>JAOANR010000012.1:39983646-40485513 GCA_030278955.1 Hygrophila difformis | reverse complement strand
TTTTAAAAATTATAAATATATAATTTCAGGAGTACCCGACAAACCCGACCCGATAAAATCGAATACCCGAATATCGGGTACCCGCTTTTGGTCGGTCGGATTCGGGTGGCTATTTTAGAATCCGATAGTGTCAGGTATTCGTGACCCGACAACCCGACCCACCCCTACCCATACACTCAGGCCAAGCGTTTGGTTTAATTAAGGGACAATTGACCCTATTACTATATTTAAATATCGACTGGACAATAATTACGGGACAATTTACCCTATTACTATATTACCCCTTTCATTCCCATTTCTAAATGCAACACTACTTTAAACGCCGCTCACAGCCATTTTGCAAATTTATATCGCTTGAAATTTTGTCCCTCTACCTCTCTGTGCATCAAAACCCTCGCACAACCCTTTCCCCTCCTCCCGCCGTTGGCGGCGGCCTAAAACCTAATTTCTCTTCACGATTTCCATCCGATTTTGAGCTATTACCAATGGCGGCAGCGCTGGGATCCTCTTCGTGCGAAATCTCCACTGACGGACCCGTTCTCAATCTAATCAACAAGCGTCTGCGTGCGCTGCGGAAGAAGCTTAATCGCATAACTCAAATGGAGGAGTCTTTGGCGCAGGGGAAGATTCTGAACAAAGAACAGGAAGAAACCTTCCGTTCGAAGACCACGGTTCTCGCCAGCATCGATGAGCTTGAGAAACTCCGTGAGCCGCTCTCGCAGGCCGTGGATCAGGAAATTGAATTGGCTCTGGGGAAGAAGCAGCAAAATCCCGATGTTGTGACGGCAGAGGAGGTCCAGAACGGAGAGGCGGCCGCGCAGAGCGAAGAAACGGTACGGGGAAACGTCAGCGATTCGGATGTGTCTGATCTGCTCACTTTGCTGTACTTTGGTAGTGTTTTCGATATCGCGACTCTGATGAGGGCGCACGATAATATGCTCACGAGGACGCATGAGAGACATTGCTGCCTAACGTATGATTACGTGACGGATGATGACGCTGCAGGGGAGCCTTTGAAAGAGGGAGATTTTGATTTGATTTCCATGCTCGGAAGCTTGATAATTTCGCGGCCTGTTAATTCGAGCTTGTCTCACAAGAATGCATTACAGAAATGCTTGGAGCATGGAAAGCTATGGATTGCGAATTCTGACCAACCAGTTCAGCCCAATTCGAACATCACCTGTATGAAAACCTTGCCTATTGCTCTATAAAATTACCGTTTTTCTTGATATTGTGGATATGCTGTGAGTTTTTTTTTTTTATCTTCCTGTTAGTTTACTTTGAAATATTTTGTTCTTTTCTGTTGATGTTTAATCAATGTCTATTTGATAATTTAAAGTAAATAAGATACTGCCTTGGGGGTAAAAACTGTTCATTTTTTTTTTTTTTGATGAGCCTAAAAACTGTTCATTTGACAAGCATTACTGTCAAGTAGCATAAATAAATGAAATGTCTGCCTGTGATGTGTATCGCCTAATTTTGTGGACAGATGAATTGATCATGATTGTCTAGATTCCATAATGGTGGGACTGATGATATAGTAGCATTCTGCCATAGCTTATAAGATCTTGTGTGGATATTATTTCTGAAGGATCAATAGTTCCAAATGTTATCTGCAGTTCTGTACAATGCAATATGTTTAACCAAATCTTGTGTCTATTCATGCATTTATTGTTGTTTGATTCTACATGCGGCATTGTGTACAGAAATTGGGAATTTGGTGCACATTCTTCAATGATGAATGTACAGTATGTAGCAAGGGGAGTGATTGACTAACTCTTAGGTTGCCAGCCCCTCAAAATCTATCCACATATTTTATAAATATACACACATTTATAATAAACCCCTAGTCCACACCACAAGTTACTCAACCCTAGAGTGCCATGTCTACATGGTTGTCAACTCCAAGGGTCACCCAGTCATTTTTGCTTATGGTAATATCATTATTCATTATTATATGTTTTCAAACTATTATTTTGAGTTATTGAGGCATGAAGGCAATCATATTTTCTGACTCATTTGATTTATTAGATTCCGGCTTGAGGGAAAAGCTGAATAAAATTATGGCTTCGGATTACTTTACAACTGCCCCGGCAATAAAGGCTCCGGTTGAGGTGGCAGCTGCTGGTGGAAATTATACGTCATTTCAGGTCCCAGTGCATGGCTCTGTGATTCAAACAGTCAATGGAACTGTCCCAGTTGAAGGATCAACTGAGGTGTATCATGATGAGGTAAATCTTGAATTCTGCATCATACATGTTTTTCTGGATGTGGTTAGTAAGTTGCCTAAGCCTTAATGTAAATTGGACTGGTTGATCACTTTTGAATGTTAGTTACCAGGCATGGTGGCATATGTCACAGCTTGTAGTTTTAATACTGTTTACACATAAACACTATTTTTTATGTATTACATTTAAAATCTTAGAAAATGGTATGTTATCAATATATAGAGAGGAATTTGGAGATGTGGTACCAGTCCAACCCCTTACATAAAATCTACACCAAAGCAAAATACTAAATTATACTTCCTGTGTATCAATTATATGACATCAAAAGCGGATTGATGAGTCTTACCAACCCCTTTTTTTTTTTTGTGTGTGTGTGTGTGTATGTGTTTGATTTTTTAATTCGATACGGATTGATTAACAAATATAGATCGAGGTTTATGCATTCAAAAGATGGTTTAATATTAAAAAGAACTCTGGGAATTGGGACCTACAAAGATGATTTTTTTGTTCTGGTTTATGCTTGTCTGTTATAAGATCTTATTTGGGTAAATAAAGGGTCTTCTTTTGGCTCCAATTCTGCCTTTTGTCTTTTGGTCCTTTCTCTTCTCTTGAAGTAGTCCCTCATGTCCTCAACTTTTCACAATATCAGCTGATGGAAGTTCGCTAATCTGATATTCACTGTGGGAGGGACTGTGTTTTTGGATGCGTACAATAAGAGAGCCAATTTTTTATACTTGTCTCTTGATGTTCTGTTGATATGTACACCTTAGCTTGAGGTGGATTATTCATGTCTCAATGATTTGTGTATATTCCTATTAATGTTCGATGACCTTTATATGTGATAATGATAGAATGTTTCTCTAAAGTCCGTTATTAATGGGATATAAATCCAAAGTGTCTTCATGTGTGCCTTTGTAGATTTTTATTTTATTATATTGAATGTTGGAACTTCATTCAAAAGTAAAATGCAATATGTAAAATCAGCTAAACTGGTAAATGGATGTTTAAATGGTGGAAGCGTGTTTCTGCCTGGTAGAATTTATGTGAGGATGAGGCTCAACTTGGTTAATCGGGTGAAACTCTATGACAAGTGTTTTATGACATGCTACTTGGGAGCTTACATTCTTCAGCGTGCACCTTCTGATATTAAGTCCTTGATAACTCTTAAAAGTAGTTTATACCTATTGCTATTTTCCTGTTCATGAATTATTTTTTAATGCACTTATAATTACTTGGTTTAAAATTCACAGGAAGAGCAAACACCTAGTTCTCACAGCAACGAAGTGTATGATGATGAAACTGCCCATGTTGAGGAACTTCATCAGGTTCTGTATTAATATTCTTAATTAAGATGAGATCTGCCTTGCGTAATGAACATCTTTGACAGCTGAATAATCTGTTTCTTGTGGTATCAGGGAACATCAGCAGTGGAAAATGCATCTGAAATTCAAGGTTCTGGAAACCCTGACCCCGAGGTTGATCAAGACAGGAGTGAAGTGGATGTAAAGGAGCAAAATGCTCCACGAAGATCATATCAGAACTACAGAGGTGGCCGGGGTGGTACTGGTGGCCGCAGAGGGTACAACAATGGTCGTGGAGGACGAGGTGGCCGAGGAGGTTTCCAAAATGGGCGCAACCAGTATTATGATCAACCAGGAGGAGGGTATTACCCGAGGAACAATTATAATTATAGAGGCCGAGGTGGAAGGGGCATGGGCGGCAACTACAACCATGGCCCTGCCGGTCATAATGGCCATGTCCAAGAAGCTTCCTGATCTCAATGTTTTAGGGTTTCTTCCAGGCCTTATTTTGAGGGGTTTTCGGTCGATGAAGTTATTGCTTATTTATCATTGACTGTATGCTTGTCTTATGAAAAATTTTAGTGCACCCGTGTCTTTGTAGTTCCATGGATGATGGTTCAAGTACAGTTTTAATTGGAAAGAAATTAAAGATCCGAACTGCAATGCTCGATTTGTGACTCGTGTTTCTCTAGAAGGAAATCTTGTCGCAGGAAAGGATTCCCAGATAAGTAAAACCTTGTCGGATTCCAATCCACTTTAATAAACTGGTAGCAAACGCTATATAACCTTAATTCCAGTGCTGAAGTTTCTTGCAATCTATGTTGTTTTTGTGTTGTTAGTGCTGTACTGCATCATAAATGTGTACCAAGTAGTCATGTACCAGATAAGTGATTCTAATTAGATTAGATTGACACCCATTTCTCTGGACTCCACCGTCGCTGCCTTGGGCCGTGGAACCCTTCCCCCCGAAGCATACTCACAACTCCCAAGTCCCAACCAGCGATAGCTCTACTTCCATAAATCTCGAAGAAAAAAAAACCGAGCGTTGATCCGACCGACTCACCGGAATCGTTTTTATGCGCAGCTAATTCTCACCAATTTGAAATTTCCGTCATTGATTAGTCTTGGAAATGACTGAGGAGGAGGTATTTTTATGTTTTTTTTTTTTGCAGTTGAAGTAATTTTTCTTATTGCTCGTTCATTGTTTGATTATATATGTACTCATCACATATCGCCTTTTACATGCCTCGGTTACATATACCTGCTTCCGAATTCGACTGCAGTTAACAAACACTAGGTTTTCATTTGCATATTTCAGTATCTGCGTAATTGACGGGACAATAGATCATATACAACGTAGAGCACCGTAATACTAACAGGTACCGACTCGCTAGAAGCTCGTTAGCGAGAAGAATCACTTAAGAGATATACAGCAGGCTAGTTTCTAGAAGACAGGATTTGAAAAAGGTTCGGTCAATTGATGGCTCCTCTTTGAGTTTAATGTTTTTGATCATTGGGTAACGCATTTGTGTTTTTCTTGCTTATGAGATGATCATTTTTTTTGATGGAGATATATAGTAGTTCCTATGGACGTTATTGGCCATTGCAGACAATGCAGTGCCTGTTGATGTTAGTGCAGACATGGGTGCTTAGTCGTTTGTTTTGATATGTCCTTTTCTTAGTCGTTTCCATAACAAATTAAATAATGATTTGTTTAGGAGTTTGTTTATTCTAATGCTAAGCTAGCTAGGGGTGAGTTGAGTTGAGTAAACTTATCTCAAGCTTGAGTTCCAATGTCATTGAGTTCGAACTCAAACTTGATTTTTTTGGCTGAGCCGAAGCCTGGAAAGTTACAAAGGGAAAAAAAAAAACGAAAATACAGAAAACAAAATAAGAAGTACGAAAAGAAAATCCTAAGAAGAGACCGACGGGTATCTAGAATCTTGGAAACCAGACGCCGGAGGAATCCACCGCCAAGTCCCTACAAACAAAGTCCGGTGGAAATGCCCACGTAGTAAAAAAAGGCTTCCTTTGAGGCTCCATGCTTAGCCAAAGAGTCCGCAACGCGGTTGCCTTCCCTGAAGACGTGGTGAATGGAGAAATCATCGAATAAGGAACGAGCTGCTCTGGCGAGCTGGATAAGGGCAGCCAAAGGATGGCATGCATCAAATACTTCCAGGAGAGCAATAGCCACCATAGAGTCCACATAAACACAGATGCTATGAATCCCTTCACGAAGACAGAATTCCAATCCAAAGATAATGGCGGCCATTTCCGCGTAGATGTTGGTCTTGCACCCCAAATACCCGCAACCGCCACCTTTCCATTGCCCATCGCCCGAACGCAGTACAAAACCAAACCCTGAACGACCAGGATTCCCCAATGAGCTCCCATCAGTGTGGAGAACATGGCCAGGGTAATGGAGCATATTCCAGTGCACCAGCGTAGTATTCAGGTTGGAAATGGCCGGCCTCTTCCTGGCGTTCTGGAGACAAGCACACAGAAAGTGAGCCTCCTTCACTAGCAGCCAAGCAGACTTAACTATTCTCGTAAAGACACGAGCATTACGCTCCAGCCATGCAGTCCAGAGACAGGATAGAAAGATGTCTCCATGCATGTTGTACATGTTCCACAGGAAGACCCTAACGGTACGTTTGGTTAGAGGGATCTCAGATTGCCAGTGGGAATGTGATTGCTGGGAATGTCAGATTGCTGGGAATCTCAGATTGCTGGGAATCTTATGTTTTTGGTATTTTAAGATTACTGCGTTTGGTTGGATTAGGAATCTCGGAATCCTACATGACATGAATAGACCATGATGCCC
The DNA here is from genome assembly GCA_030278955.1 of Hygrophila difformis. Taxonomy (NCBI): domain Eukaryota; kingdom Viridiplantae; phylum Streptophyta; class Magnoliopsida; order Lamiales; family Acanthaceae; genus Hygrophila; species Hygrophila difformis. Next base: position 40,479,160 of record JAOANR010000012.1, on the reverse strand, counting down.
TTAATTCAAAATTATTACTTAATAGTTCCCATGAAGCCTATTTCTCGTTCAAATTAATTAATATGCAACTCATTTATAATAAAATCCCTTTTTCATCCTATGTAAATTTGCATTTCCTAAATTATCATATATTGCATTACGTTTGGAAGATAATTGTACATTGAAATTTGTTAAATCTACTTGTTGGTTGCAATTTTATATAATGTGCAAGCTGTATATAGTGAAATGCATCGAAAATTGTTCAAAAACTCAATAACCACAAAAAGAATAAAGATAAATTAAACAAGCAATGAATTTTTATTATACCAAATCAAAATTCAATTAAAAAAAAAAACACATTCCAAACCATATGAAATACTAATATGTTTATATATATGTGTGCGCAATTATTTATTTGTGTGCCAAGGGAAAATAATCATAAATAAAGAAATCTTAAATCACTCTCTAACCAACTAACCATCAAAGCTAGGATAGTAGGGATTGCACTCAGTTAGCTGCTCTTTCACAAAATCTTCTTTCAACTCATCTGGTAGTGCAAAATAGAAATCAATTTTTGATTTATCCTTGAAGATGTGTTGCCCAACCTTCATCATTTCAGTTTTGGTAAGCCATTGAAAACTCATCAACTCCTTCACAAGTTCTTTCTTTTGGTCTTTCTCCTCAAACTCCCTCTTGAAGTAGGCAGCTATTGTCTTGGTTTCTTCATTCTTTTCTTTATAAGCTGCTATGTAGTTCTTTATTTCTGCACATAATTCACCAAAACCTTCTGTCTCGTTTTCCTTTTTTTGGTTTTCTTCTTACAATGCATAGTCCCATAGGTCAAATCTTCTTTGCTTGGTGGTTTGAATGTTGGTGTATCAACTTCATCATTTATTATGACATTTGGAGCTTCTGTTGTAGTTGGTGGTGGTTCTTGAGCTTTAGTATCATCTCCTTCATATTCTTCTCCATTACCATATTCATATTCATCACTCTCACGAACATCTTCATTTTTCATTGCCTTCACCGAATCTCCTGGAGTTTCAGCACCTGCCCCTGTAGCAGTATCAGTACCAAAGATGTGCAGCAGAACATCATAATAAGGGAAGGGCTTGTTCCTAAGTCCTTTAGCTGCGGGATGGCTCCACAACATAAAAAAAAATGTTTACGCCAATTAGTTTCAGTTTGTAAAGATTATATACGTAAATAAAATGTTGAATGCATCTTTATAAAATTAAAAATAAAAAATGAAAAAGAAAAATTACCTTGACATAATCTTTAAACACATCTTCATCGCATTGTATACACTTCTCTTTATCATTCCAACCAAAACCACTTGCATTGGTACGCATTTCCTTAATAGCAGAAAATTGTTTTCTAAGTAGCTTGACTCTTGATTGGATATGTGGATGCATTAATATATTTGCCCCTGGCATTTTTTCGTTAACCAACTTCCCAAGGGCTTCATAGTACCCTGACTTAAAGCCATTATCAGCTTTCCATTTCATGTTCTCCTTCATCATAATCAACATTCAACCAACACAGCATCCTCTGCACGAGTCCATTGTTTTTTTGTTACACTAGGTGTAGCAATTTCCACAATGTCTTCATTGTCAATAGCTTCCAAGTTAGAACCTACTTTCTTTTTTTTCTTCGCTAGTTCATTGGGACATTGAACATGTGTCTTCCCTTTTCCTCTTCCATTCTATGAGTGTTGATTGTTTGAAGCCTCCATAGTTGTAAACCTGTATTAATAATGACAAATAGATGCAACCCAACAAACTCAATATAATAAACAAAAGACCCATCAATTTATTCATGTTCAAATAGAGTAATAAAGAATACTACATAACAAGTTCTAAAAAATTCCTAGAAGTTTGCCAATTTGTAAACATTTCATGGGCTAAATTTTCTCTAAAAGCAGACCAGGTATCGCTGGCCTCACAATATCGTATGAAATTTCCATCCTCTTCAATTTGGTTAGTAGGACGAGCCTGTTCATCTTCAATATCAAGTGGATCTACTGACATTTCATTTCTAATGAAATTATGAAGCAAACAGCATGCAGTGATGATTCGACATTGGGTTTGCACAGGATAAAAGGATTTTTCTCGTAAAATTGCCCATCTAGCTTTCAAGATACCAAAACATCTCTCAATGCAATTTCTTGCTTGAGAATGTTTCATGTTGAAATACTCTTGTGGTGTTGTGGGTTGGTAACCATGCCTCCATTCATTCAAGTGATATCTCTGCCCTCTATAAGGTGCTAAAAAGCCCTCCCCATTTGTATATCCAGCATCAACCAAATAGTAGCAACCTAATTAAACATTAAACATAATTAAAAATAATATGAATGTAGATATATTTTTAAAATAAGAAATATTATAGTACTATTTAGTACAAACTTTGTTTACCTTGTGGGATTTTTAATCCATCCTCTCTATTGAGGGTATCCCTTATTACTCTGCCATCTGCAGCAGACCCTTCCCAGCCAGGCAAAACATAAATAAACCGCATATCTGGTGTGCAAACACCAAGAACATTCGTTGTAATGTCACCTTTACTATTCCTATATCTAGGTCTATCATGAATTCCCACGTGTACTTTAATGTGTGTGCCATCTAAAGCCCCAAGACAACCCCTAAAACATTTCCACCTTCCATCAAGATGATTATCTGGGATAGGTTCAGGCTTCGCAAGTAGCAAGTTGTGCAATTTTAATACAGCTTTCAAAACTGCATGAAATTTCCTACTTATTGTCTCACCACTTCTAGCTATTTGTCTATTGACTACCCTATTCTTAATATGGTGAGCAAGGATGTGTAGGAAACTAACTACCATTTCATCTATATTCATGTTCCTATTTGGTCTCAGACCCCCTTAAGTTTGTAACAAATAACAAAGCTTATGAAAAGCTTTTCTATCCATTCTACAGTTCTCAACAGCTGCCTTATCACTTTCAAAAAGCATTTTGTTCATAGAAACAACTCTCAATATTGACCTAGGTAAACATTGACCAGCATATGTGATTTTGTCCCTTCTAGCCTTATTTATTGCAAACATAGCAACACCACGCAAGATTAATATAATAATTAACTCTTCTATTCTCTCCATCTGTAAATATATATATATACAACCATTCTCATCTTCTTTTTTACCCGCAAACGAGACATAACTGTTTAGAATAAAAGAAACACCCATCAAAATTGAATGATTGAAATATATAAGCAAAGCTTAAGACATTACCATTACAATTACAAACACCCATCAAAACGCATTGGAATTGCACAGATTGATGCAGATTGATTGGATTTATATCACGTAGCTTATAGCTATTGGCCCTTCTTACTGTTTTATCATCATAGTACGGTGAGAGATCATAACTTTTTAAATTCACGATGTAATCTAAGTTCAAATTCTGTATCAATGAAAAGCCATATTGTCAATATTATTATCTAATTTATGTAGTGATAGAACCAACCCACCCACTAATGTATTACCAGACACGGAAAATCAATAAAGGAATCTATAGTCCTAATTATTCTAACGGTGCAAAATAGCCTGCGGCAAATAGGCAAAAACCGATACAATTTTAATAATCAAGAGTACACAATACGCAGACCAAAAAGCCAAATAGGAATTATAATCGCTTGAACCATCCAGTGAGCATTTATAAAGAAACACCAATAACCATAAACTGAAGCCGAGCTCAAGAAAAGATAGAATACATAGAAGATAGTCAAGAGAAGAAGGAGCAAAACCGACCTCAAAAATAATTGGTAGACCGTAGATTGCTGGGATAGCACCAGATATGTCGATGTGAATTGTGGAGAAATAATGAAATAGAGGCTTGATACGTTTTCTAGGTTTAGTTTTAAAATTTATTGATGTATGGTTTTAAAATTTTAAAGGGTATAAAAGACAATTTAAGGTGAGATGAAATAGAAGATGCCTGGTAATCTCAAATTACCTGCCTTCCTAGAGGTAATCAGATTCCCATCAAATTTCCTTCACATTCCCACTTGGTTGGAAATCTTACATTCCTTTCTAAAAGATTACTCCAACCAAACGTGGGAATGTATGATTCCCTAATGAAGATTCCCAATGGACATCTAAGATACTCCGAACCAAACGCAACGTAATGGATGTCCGAGGGATATGATCGCAGTCATTTGGGAGACTGACACCCAGCCGGAGCCAGACTTGTGTCACCCATGGACAGTAAAAGAGACAATGTGCCCAGCTCTCCACCTCCACACCGCATATGCTGCACAAGGGAGACGAAGCCAGTTTCCGGCGATACCTCAACAGGTTGACAGGGAGAGAAGAATGCCCGATGAGCCAAAGAAAGAAGCCAAGTTTCTCTGGAATATAGACTTGCCAAATCCAATTCCACCCCTTCTCTCCAATAGACCCCTTAGCCAGGAAAGCATAGGCGGATCCAACACTATACTTGCCACACGCTGAACCTGCCCATATCCATGTATCCGGAAGCTCCTCATTCAAAATGGGAGGAGGGTTAGCAGCAAAAGACTGAGTAATATCATCCGGGAAGATGGAATATAGCTCATGGAAATCCCATTCATCATCAGCAATCACATCTCGGACTTGGAGAGCAATGTCTTGAGTGGCGACGAACGGCATGCGGGGACCAATTGGAGACCCCTGCCACCAACTCGAATACCAAAAGCAGGCCGCACCATTACCAATCCTCAATGAAAAACCCCTGCTTGAGGAAGGGGAGTATTTTGCCCATCATCCGACAAAGCCGAGACTTAGAATTGGATGTAGGCAGAGGCGGACTTAGGCCTAGGCCAGGTGGGGGCCTGGGCCCCACCTCATTTTTTTTAAAAAAACATTATATAGAAGTATATTATTAATTTTAATTTTATTTATTAGAATCAAATTAGAACACTCAATTCTATTGCTCTAATCCAAAATTAGTATTTTTATTCTTTTAATTTGACATATGAATTGTACTTCTATATTAAGTACTTTTGAATTCACATAAATATTATTTTCCTAGGCTTTCGATTTATTGAAGTGAGAGATGAATAGTCGATTCACTGAAACAACTTCGAATTGCTACTTTGTTATATTGATCATATATATAGCTCAATTCTCCAAGTTCGATAGAGATGATTACTTCGTCTTTATGAACTTTATCTAGCTTATTTTTCATCAATTGATAGGAGTTATGATGTGCAGTTGTATGCTGTGATTTTACCAATTATTTATAAATTGATTGAATTTACATTGATCTTACCAATTAATCTCGACAATGAATCTTATGAAAATAAAATTGAGGAATAAATTGGGAGATAAGCTGATAAGTAATACTATAGTGTCGTATATTGAAAAATATGTTTTCAACCTCTATAAATAATGAATCCATATTGCGGCGGCATCAAAAGATGTACAGCCGACAATATCAATTAAGTAGATTTATTGCAAGCAAATTATTGAATTAATTTATACATTTTATTATTCTTCTTGTGTTTAAACCTTTTTCATATTTTTGGAAAATCCTGGTTTTCACCATGGTTTTCACCGACAATATGTTTTCACCATGGTTTTCACAATTACCAACTGAAAAATCCTGGGTCCGCCACTGGATGTAGGCGAACATAGCATGTTGGAGGGTGAAAACCATGCCCTCACAAGCTGCACCCACGTCTTCTCAGGGAAGTGTAGCATGCCCCAGAGGAGTTTCCCTAGCAACGCGACATTCATGAGACGAGCACTGCGCAACCCAAGGCCACCGGATTTACGAGGAGCCGCGATTGTCTCTCATTTCACTAAATGAAGGCCATTGCCATTCCGATCCTTCCATAAGAACCTGTTAACTTTCCGGTCAATTGCTTTACAAATTCCCTCCGGCAACCAGTGAATTTGCATAAAATACGCTGGGATAGCCGCCAGCACTGCACGGCATAGTGTTAGTCTACCGGCTTTATTTAATAACTTGCAAGCCCACCCCTCCAATTTCGCATCCATTTTATCCAAGATGAAAGAGAAGTGAGAAATACGTTGGCGACCAAGGACCATAGGAAAGCCTAAGTACGTACCAAACTCAAACTTGATTTGATTTGATTTTTATTTTAATCTTTATTTTTTATTTTATTTTAATTTTTCCTTCTCTCTTTCTCTCATTTTATTTAATGTCAAATATATCAGACTTGACGCTTGAGGTTTATATCCCATTTGACTCAATTTTTTCTAGCATGAGTTGACTTTTTTTTATTTATTTTTTTATTATAAAAAAATTCTATATTTAAGTCGAGTGCAAAGGCAGTCCTTGCGGCAGTCCCAACCTATATCATGCAACTCTGTTGGTTGCCAACTACCACATGTGACAAGATTGACAAATGTATCCGGGATTTTATTTGGAAAGATGTGGGAGGTAAGGGAATCCCGTTGGTCAAATGGGAGAAAGTTGCTCTCCCTCGTCGGTGTGGAGGTCTTAGTATTCGGCGTACTCGCGACATGAACATTGTGCTCCTTGGGAAACCCCTGGCAGACTTCAGTCTTGGGGCGCATAAACTATGGGTGCACTTATTGCGTAGTAAGTATGGTGAGCGGCTGAATGCCAAGCCTGGAGCGTCGGTGATCTATCGATCTTTGGTTAAAGCGGCACCCTATCTTTTGGAGGGTTTTCGACTGAAAGTTGGTAATGGGGGAAGCAATATTTGGACATGCAGCTGGCTGAAAGGGGGGCCAATTGGTCCTAGACTCCCTTATGTTCACATCTCCGACTCAGATTTGAGACTCAAAGAAGTGTTCAGAGATGGGGCATGGCAGTGGGATGAACTCTATACGTTGGTGCCTGAGGAGATCAGGGCGGAAGCTAGGGAATATGGTCCGCTTGTCTGTCATAGTCTGGCACGTGACAAGATTTGTTGGTCCTTCTCCACGGCGGGACATTATACTGCCAAGTCTGGTTATGATTGGCTACTCCAGAGACGAGGCGTGCATGGGGATCCCATGCGAGCATGGGCTTGGACGATCAGAGCGCCGGAGAAGGTACGTGTATTTGCATGGCTGGCTGGCCACAATACTTGGATCAATCGCTTCTCTGATGTTTCCCTTTTCCTTGCTAGATTTGGTAAGGGATGGTCGGGCACCCACTGGGCTACACTTTGGTGTATCTGGATGGGTCGCAACAAGATGAGTTTCATGAATGAGATCCCTAATGCTGCTGCTGTGGCCCGCCAAGCTCGGTTTCTTGGTACAGCCTTTGATCGGGTCTGCGGGAGGTCGACTCGGGTTAGGGAGATGCGGCTTGTTCAATGGAACCCCAGAATTTATCGTGGCATGATCCTCCATGTGGATGGTAGGTCCCTTGATAACCCAGGACGAGCGGGGTTTGGTGGAGTCCTTCGGGATGGTCATGGTCGTTGGTTGGAAGGGTTTTCTGGTTCCATTGGAGTGGCGCCCAACCTTGATGCGGAGCTCCATGCTATTTGGAATGGCATCTCGCGGATTCATAGTTTGGGGATAGAGTTCATATGCTGCTACTCGGATTCTGAGGACGCCTTGAGGCTTATTGGCCAGGACCCAGTGCCGTCTCATAGCCATTTTGCTTTGCTTCGGAATATCCGGGATATTCTCGTGGTACGACCGGGTTATAAGTGGTTCCATATTCTTCGAGAGGGCAATTCGGTTGCGGATGCCCTGGCCAAGCGAGGTTCACGTTCGGAAGACTTCTTTACGACTTGGGCTTTTCCTTCAGATGATGTTCGTCCCTTGGTGTCTACTGATATGTCAGGGACGTGGTATCCCCGATTTTAGATTGGTCGTCTTTGTTTTTTCCTTTGTTCCTTTTTCCTTTCCTTGTTTCTGATTTTCTTGTTATTTGCTGATGCTTTTGCATCCTATCACCAAAAAAAAAAAAAAAAAGTCGAGTGCTGGTAGAGTTCGAGTATCTTTTATGATTTGCAAAGTTACGATGCATGAATTCTTAAGTGAAGTTTTCATTTGGATAATGTTGTTTGGTACTGTAATAATTGTATTTCTTACATGCTATGCCATGGAACTCTGTAATAATCGTATTTCTTTGTAATTATGTTGATTATATAAGATTTTACTTATTATTTAATGATGATTTTACTTTTTGTTACTGAAATACATAATTAGTCCAATTAATTTTTAAGATGGGATAATTTACAATCACTAAAAACAATTTCAAAGCTATGAAAGGTTATAAACTCTTAAGCTTGAGCCAAATGGACTTGTAGAAACCATATGGAGAAAAATTTTATTTTAATTTTTTCTTCTCTCATAAATTTTGACTTGCTTTAGAGTACTACGTATGTTGGATTAAATGTGTTTTTTTTTTTTAAAAAAAATTATGTATGCTAAATACTTACAAGAAATGTGTGAAGGCTCGCGCTAGATGGGTCCTGGTGGCTCGACAGCTTCAGGGGGTGGCTCGGGGATTGCATGAAGATGCGGCTTGATGGGTTCGGATGGACGGGGAGGTGGTGGTCGCAGGGGGCGCGGTGAAAATGGGAGTGAAAGGGAATGGTAATGGAATGACGAAAACTGAAATTACAATGATTTGGGGAAAAATTAGTGCCCTAATTTTGCGACCATCAATTGCAGTCGCATTGACGGTCGCTGATACCGACCGCAAAAGACGCGGTTACAGTCATTATCGTTATTAGACCAGAGATTAAGTAATGGTCATTAAATCACCGACCCCGACCCTACGGTCGAAAATGCGGTTGCAATTTTTGGTCCGAAATTGCAGTCCATGCTTGCTAATTTATACATGCACGGAATTGGAAAGCTCCCTACAAAATTTTTTTAAGGAAGTCGACCAAAAGATTTTGTCACCTCGCGACGTACAAATCAATGAAAATTCAGTAGACGACGATATTCGTTTTCTTTTTCATCGCATTCCAACAAATTTCTTGTAATATATATTTGAATTACAACACTTATAAAAACCGATGTGTGTGACTCGTTTTTACAGTCATTTATGTGCCAGCAATGCGATATATATAGGCATAATAATTGTTGGATTACAGTCCAATTTAATACAAATGGGAGATTCATTATACGTAAATTCAACGCTAAGATTGTGAGCTATCCTTTTCAGTACTACATGAAAGGTGATTCTAGCTTGTAGTATTCTACTGTCTGTCCCGCCTACAGTCACTCTTCTTTTTTTTTTTTTTTTTAATGGAGGAACATTGAAGGCATGTGAAAGGGTGGTGGGAGCCCATGTTACACAAATTATAAGAGAATAAAAGGGAGGGATAGAGGGCCGGTGGGAATCGACCTTCCAACCTTCCGTTGGAAGTCAAGAGACTTAACCACTTGGACTTAAGCAAAACGTTTAATATACTTATTTAACAATTTATATATCAAAATGTGTATAAACTATGAACAAAGATTAAATGAAACATGGAGTATTTTTTAAAATGTTTTGATTGGATGAATATGAGTGACTATATTATTTTTTTTATATATATTGCAATAGAATTAACTCAAAAGTGAACAATAAACAATAACGGAATGTCAAAGTGCCTAAAGTAAACCGAGGGAGGGAGCTGAGTAGTATAAAATGATGGAGAAAACCAAGATATACTTCTGTTTTATTTTTTTATTTACCACGGTTTAAAATTTATAGTACTAGGACATAGTCTTCCTAGGTGTCTCTAGGTCACTGTTATTTTGCTTTACGAAGAATGTCAAAAAGGCCTATACGCAGGACATAGTCTTCCTAGGTGTCTCTAGGTCATATATACACTTTAAATATTTTCCCCTGCTTTGGTAAAAACCCCTAGATCTCCAAATCCAACTTTAGTGCAACTTATTATTATGGTCTCATTTTCTTGTTGAAATTAAATATTGATGTTTTGGTAAGACTTAAGATGGGGTTTCATTTCCTTTGGTTGAAATATTAATTTATGGTTTGGGGTTTGATTGCATTATAGTTATCTAGAGATGGACGATGGATAGTTCAAAAACTGTAAGAACAACAGATGAGGGATGTAAAGAAGCTAATCCATAAAATAGCTTGTGAATTGAGTTTAATATACTCATTTACAGATTTACTGAACATCGGCAACTTTAAAAGACCCCATTTAAGCTTAAATTCATTTCTACATATGTTTCATTAGGGCAAGATAGTTTCATAGTTGATTTTCCCAACATGCTTACACTTTTCTTGCCATATATGATTAAAATTTATGTCTTTTTTTTTTTTTTTTGACAAGTGATGTCCAAATAAACCCCTGCATCATCAGTAGCCAATAGCGCTTTGCTTTGCAATCTTCAGGAGGAAACGTACACGTTGTGAAAAAATCAACCAAACTCACTCCTAGCTTAGATTAAAATTTATTTCTCGAGGGAGATAATTTATTTATTTATTTTAAAATATTAATTTTCTTGTTAGTTAGTATTCTTATATCTTCCATTTTCACTCCTAAAAGAACCAACCAAGAACAAAGTGCTGGACAACTAAAATTGCTTTAAAATTAAAAGAAGCACTAAAAATCACTAAGCATCAGATTCTATACCATTTGATTAACCCTTACAGTTGATGATTCCATTGTATGCCTGTTAACCGATGGGTTAACAATGCCTAATTTTCAAGGCTTTAACACGACGATATCCTTCCTCTACGGTTCTCTACTTCTACCTCCCCATTTGAGTGGAAATATTCACTCTTTCTTTTTTTCGTTTATTATTCTATTTTGCTGTTTTTCGGCAGAAGTTGGAACAAGACATTTTGATATCCTCAGCACTTTCAATTCAAGTCCTTATCTTACCTAATCGGACTGAAAAAGCCATTGAAACTACTTGTGCCAAAACTATTCCATTACTTGAAAAAATTATGCCGACATGGTAACCTCGTACTATGCTGACACAGAATGGTTCTTGATACTTGGTAGGAAATATTCCCAAGTCACACTGATTGATCATGCACATATGCCTACTTATTTCTTGTTTTGCTTCAGCCCATATGTGATGAACAAGGGATTTACGACAGCACATTATGTTTATTTTTGGGTCTAGATTTTAGAAAGATTGGCTTTACCGTTGCAATTTTTGAAACCCCTTTTTGCAGCATTTTAATAAGATGGAAATGTTTTTGCTGGTAAAAATAAGAACAAGTGGGTAATGACGCATTGGAATAACAGAGAGATTGTGAATGGTTTACACTTTTTTTTTTTTGAAGATGACAAAGGGGTGGTGGAAGTTATAAAATACACAAAATACGAATGTATAAAATACACAAAATACACAAAATACGAATGTATAAAGTGGAGGGATAGGGAAGTGGGCAGGAAATCGAACCATAACCATAAGGTTGGAAAGCGGAGATTTGACTATTTAGATACGTTCTCATCCCCTAAATGGTTTATAATTGAGGAAGACTTATAAATTTTTAACTAGTTAAAGTTTAAAAATTATGATGTTGAGAATTAGGGATGACAAAACACTTGGGAATCTGGTTTTATGAGGAAACATCCTGAAATTTTTTGAATTACTATCCCTATCGCCCCAAACGGGAAGGCGATAGGGATAGCAATTCCCACCCCATTGCTATCCCTACGTGGAATAAGTTGAATATATAACTTATTTACGGAGGAAGGCTCGCGACATCAACAATTCTACCTGCTGGGCAAACTAGCCATACATTTGAGGTATCTCAATACATAAAATAATAATTAGCCCTTGCAATACAAAACAATTGGTTTTGTTGTTCCCTTTTCCCCTTTAGTCGTATTGTTGTTATTAATTAATACAGCACCAAATATTTCAATATCTAACACGGTGGTTCTCGTAATCAAAGGCCCCATTGAAGAACATATTCTCAATTACATAAAAGTTGAGGTTTGTAAGGATGATGCTCGAGTACAAATTAAAGTAGGAAAAAATTTTCAAATGCAAAAGACCCTTATGGAGGCACTTACATTTGTTTTCTCACCCAAAAATGAATAGGGAAGAATGCGCATTTAATTTGTGAACTTTTAAGTTGCATATGTCAATCTAGTTTATTCACTCAATCAATTAATTGAGGGTCATGCAATCAATCAAATTCAATTAATTTTGAAATTCAAACGTAGGCGTGATTAAGTTCGAGTCCTTAATAAGTGTTGAACTTAAAATAGATCAAATTACTGATTTAAATTATTTTTTTATACAATATACTTAAGAAGTACTGTAGTAATTTTTTTTTTTTGGTGAAGTCGAAAATGGGTGGTGGAAATACAATGTCATATAAACTACAAAGAGATTAGATAAAATGAAGGAGGAAAGGGCAAAATTGAATACCCAATCATAAAGTTGGAATGCAGAGCAAATCTTTTTTTTTTTTTTTTTTGCGGAACAGCCTATACACAGGCTAAGAAAGAGGCGGTGGGAGCCCATGCCACACAAATTACAAAGGGAATAAATGGGAGGGATAATGGGCCGGCGGGGAATTAAACCTCTAATCTTGAGGTTGGTTGGAAATCAATGGACTTAATCACTTGGGCGAAGTCCTCATCCCAGCAAGTCTATTTGATGTAATGTTTGATTCAAAAATAGTAAATGAAAATTAAATCAAACTCCATTTCACTCCTAACATATATAACCAATTAAAATTAAGTGATAAATGATGTTCTCAAACGCATTAATCTTAGTTTGTTCGGAGAATATATTCTTCTACACTAAATGAATGAAAACCCAAATCCTATTTTTTTTTCCTTCTTCCAAAAACATTATAAAAGAGGCTCTAGGGCCGATCCTTTAGCTCATCTTAAAAACACAAACATTTAACCTCAACCCCACAAACCACAAACCAAGTGAAGCTAAGTATAAAGATGGGTGCTTATGGTTCTACCCTTCATGATGAGACCTCACCAGCAAGAACACATGCATCATTACACACACCTGCACCAGCAGCCACCGTTGGTCGAGTCACCGCATTCCACTCTTCATCAAAGTGGAAAGCCTATTTTGAGGCATCCAAACAGACTTCAAAGCTTGTTAGTCAATAACAGCACCGTACCATTTTCCTACTATTATTTCTTTTGTGTTGTAATTTGCTATAGCTTTTTGATGACAATCTTCCTTTCTCCGTGTTCAAGATTGTAATCGACTTCACCGCGTCTTGGTGTGGCCCCTGCCAGTATATCCAGCCTGCCATTGATGCATTTGCTGAGACATACAAGGATGTGGAGTTCATCAAAATTGATGTTGATGAATTGGATGTATGATATGATCATCCTAGCTCTTTTTTTTACCAATTCATTATTTATTTAGTTTCATCCTCAAATGTTTACTAACTTTATATATTTAAAAATGTTTGAAATAGGATGTTGCACAGGAATTTGGAGTTCAGGCATTGCCAAGCTTTGTACTGATAAAGAGGGGGAAAGAAGTGGATAAGGTTGTAGGCGCCAAAACAGAAGACCTGAGGAAGAAGATTGAGAAAAATAGATTTTTTGAAGTGGCTAATGATGTCTAGCTTTTGTGGGCATTAAATTTTTATGAAGGTGCATGACAGGATTGCACGTTATTATTGTTACTACATGAGACGACGAGTTCTAGTTATATATTAAATAAATGAGTAATTTTCAAAAAAGTATATATGCTTAGCTTTAATTATATATATTGAAAGAAAAAAAAAGTTGCTCTCCTGTCCATTAATTTTAGGGTTTTCCCCATCAGTTAAGTAGTTATAGAATCTCATTACATTCTCTATTATCTGTAATTAATTAACTGGTCAGTCTAGTGGGTAGTTGGCATTTGATGACAATCCTACTCCAATTGCAAATATAATTTTATATAAAAATTTGAGCAATTCTTTCGCAAGAAGCTGTAGAATTGGCAGATTTCAAATCATCAGCATTGTGGCATCTTCTTGTAATCTTGTTTAATTTCCTCTTAGGCGCCATTTGAGGGTAAATTATCGAAACCCTCTTCAGATATGTAAAGTTGAGTGAGTAATAAAAAGGGGTGGGGTGTAGGGGGTGTTATTGAGTCGAGTTCGAGCTTGACTATCATCGAACTAGTTCGAGTAACTCGCGAGTATTTTTTTTTTTTTGCTAAGCTCGAGCTCGAGTCGGTAGCTTAAGTTTGAATTGTATTTTATTTTTTCTTAACATTCGATTTTAAATTTTTAACCATAGCCTAAAAAGACATAATTCAATTTGATAATTTTTGAGGTGAATACGAGGGTATTCCCAGCCTTATTGGACCCAAGATTCAATTCAATTTGAGATTTGAATATTCTGTTGGTTATTGTACAATTAAGATAGAATTAAAATTCTTTAAAAATACTTCCTCCGTTTTTAAGTGTAACATTGCACTATTTTCTACGTACTATTCATTGTTCGACTTTGATTCCAATTTTTATCATAGTTATACAAGGAAAAATATAGTCAAGTGAGATCTTGTTGGATTCGTCTTTACCTGTAGTTTTAGAATATCCACTTTTTATAATTTTACTTATACACAATTTGAGTTATTGATCGTTAAAAACGTGCATTGAACTGCGTGCAATGGAGGAATGTTGCACTTTCTTGAGAACGGAGGTAGTATATTTTAATTTTTTAAGAGTGAGTATTTTTCCTCATTTAGATATTTTAAATAAGTGATATATTTTCTAATAGAATATAAAGTGGAGTATTATTGCAAATTTGCAATATTATTAAAAGAAAAGGTTGTGATGGATCCAGTAGTTTTTCGGATAAAAAAATTTTGAATAACAAATTGAAGATTTCAAAATAGTTTAGACATAACATACTATGCTTCAAGAAAAGAAATCAAAAGTATGCCCAGAGGAATCTAGGCTTGATTTTTTTTTTTTTTTTTTTTTGGCTGCACAGCCCACTCGGGGCTACGGAAATCTAGGCTTGATTTGATTCTCAAACTTTGATTTTACAGTATTTGGTTTTATTTTGTAGGCCCCTTTCTATAATAGTAGTATGGAGAATTTCGGTCTGAGTCTGACCCATTTAGACCACCACTATCCATGACATGGTCTCCATGGAGATCAACCTCCATGTCATTATTTTATTAAAAACAAAATCAAAAATGGATGGGTGGTTTGAGACCTTGGTCGACCTTCTCAAATTTGAGACCAAGTGGTCTCTTCAATTGGGCTAATGGGATGGTGACAAGTGTCATCATCCCATTAGTTAAGTGATTTTTTTTTAATTTATCTAATAAAATGATAATATCTTTTGTATAAATAAATAAATATAATTTCAAAATATACCAAATTTTATACTTTTTCATTCTCTACGAATAGATATCACTTTTGCTATATTTTAATGAAATACATAATATATCAATTTTTGATATATTTAACCCATTTTAAAATTTATATAAAATAAAAATAAATAAAAAATAAATTAAAATTTTAGACTTTTTATTCTTTATAAGTAAGCTAAAATATTTTGTATTTTTGATACATTAATATTTTTATATTTCAACATGATTTAAAATTGTGTAAATTAAAATAATTATATATAGTGTTGTGGTTGGATGGTTGGGTGGTTATTGATAAAGTATGTAAAATTTGAGTGGTTGGGTTGGGATGAATATTGATGAGTTTGATGAGAGAGAAATTAATAAAATAATGAGATGGTTGGATGGTTGGGTGGTTGGGGTGGTCATGGATAATGGTAGTCTTAGTAGACTCCTCCCTTTTATATACGACATCAGTTTCTTTTTAAATATTGCGGATTCATCTTTCACTTAATTTTAATATACATTTTTAATTCATAATAATTCAAATTGAATATAAGTAAAAATTGAAAATTTACTATTCTAAATCTATGTAATTACCTGAATCCAACAAGATCTCAGGTTACTATATTTTATCTTTATATAGTAATGGAGGTAGGGGTACGGTTGCTGTGCGATTGAAATATCCGCAGTACATCAAGACAATAAATCCTAGCCATCAAATATAATCTAATGGTTCTAATATGATAATGGTACAATAATAAAAGTGTCCAAGTGTTCCTACATTTAATTGCCTTATTTACATCCTTAAAAAATATCATTTGTATTCCTAAATAATATTACTCCCTCCGTTTTTCAAAAATTGAAACGGACCCACAGTGCACGCAGTCCAATGCACATTTTAAATCATTAATAACTCAAATTCGGTACAAGTAGAAATTATAGAAGTTGATATTTAAAAACTACTCGACGAGACGAATCTAACAAGATCTCGCTTGGCTATATTTAATTTGTATAACTATGATAAAACTTTAAGTTAAAGTGCGTGTGTGAATAATGTTAAATTTTGCAATGTTCCAATTAATGGAAAACAGAGGAAGTACAATTTTTTAGGTGAATACCAGGGTATCCCCAGGCCTCATTGGACCCAAGACTAATCCCTCGAGGATCTGCAAGGGCAATTAAGGGCGCCTCTCCCAAAGCAGTTTTTTGCATACACAAGACTCGAACCCGAGACCTTGCTTAATCAACTAGAGCCCCCACCCACTCAAGCCAACTGCTGTTGGTCTAAATAATATAATTTTTTTTTGGATAAGCCAATTCAATGGCCGGATAAAATACAACAACCACACGAAACTATAAAAGAAAGAAACAAAAAGAAAACAACACTGAGGAAGAGACAAAAAGGCAAAAGACAAAAAAAGAGAACAACAACACAAAATTAGAAATTAAACTGAAAAACTTCCAAGACTTCCGCAGTTAAGCCTCCCAAGACGAAGTCTGGGGGGAAAGCTCAAGTGGTAAAAAATTCATCCTTCAAAGCGCCATGCTTAACGAGGCGATCCGTCATCTTATTCCTTTCCGACTGGATTTTGAAAAAGCCCTCTCTAACCTCAACGGGCTCCCCACTTTCTGAGACGTTTGTGCATGAAACGTGCTCCCCGCATTCAATATCAGGACAGTAATGTCGCAATAAATCCACTAACACTCGCCGAGTGTTAATCCCATTAATCCCACCAATGTTCCAAGCTAATATCTTAAAGTTTTCAAAATCCATAAAATATTGCAGGGAAAAGGGGAAGAGACAGATAAAACCTTCGAACTATGTGGGTGATGGCGAAGGAGGTTGCCCTCCTTCACAGCTCTTTTCTGCCATAACGACATCCTTTCCATTTAGACTCAAAGCTCCTGCCCCTTGTTGCCGAGTCAGGATTTTCACCTGGTTTTCCTCTTTCGTCTATGTGGCCGGTGGTCTCTGCCGCTTCAAGCTCGAGCCCCCTTCAACAAGGCCGGATTGATCTTCAGACTTGTGGGCCGAAGCTTCTAAGTTTGGGCCTTTAATGCCTATCGCTTTTCGTCTCTCTCTCGTCTCCAAATTGTTAGTTATAATTTTAAGTGGGCTTTTGGAGCCATGGGAGTATTGGGCTCTAATTTTAGCTTTGGGGTGTAGGGAAGATTTAGAACCTGACTTGCTTATCACAGGTCCAGGCCCTTTTTTTGGCCCACTAGGTCTTCTTCTCTCCACTTTGATCCATCCTCCCCCTGCAGGTTGAGGAGGATTGCCACCTTTTCCTTTAGGCTCCAACATCGGGACAGGAACAACTTTTTGGGAGGACTCGTGACTTTCCTCATTTGAGCAATTCTCAGACTCGTCAGAATAATTCACCTGTTCACCCTCCTCACTTTCCATATTTGAGCAATCTCCTTTGTCAACTCCCTCTAGTGAATCCTCCAATTTGTCTTTCACCCCAAATAGGGAAACAACAGCTTTCCCATTGCCTGCATGCAGACTGTTCGCCGGCCTCTCAGAAGTAATTTTTCCTTTCTCCCTATCGCATTTCAATAATTTCGGCAGCTTGCCCTCCATTGCCTCCGATCCGGCAGAACAAACATTGCTCGCATGCCCATACCTATGGCAGGAGGTGCAAAGAAGGTGGAGGCCTTCATAAGCAACTTTCTGCCATCTATCTCCAATAAGGATGCTTGACACTAAGGGAAGACTCAAGTCAATTTCTACACACACTCTAGCATATTTAGCTCTATCCGCACCTTTCGACATGCCGTCTACACGAATAGGCTTACCTAAACCCACAGCAAATCTGGTAAGCATCATTTCATCAAAAAATTCAAGCCCTAGTCCAGGGAATCTGGCCCATACCACCGTGCTCTTCGGGGTTTCCTCCTCGGAAATGAAATTTGGTCTCCACGGGCACACCGTGAGGTAGCTATCAAAGACCATCCACGGACCATCATTGAGCACCCGCAATCTGTCATCTAGTTTGTCAAACTTAACAAGAAAGAAGCCAGCCCCCATGTCCACCATATGAAATCTGTTTGGCATCTTCCACACCTTCGAAACCCTATCAAACAAAGCCATGTATCCCACTTTCTTCCCTAGAACGGATATAATCAACCCATCTGCATAGAGCAGACATAGGCGCTCAGTGAGTCGAGAATCGATCGTGAGCGGGGCTTGAGACGGTCCCCGTCCACAAAATCCATAGTTACCAGTTTTGATGTCTCCGGATTCACAGAAAGATGGCCCGGTAAAGCATCCTTTCCTTCCAAAACAATGTCTCTAAATGACACAGTGGAGCCACTGGAGAAAACAAAGGGGGGTTTCGCCGGAGGGATTGGTGGGGAGGTGTGAGAGGCGCAGGCAAGGACGAGTCCAGAGCCGAGAGCATTTTTTTTTTTTTTGGTCTAAATAATATAATTGGTATCCTTTAATATATTGACATAATATGTAAGTGACATAAAATTAGAAACATTAAAGAATCCGCATGAAATAGAATATTAAAAGAGAATTAAAGTCGCTGAAATAAATATAATTATGTCGCTGAAATATATAAGCCACGTCGCTGAAATGTATCGCAACTGGGACAATTCACTGATAGAAAAAATCATGCACACATATCCTCAAGATTACTGTATTTCGTTATATTATATTGCATGCACAAATAATTATAATTAGGCAAAGTCAACAAAAGTTACATGCTTTATTATACTATACACTAATATAATATATAAAGGAATAATAACCCAAATGGTCCTGTATCTTTCCCTTAATACCCATTTGGACCCCTAAGTATTGAAATAACCAGAATAGTCCTGTAAGTTTAATATTCCTAACCAGAATGGTCCTTTTGTCTTTTTCTGGCCTTATAGCTTTCCCTTTATTACACTTTGACCCCAGAATTTAACTTTTGATTTATTTAGCCCTTTTTAACATAAAATTGCTTTATATGGCCCAACATGCTTCCGAAAAATTAAATAAATTATCCAAAATTTATACCTTGAGTTTTGACCGCCTTGCTACCAGGTTTTCTGAGCTTCTCGATTTTACAGACTCCTTCCAACCACCGTACCGCAACAGATGGTTCGTAGATGCCCAGCTCCTTCAGCAACAAACAACACAATCCTGTTTCGTTTACTACCTCAGGGTATAACAAGGTTTGGGTAATAGATTTTTATTTTTGGAGAATTGGGAATATGGGAAGTCTTGATTTTATTGAAGAAATATTAAAAATATTACAGAAATATTTTTTCTCCTAATGGAGAAGACGGACACTTAGCTCCTCATATATGAGGATGCTTGACTCTGAGGGACTGACCCCATACGAAAAACAAATACAGAAAGGAAATTTTGCAGAAAGAGAATACAACTTATTATTTTGAATAGTTGGGAGGATTTCTGATGCCTTCCATCTGCTTCAAACTTCTTCATTTATAGGCGTCCGCGGACTTCAATCACGGATCCAAACACTCTTTAATTTATTGTGACGTCACTGCGTTCGTCACTTGCTTTGGATTCCAGCTGGTTACATTATTATCCTGCTGTATTATTGTCCTCGGCTGGCATCTTTTTTGTCAACTTTCCACCTTCTCTTGTCGGCCATTTACTGCCATCGACTCTGAACTTTCTTTTGTCGACTTCTAATTATAGAGTATTGCCGACACCTCTTTTTCTCTTACATCCAGCTGTTTTTACTTTGGCTTGTGAAAGTTTTTTGGACGTTTCTTCCCTTTGTCCTGTTCGGATCCGGATTTCTTCTGGGTTACCCGGATTTTTGTACCGAATAGAGGTTTTTCCTGTTTTGCACAATATGGGCATATATGGTTATCCCATTGGCCAACATGCATCATGTTGCATGCCTTCTTTCTGGTAGATTCGGTTGCTGGCAACTTGTTTTCCCAAATGAGTAACCTCTTCTTTTCGAAAGAGGTTTCCGCAAACTCTGTGCTTTTCCCTGTTAAAGAATTAACCAGGAACGATCCATTTAAATTGTTTGAGAATATTTTAAACGGATATTTAACCTTTTCCATCTCGGTGAGACAGACCCAGAATCCCCATGCTCGTCGGGTGGAGATTTCATCTTCGCTGATTGAAGATACTAATGGTGCCTTCTCATCCATAGATTTAACTCTGTTGAAGGCAATCATATCAGGTCTCTGTAATTTAATAAATTGAAAGACCGGATAAGAACCTTTCCCGACTATTTCTGGTGCCGCTGAGATGAACTTAAGTTCCAGAATATCTCATCTTTGCAGGTGCGGGTTGTTCTGCCATGATTCGTGCACCGCACTACTTATCCATCCCGGAAGTTTTTCGATTTCCGGAAACTCTGGTGATGTAGTATGAACAGATGCTAATGCTCCGAAGTCATACCACTTTCGAACCTCTTCTGGTTTCGATCCTTCGATCATCCATATGATAATGGCCAAAATTGACCATTATTTTCAATATATTTCCGTGTCTAATACGGACATTTGATCGCATTCCGGTCTTATTTAAATAAGAAAGCAGTTGAATTTGACAGATATGTGCAAGTTTGTATAAATAATAGCTGTTATTGAAAAACACAAAAATATTGTTATTTTTATTAAATATGTGTTAAAACCCCCCAAAAACATGATAAAAATATTAAAAATCCTCCACTTGACAAATTTTGGTACAGTGATGTCTATTTAGTGGAACACGGGTTCATTAAATGGAACACAAACCAAACAATCAAGTGGAACAAATTTACATATTTATATTATTTTATATTTAGATGTATATATTTATAATTTTATGTTTATGTTTATTTTTATTTCTGTTTTCTGCAATAAGTTAAATATTAATTGGTCCACTAATCACTTTTAATTTTAATTAATTGCAGGTGATTTAATTTATTTTGGTCCAAAGAGTTTATAGTCCATCTCCCATTTAATTTGTTCCAGCCCAGCCCAATCACAATTGATCCAATTTCCTGGAGCCCAACAACACCAATTAACCACTTTAAGCCCAATACCAACTTAAGCCCAAACCATCCCAAACCCTAACCCTAATCCACTGCCGCCGCCGCCGCCCTGCTCCGGCGCCGACTTCGCCGGAGCCGCCGCCACCCCTCCTCAACCCCATCTCTGCCTCCCGCAACCACCACCATCTCAGAGCCCGGCAACCACCACCATCCGCCACCATCTCCAACTCCCTCCTACCCAGTTCCAGCCGCGCCACCACCACCGCATCCCCATCGCCCCCTCAAGCTCCGACAGCCTCGCCCCTTCATCCGACGCCCGCTGCCACCGCCGAGTCTGCCGCCTCTCATCTCCGCCCAAGCTCGACTCCCGCGAGCTCTCCATCCCAGCGCCGCCGCACCACCGCCCTCACCCTTCCATTTCCGGCAGCCCACTAACTCAAATGGAGAAGAAAACTGGAACAAGAAATGGAAGGAGGAAGATGGGATGAGAGAAGAAATTCGAAACTGGAATAGAGGAAAGAAGAAGCAAGAAAGACAATGGAGAATTGGAAAACTGGAAACGAGAAGAAGAAGAGAGAAGAAAAGAAATGAGAAAAAGAAAATGGAGGAAAGAGAAAATGAGAGAGGAAAGAAAAATATTATCCGGACCTTCCGGGACCTTGGTCGCGATAGAGTGCTCCGCGACAAATGCTCCGCGACCAAATATTGCTCCGCGACTGTGAGAGAAGTATCAAGACACATAATTTTGTCGCGGAACATTGTTCCGCGACAAAATGGACCGCGACAGAGACAGTCCCTCCGCGACCAGGACAGAGACAGTCACGTGACCATGCCACTCTCCAAATTCAAATTTTCCCACATGACAAATAAAGTAGAAGCTCCCAGGACTTGAGGTCCCATTGGGTAAGGGATTTTCGTCTTATCCCCTGGGACTCGAGCTCCCGCCCCCTGCTGCAAAGAATTTGAGTGTTAATGGGCCTAGGGTTTTGCTCCACCCATAAATAGCTGTTTTGTTCCCTTGAACAGTAGCCGCACAATGTAAAAAATTCAGATATTGTTCTTGGAGACAGTGTGGTCTCAAGTAGTGTAGGGTAGCTAGATTAATTTCATGTAATGTAGTTTTTATCCTAGCTGCAGCTTTAATTTCTGTTTCTTAGTTTGTAAGTGGGTTGTTAGTTGTAGCTAGCCACATTTTATAATTTATTTCCAGCTTTTTAGTGAGTTTTGGGGTTTGAAACATTCAATCAATGGGTGTTTTTGGACATGTGTTAGTTTATGGTAATTAATGCAAGAAAATGGTTTCAAAAATCTGTTGTGGTCTTGTTTTCATGTATGGTTCCTGTTTTGTTTATATTTTGGGTCACTTGACCAAGTTTTTATGTTTTAGTTAGATTATATTTTTATATCTATGTATTTATTTGTGTTGCATCATTCCCGTCCTAATCCCACGGATTAAGACGCAAACCCCGAGTTTCCAATATAAGGGGTTATGCTGCCAAAATTTTACAAAATTTTAAAAAACCCTTTGTCGCCATACACTTTGTCGCGGACCCACGGTCCGGTGGGTCCGCGACATAACCCCTATTTAGCGACAGAGGACCAAATTCTTGCATTTTGTCTGCATGGCTTTTGTCGCGGAGCACCCTTGTCGCGGAACCACGTTCCGCGACAAAATCTTATTCCGAGACAGAAAATTATGCCTTGCCATTAATTTTAAAACCCCTTGGTCGCGATGCAACCTTTGTCGCGGACCCACGTTCCGCGACAAAACCCTTGATTAGCGACCAAGGACCCAAATACGTGTAATTTTATTCTGGGCGGACTCTGTCGCGGAACCTTTGTCGCGGAACCACGGACCGCGACAAAATCATTGTTCCGCGACCAGGAATTATGTCCTTACCAATTTTCAACCCTTTGTCGCTATACCTCCTTGTCGCGGAACCATGTTCCGCGACAAAATTTTTGCTTAGCGACAAAACAAACCCTAATTTTCAAAAATATTCCATTCCTCTTATTTCCCACCCCTTTGTCGCGAAACCCTTGTCGCGGACCCATGGTCCGCGACACAAACTCTGTATCGCGACAAACAGGCACCCTTTTTGCCAAATTTTTATTCTCCATCTCACTCCATTAATTAATTGAACCTTTATATTAATATTTTGAGGTTGAAATCCAATGATCTCAACCCATGATTAATTTGATATAAAGAACTTTGTTCAATTTCCCATTAAAAGATTCTTCTACAAAAATTAAACTCTAATGATCTAAGTATATAATCAGGACTGTAATTAATTAATTATGGAATGAGAGATTATTTAGACCATAAAGAGTGATTATGGAATAATTTCCATACCTTGCATGAGAAACCAATGTCTCTCATGCAAGATGACCCAAAAATATTTTTCTTTTATTTATTTTGTCTTTTCCCGTAATGTGTGAAACAGCTAGTAAGAGATACAACAGACTAATGTTGGCGGGTATTCCCACACGGATAACGAGCTCGTGGTCTGTATATTAATTATTAGATGTTATTTTGCATGGTCCGGATAGTGGTCGGTGGAAGCCTTGGCGGTTCGTCCATCCGGGATTATAATAGCTGCTCAGCTGACTCCTATCCGGATACAGTTTTCGTTTCTTTATTTTAATTTCAAACCTGAATCTGTGAGTTGTAGTAATGATAGATGATATATGCCAATGCCATCTAACAATTATTGCAGTAATAGAACATGTGGGTTTTTATCCAAATTCACAGATAGTGGAGTCTGAGATGACGGCGACAACTGTCATTTGAGGCATTCCACTGTCTAAAAATCATCTCATTTTAATGATTAGGGAATTGGACCACAGATAACTGCAATCCAATTAACCCTAATTATTTTGCCACCTTTTTAGCCACAATAAATTCTTCTCATCCCCGGCTATTTCATCTCTGTGTGTCAACTTCTGTCTAAACCCACCTTATATTTTGGGTTATTTAATTTTACACTTCTCTATAAATTTATGCATGATATTATTATGTAGATATTGTGGTCAATATTATTTTGGGATCCTTCCCTTGGACACAGGAGTAATCAGATGTCTCATAATAAATTTCCAACAAAAATTCATTTATAAATCCGGATCTGAGTAAGGGATAAATTCGACAGTTATGACTAATTCATATCCGACTGGGGGTTGATTTTGGGAAATTAGAAGCAGAGTCAGCGATTAGGTCTCACCTAGACTGAAAGGATCTGTGTTTTAATTGAGAGTCTAGTACCTGATAGGGAATGATTTTCAGATTTATTATTTTCCAAAATTGCTGTTTGTTGGAAATCTTGTATTAAATATTGCACTGGGTCAGATTCCACTTGGATTCCGATAAGGTGTGACAGATAATACTAGAGGAACAACATTCGGGCCTTGGTTATTTTCTAAGGTAGGGTTGAGTATTCTTTCAACTGCTATCTTCTTCTGCCAAAGCCTATTTTTGAGTCCTGAGTGAGTGCATCCGGAACGAACTAATTTATTAGTTCGTTTCATTAGTTTGTATCTCATAACCACCCGACGGGAAGTGAACACTGCGAGCGGTTCACCGAGAATAGGGAATTCTTGATCCGCACCCGGTCATCCTGACTGGGGGCTTTCTTTTACTACCAGGGTCAGACTTTCAAAAACCTCCGAGTGATAGGATTTTAAATGCTTTCTTTATCGCTTTCTTTTAACTGCTTTCTTTAGAGGTCACTCGGTTGTATTGAGAGTTGCGTAACTGCTATTAGGACTGATAGTTAAGGGATAGTTCAGGGCTTGATTAGAATCTTTGGGTGTGACATGGGGGAAGGATAACAGTACTTGGCATCTCAATAAATGATTTGTCGGGTGTTGCTTGTCCACCACAGATAAATGACGTACCTCTGCGCGGGGGCAGTTGTATATCTGTGGTATCTTAGATTTTGTTATCTTAAGAGCATGTAAACTCTTACTGTAAGTACCTGTCTGTTAAAGACAACATGGTGTAGAGAGCATGAGAGTTAGCTAACTGATGGATTATCCCAAGCTAAGATCTGTGTAACAAAATGGAAGTTTAATTGTGTTTCATCTGAATCTTGTCCAATCTTTATTCTTTTCTTCCTGTCTCTTCTGTCTCATTTTAAATCTGCTTTCTTAGATAATTTTAACCGCTTTCCTAGAATAATTTTATTGCTTTCTTAGATTAAATTTAATTCGCTTTCTAGAATAATTTTATCTGCCTTATTTTAATTGCTTTCATTGCTTAGTTTAAATTCTGTCAAGTAGTTGGTAGTCAAATCACAAACTTGAATCGAGTAACCGAGTGGAAAATCTTATAAAACGACGTGGGCCCTGCTTCCATCGCACATCCTCCAGTGAACGATCCGGTACTTACTATAAATACTGCAATTTTTGACTCCGTGCGCTTTCGGGGGCACAGTTTCTTAACACGAGTAAATAAAAAATGTGATTTTTCAGAAAATACTCATGTAGTGGGAATCTGCCGAAAGTTTCATGGTAGGTAATCTCATGACATGAAATCATGAGAAGTATCATGGCACATATGCCGGGGACCCTCAGTGTGATAGGCTGAAGGTCAATCTATCCCGGTTGTACCATGAGACTTGTCAAAAGTTTCATGACATGAGAGGACTGCAGCGCCATTTGAAATCAAAGCACCCCACATGAGTAATAAAAAAGTGAAATATATCCTTAAACCCCTTCCCCAAGAATCATAACTCCTTTCCTTTAATAAATCCAATCCTGATATATTATACTCGTGTTAATGAAATTTGTCAAAAGTTTCACCATACCCTGTTGTATCTTCCGGATGTCTCGATTACTGTTTTGCTGGGGTTAATTCCCTTTTTGGAAACCAGTTGTTTCCATTTTCCTTGGTAGTCCAGCCAGGCAGTAGATAGGACATTCTAATCTGAATTAACTTTAGAGGTTCCTGTCATTGGCCTAAGGTTAATTTCTTCCTCTTTTACCCCAGAGGCAGTGGGTTGACTTGAACTTTCGGAAATGTGACTTTCGTCTTGCTCAACATTTTTTTCGGTATCCGAAAATGGTTCATTTGAAGCAGTGCTGGAATCTGCTTCTTCATATGTGACCACTTTAGCTTTTTGGGCACATTTCTCTTTGTTTACCAGGGAAGCTGACGCTTTCCTGATTGGCTCTAATACTGTTTCCCATAGTGCTGTCATAGCTATATGGGAGGCTCGTATATTGTTGCAGACCATGTCCACATCGCTCTGTTGTATTTGGCCAGCTGCTCGTGCATTGATCTCGAGCTGTCCAAAATGCTTTGATAGCTCCTCTAGGTTTTCTCTGAGGTGCCTGAATCTCGTAATGATGGAATCAGCTTCAAATGCTTCCATCTCTTGTCAGGAAATCTGCAAGAACATTTTCATTGGATTTTATAACAATAATATCATTAGTATAATATTGACATTCAGCTTGCCATCTGATAATACGAGCTTTTTCAATTTTTGATTCAAGTTTATTCTTTAAAAAAGCCCTAACATTAGTATTATCAACTTTTAATACAAATTTCTTTGCAAGTAAGAATAAAGGCCATTTTTTAAATGTTTTCCATACTGCAAAGAATTCCTTCTTGTTAATATGCCAAAGTTTGGCTTGTTGTTCAGTGAACAACCCTCCTGTGTATCTACAAGGTTCTTGACCCGTAGTTATTTTTCTTATGAGCACTCCTGCCCATCGAAAATCATTGGCGTCTGTGTAGACTACCAGCTCATCCTCATCTTGAGGTATCGCGAGTTTTGGCAAGCTATTACATACTTGCTTTAGTTCGCGAATTCTCTTTGTATGGATTTCTTCCCATTTCCATCTAGAGCTTTCAGTCTCTTTCAGAAAAGGTCTAAAATCCTTTCTATATTTTGCAAGGTCTTTTATAAACATACCTGCAAAATTTACAACTCCCAAGAAATTCTGAAGTTGTTTCTTATCTTTTAATATGTCAGGAAAATTGCGGATTTTCTCCACAATGTGTTCCTGTAACTCTATTCCTGCTTCATCAATTTGAACTCCTAAGAATTCAATTTTATTAGCAGCGATTGTAGCCTTTTTCTCAGATAGAACTAGACCTTCCCTGTGACATGCATCATAAAATATTTCAAGATGTATAATATGCTCTTTAATATTTCGAGATGCAATCAGAATGTCATCTATGTAGACGAACATAAACTCTAGATAATTCTTAAATAGATTATCCATCTTTCTTTGGAATATCTGAGGGGCATTAGAAAGCCCCATTGGCATAACATTCATAATATATTGCCCTTGTAGGGTGGAGAATGCTGTGAATTTCTTCGACTCATTCTCCATCTTAATCTGATAGAAACCAGATTTGCAATCAAATTTAGAAAACATTTTAGCACATTTGATGCAATCAATTAAGTGTTCTCTACTCGGAATGCAATAACCATCAAATTGTATTATTTTATTAATACCTTGATAATTTATTACCAATCTGGGTTTACCTCTTTTTATTTCACCGTGATTTCTTACCAAGAATCCAGGGCTACTATAAGCTGAGACTCCAGGCTCTATGAGTTTAAGATCGATATGCTCCTTGATAATTTGTTACATATCTTTCTTATCCTGCATATTCATTAAGATGAGTTTGTATCGAACATACTCATATTTATATTGTTCTTTTACCTGTAGAGTAGCTTCGATCTTGTTTTTATCCCACCATGCCAGAGGATCCTCGTTAAAGTTTCTCTGGATAAGTCTTTTGACATTTTCGAGGGACAATTTAGTTTCCCCATCAATGTCTAATGAAGCTATATTCAATAATTTCATTTCCTGCATTGCTTCTTTGAGGTTTATAATTTCCTCAATAGAAGCTTCATCAAATCCTTGCTGTCTAAAAGACAACAAAGCCTTACCAAACTTTCTTTTATCCTGCATTTTTGGATATGTTAGTTTGGCATCATTATCACCACGTTTGCTGTGAAATAATATAGGCATTAATCTGTTGAATGCCTTTTCTCTGCGCAACACCTGTATCTCATTTCCACAACTTGTGGTAAATATTAACAAATTTCTTTTGTTATCTTGAACATATTTTGTAAAGGATTGTATAAAATTATTACCTAACAAAATATCTGCTCCTGTATTATGAAAGTAAATAGGAGGCGTTTTTACCTTATACCAAGGTGTACCAAATGCTCCTCCAATCATGATATTGGCATGTCGAATACCCTTATTTAATACTAAGATTTTTTAGGAAAAATTTCTTCCTGCAATAATGGGTAATGGTTCCATAGCTTTGCTAGGGAAAACTCCTGGTTTTACGGTGCAAATACCTGATCCTGAATCAATATAAGCTGCAAAATATTCCGACTTATATTGTTCATATATTATCCCTACTGAGATATACATGGAAAATGGGCTTGTCATTTAATTCTGATGGTGTGACCCTTCAGATTAAATTCTATACCATTATCCTTTCTTACCCATGGTTTATGATTTTCGAGAAAACTTAATCCCAAAATCATAACCCCATTATCTTTTCCGGCGGTACCTAAGACTCTGATCTCGTGTCCTGCAATTTCAATTGTTCCTTCATAGGTTCCAATCGATGACTGTTGCAAGTAGTATAAATCATCACATGGAAAACGGTTAATCTTTTCAGTGATGTCAAATATTACTCGTATTTCTTCCCATCCTTCAGGGCTTTTAATTTTTATATTATCTACCCCAATGGATTGAGGAGTTAAATCTTTGATGAACTCCTTTTCTTTATATACCATAATTCTATCTTCCGAAAAAGACATACGGCTTGCATTCTCAATTCTAACACTCGTTGATCTATCTAGAATTGGATGATCTCTTATCTGTATGTCTACTCCTCCTAACCTTGGAATCTGGGTAGGATTTGGAGTCATGACTTTAGCAAATTCCTTGAAAATTCTAGGAATTTCTATATATTCTTTCCTGATAAATAAGTCAGAATGATGACTATTGGAAAGTGCATAAGAGATTCTATAAGTTATAGAATATGGCATGTTCCCTTCTTTCATCAGATCTTTTCTTTTAAAATCCTGATGAAGGGTTAGAACCCTACTAAAATCTTGGTCAGCTAAGTTATAGAAAATTCTGGGATGTATGTCAAACATTAACTTCCCAGCATATAAATTTCCTACCATAGTTCCAAGAAGACCATCTCTAAGGTTATTGATTCTTCTATCAGTGACTGATAGATGTAATTCAGAATTAATGCCTTCTTTGAAGGTTGCTTTAATTACTACTTCAATGGCTCCTATGTGGATCCATTTCATAGTAATGGCGATTTCTTCCTTCATTCTACTTAATTCCTCATGAATTTCTTCTTTAGGAATTAATTGCATATCCATCGCATTACAAGTAAGTTCCATAGGAATTGCAAACTCACCTGCACTTACCTTGTAGATGATGTTATGTCTTCTCTGGTTGAGTCCCATCTGGTTAAGAACTCGTCCAATCCCGCCAATTCTGAATCCGTCATATGGGCTGAGGTTGGAATCTTGTCGCATTATTCTTTCCATGGTTCGATTCGAGATCGTCATCCTTGAAATGAATCCGGACAGGTTTTCAGTGGTCTGAATCCTGTCCTCTTCAGTCAGACTCGGTTGAAGATCCATCTGAATATGAGTCCGAGTCACTTCTTAATTCTTCCTCGTAGATGCTTTCATCGGAGGCGATGTCTTCAAACTGATAGACAGGTACCAGCTTTCCATGGTAGACCGCTTCCACGATATCCTCCGTGGCTTCGTACATTCGTATCTCACGATTCTGAGGGCAATAGGATGAGATATGACCCCTGGCTCCACACTTCCAACAGTTGCAGTCCTTGAAACTTTCGTTGGCACGGGTATGGGCTCGTCTGAATGTTCTCTTGGACATCGTTCTCCCCGTGCTCCTTGATGCTGAGCTAGTTGAACCTTGGGATGAACTCTTGGTCGTTCCCGTTCTTTGTCCAGTTTTGTATGATCTGGCCTTGCCCTTGGACCACCATGCTCTTCTTCTTCGGAATGCAGGTCTTCTGAAACTCCTACTGTATGAGTCTCGACTCTTATTCTTTCTTCTCTTTTCTTCTGATTCTCCTATAATTGTTGGAAAATCGTTATTTTCACAGCAAAGAGGGGTTCTTTTTATTTTACCTCTTAGTCTCTTGAAAATTCTTTTGGGCTGCTGCCTGTTGACACCATTCTCTGAGCTTATCCTTTAAGAAAGACATTCTCCGGGCTATTGAGTCCACTGTACCGGGGGTACTGTGTACGATTGGATCAACATTTCTCTCAATGGGCTGCAGATCTTTGCAAAGAACATGGGACATACTACTTCAGCTGTCATCTCACTCCGAAAATAGTATTTATGAAACCAGTAGATATATTCGTCTATTGCGCAAATACTTCTTAACTCCATACCCAACAGTGCTTGGGTATAGACTTTGATTTTTTCGGTTCTCTGTTCTTCAAAATAACCATCTCCTACAAAATGGGTTTTGAATAAGAGGCCAAACCTTTTGCAGATTGTGCTTTTGGATTCTCCTTCGAGTATTTGCTCCTTTAAAGCAGCCGTGGAGTTTTTCCAGCCCAGCTTCTCCGATCCTTCGAGACTTAGCTCTATTAATCGGACAAAGTTTTCTTTATCGAGATCCAGGGTGGTTGCTGCAATCTTCATTGAAGCTACCCATTCGTCGATCAGGTCTTCGATGTTTCGGAAGTCGATAACGTCGAGGTTCAATGTTATGCCATATGGATTTAATGGTTGTAACATCGTCTTGGCCCACGGTGTGGATTCTGGTGCTCTACTTGGGTTCCGTCCTGGGTTTCGTCTTGCATTGAGATGCACATCAGGATACCTGTTTATGTGGAAGTCTGTACTTTCTCTCATTGGGACATCAGGCGGTCCATCGTGGGTCACGTTGGATCCTGATTCTTCCGCATAACCCAGCTGGAGAACTTCATTGGGTTTTACATTAACTAGATCCATAATCCCAAGTTGGGAAAATGATTCTGCTAATTCTTGTAGATCTGATAGATTTTCCCTGGAAACACTCATTCGACTATTTTCAGGAGATCGATCATAAGCTCTTCTTGTGATTTCTGCTTTGGAACCATGGTTGCTTTACCTTTTTGGTGTAAAGCTTGTACTGGTCCTAATGCATCTCTAATATTGGCTTGGTTATTCCTGGAAGATCCAGGGATATCCTTCTGCCTTTTCTTGATATACGAAATGTCAAATTTCAGATTTAAAATCTCTTTCTTTAGATCTTGAAATAATTTCAAGATCTCCTCTGTTGACTGATTCAAGTTATCTATTTTTCCAGGTATAATTAATACCCGGTTACCATAATCTTGAATCGTCTTTTAGATTTCTGTTAAGTCTTGTGATAACTTAGAGCTATCCGGATCAATTTCTTTCCAGTCCGTTCCTCTCATTTTCATGAAAGAAATTAATGTTAATAAAATCTTGTCTTTTAGACAAGTTCAAGAATTTCCTCTGGAAATTTCTATTTTTTATTTCCAAAATTTGGAAATAACTCGTTGGTTTCAAATTAAATGAATCCATTAGATAATTAAGTCTTCACCATTAAGAGATAAAATATTATAAATAATATAATTAATATGTTCTTCAATAAAACCTAGGCTCTGATACCAATTTTCAAGCAAATCTATGATTTTAATTTAAAGATATGCAATAGGGACTAAAGTGCATAAAAGTAAAGTTTTCTGGGTAAGAGTAATAGAATAAAAAGTCAAAGAGCTCCTGTTGAAAATAAGAATCCAAAAGGAATCTTTGCAGAAAGGTCCTCAGGACCAAATTGGTTTGAAAATTGAAAGTTACAGGACGATTTTGGTAATTAGCAAACTTATTGGACTGAATTGATATTTAGGGATACTTACAGGACGTTTTTGGGTATTGTTCCAATATATATATATATATATATATATATATATATATATATAAATACATAAAGGAAGTGGTTCCATAAAGCCTGTCTACAAACATTTACACATCCTGCACCAGTATTTGTCCACTAGTGAAAGTAAAATATCCTATGCATGTACTAAAAAGCTCCTCAAAGAAAAAGATATCTGGTCGCTGGGAAAGAAATGTGACGTCGCTACTTTACAATACACAAGTCGCTGAAATATGTCGTGGTTCGTCGTTGAAATGTACAAGCTAAGACTTATCTCGCTGAAATGCATATACTTCTATCGCTGAAATATATAGGATTTTGTGGCTGAAATATAAAGTACATTTTTTTTACAACAAGGGCATTGAGGCATGTGCCAGGCACTTATATATTTCAATGTAAAAGTATTTCATACAGGGTACAACACTACGGAGCCAATCAAGAGGCTCTTGTCATGTGGAAAATCTAAAGAAGAATACTCCTAACAACTTGTATATTGCTGCCGTATATATTGATTCCAATTTTTAGAAAATATGAAATTGACTATTTTACCCTTTGTTAATATCATGAATGGCTTCGATGCACCACAGTACTTTCTTCAAGATTGACCTCCGCACCCTAACCAAAACCACGGAGGTAGTATTAAAACCTCGTACCACCCTATTCTGGAACCTATTTCCAAACCAAGGTTGTGAGAGGTTGTGAAGTTCCTCAGTTTATACTCCTCTTTCTTTCCAATTATTTCAACTCGCCTCCTCCTCTCTCCTCTTGTCAAGTGGCCTCCCACATCAACGGACGACCCCGTTGTTCACTTCCGACATCCATCCTTCTGTAGAAATAGGGCTTGCCCCCAACTCCGCCCATCATATTCCCCTTTACCTGCTCTCCTCGTTCGAACCTGCATGCATTCTCTCTCTCACCTACAACGCGCTTCTCTCCTTCCTACACCCAAAATGTAGCGCCTCTCACGTCACCTGCCCCCCTTCGCCCATTTGTCGTCCTCCACCTTCGGCCGCTGTTCTGCGCAGTAGGTCTCCGAAGAAAAGGTTTTGCCTTCTCTTTTGCAATTTCCTTTTAACTGCTCTCGTATAGCCCCGTTGATTTTTTTTTAATTTTTTTTTTAACCGGTGATGCTCGAGCGTCGGCAAAGGATATAGCCCCGTTGATTTGTTATTTCTCGTCATTCTGCTATTTTGCTAGTATTATTTAGAAATGGTCTTTAAATTATTCTTAGTGTTTGGGTGCTTGTGCACTGCTGTCATTCTTCAAATATTCTTAGGCTTTACCTGCTATTTTGGATCTATTTCCTATGTATGTTGCTTGCGTTGTCTTTCCTAATGTTGGAGAGTGGCTTGGCTTGTGCAGCTCATTTGGTTTTTCTCATCTTATACTATAAGTAGCGGCAGGAGTATCTCATTTTTATCACTTGTTATTGTTAAAGAAAGAATTATTTGAAAGAGTACCAAAAAATTATCAAAATCACTCATTTTATCCGTCTTTTTAAAATTTGATAATTTGGTTGAATATTTGTTATCCACATCTTTTACTGCTCTTTTGTGCTGCCTTAACATTTTCCGTAGAAATATTTTTCCTGTGTCTAAGTATTGAAGTTAATTAGCTACAATCATTCTACAAACATTGAAGATAATGTGGTTGAGTATTTGTTATCCACATTTCTTTATACTACGTATACTATAATTTTAGATGCCTTCATATATTCTTATTGTTCAATTGAGTGAACTACTACAGGTATAGTACTTAAACTTTACGAAAGGAATCTTAAAATAACACAATTTTTAATAACAAAACAATCAAAGAAATAGACATAATTCTCCGACACAAAACCAGCACGAGACGCGGTTACCAATTTGAATTGTTTAGGACTTTAAGGGTTAAAAATATACATATTCTTGTCCAGATAAATAAAATTTGAGGGGAAAAAAAAAGAAGTAATCAGCAGTCAAGCAAAATTCCACCGGTCCAAAGTCCGTTCATTTCAATCGTATTATATGCACAAGAATGATACTAAAAAACAACACACCGAGAGATAAGAAGCTACCAACTGCAATTATAGTTTGTAATACCTTCCGATCCCTCGAATGCATACATATTCCATCCACAAATTTTTCTATGAGGCAGCTTCCGCTTCTTCTGAATCTTGATGCGCTGAGTCTGAAACACCAAAGAATATAAACAGATAAGGAGATAGTTCGATGTCTTAACAAACACAGTAAGATTCTGATAAACACGAAGACAAAAAGAATAAAATAAGCAGGAGTTGAGTTCATTGCTCACGCACACAAAGAAGCAACAAATAAGGAGCTCATTATAGTTTATGATAAACAGATGCATTTATTCTAGTATGGAACTATGGATTAATGCTCAATGTTCTGTATTGGTAAAAGCTACGACCATGAGTGATATCAAATACAAACTGTAACGATAGATAGGAGTCTAATTCAACTATTTGTAGATGTTGTACACTTCAACAATATTGCCATTATAATTAAGCAATAAAAATTTAATTGTATACACTACAATTCAACGAAAGAATATTCATCAATAGTGTTAATAGTATAATTTGGGGATGGAGAAAATATAATTGAAGGATATTCCATTGCCTAAAAAATTTCAGCTAAAGCATCGAAAAATTGAAACAGATTCACAATCATTTTCTAACACAACGTCAATCCTCAAAGACAAAAGGCCCTATTTGGCAATTAGTTGTTAGCTGGTTAAGTAAACTGATGTATTTATTAGAAAGTGGTTGATAAAAATTACCTGATAATGAAAGTTAGTTGATAAAAGTGTAGAAGTTAACACCTAAAGCCAAAATGCTGGAAAAAGCAGTGTTTTCGAAATTAAGTAACCAATCATCTATTCTAAAACTCTATTTACCAAACTACTAACTTAAAAGCCCCAAAATAAGCTAAAAATGAGCTTATCAGCTATTTATCAAACAAGGTACCAAAAAACAAGGTTCTAAAACAACCACTCCTCAACTCTAGGTATGCCAAAACAAAAAACAACAAGAACACAACGACGAGCAACATAAAAAGGAGCAGAGCATCAAGACATAACCTTTTGACGACGGTGGCATGACAACAATATGCATTGTTGCATTATTGGGAGGAAGCGTAAGGCGAAGGGGATAGAGTTTCCCATTCAATGGGCTTCTCGTGCACACGGTTATACCCTCGGCTCCCAATTCCTCCTCCAGCCTCCATGTTAACTCATTCACATCACTACCCTTAAATGTAATGCACAGCTCCTCAAACTCCTCATCCACTTCCCCAAATTCATTAGCTACGCGATAATAAATTAATCTCCCATCACTCCCCTTTGATGCCACACTAGCTAAAGAATCATTAGACTGCACAAATTCCAATCCTTCAATCAGGTTTCTATATAATGTACTCAAGAAAATCTAACTTCTTCCTTTTTCTTTTCTTCTTCTTTCTCCCCACATTCAGATACCGATAACATATCAATCGATTATTGTATATTCTATTTTTGGCCAAAAGAAACAGCATTACGACCTACCGGTGCTTTGAATAATTGATGGATTTTTTGCACTACACTAAAATTCTATACTGGAACAAATAAATTAAGTAATGAAAAGTGGAGTAACACAAAATCATGAATTAAACAATTACCGTCGCTGAATTAAACAATTACCGTCTGTCTGGAAAAAGTAGCAGATTTCAGCGATATGCTCTTCATCGGGGATTCCGATTCGGATGCAAAAGAATCCTCTTTAGTCAGAACCGCGGCCGACGCCGCCTTCGGCGCCGCCTTTGGGTCCGGCAGGATATCCACCACATGAACCTCCCAGGAAACGGAATCCTGCGTGGCCGTCCTAACGGGAACGTCATGCGTAACGGAATTCCTCCACGGGGGCAAACCCCCATTCCCCCTCAAGTAATTACCGTACTGCGTTTTCAACTTGACGGCACCGTTCTCCCGGATCGGCTCCCATGAGAGGGAGCTATCGAGCCGCGGCGGCAGCGTCTGCAGGACTTTGTGGCCGGTGGCTCCGAGGAGGAAGGGCTGGTTGGAGGCCGTTAGGTACTTGCCGTAGCAGCTCTTGAGGCGGATTCTGTTGTCGGAATCTGGGACGAATTCGACGGTCCACTTGGCTGATTTGGAGGATCCGTTACGGTCTTGAGTGACGGTTTCTTGGTCGTCGTCGGCGGCGAGGTACTTGCCGTGGACGCTCTTGAGGCGGACGACGCGAGCGTTGCGGAACAAATCCATGAGTGTGGCAGAAAATGGAGATCCAGGAATGGATTTAGGTATGAAAATGAAGAAGAAAGAGGTGGATGATTGTATTGTAGTGACAACTGAGAATGAATTCAGGACAGCCGTAAAACACGAGTGCAAGTCAAACATTCAACAATATTCCACTTTCCACCCCCCATAAAAGAGGTGCCGCCCTTTTCTATATTCATAACACGATTAAGTTACTGTCCAGAAATTTTTTTTTATGCATATCCGGAATTGCTACAAAATGTAGGAAGTGTGTTGTACTGTTTTATATTTGTTTAATTATCTATTAATGGCAATCAATCAGACAGTTAATATATTGCTATAATTATGAGGAATTAATTATATCATATTATATTTATTAATGACAATCAATCAGTCAGTTAATATATTGCTATAATTATCTATTAATTATATCATATTATATCAAAGAATACAGATAATAAATTGACACTTATTAAAATACTTAACATGTTAGCACATTATGTTGATTGTAATTATTTTTAAGTTTGGCACAGAACTTTTTATTTTATTTTTAGCATAGCAATATATCATATTATATCATATAATACATAAAATAAATTGGGTTATTAAAATAACATATAAGCACATCATTTTCATTGTAACTATTTTTAAGATTAGCACAGAACTTTTTATTTTATTTTTAGCATATCATTTTATAAAAATTACAATAGCACATAACTTTTTATTTTATTTTTAGCATAGCATTATATAAAAAAATGGAAAAAAGGCCAAATATATCCTTTTTGTTTAAAAAAAGTCAAATCTATCCTTTTTCTATTTTATTACCGAATTTATCCTCTACATGTGCTAATTATATCCGAAAATATCCTAAATTCACTAATCGTGGAATGCCTACTGACGTGGCAATAAATTAACTTAAACCCTACACGCTGGATCGAATTTGAAGTGTGTCTCAATTAGGGCTGGGGAAAAATACCGAATATACTACATACCGCACATACCGTATCGAAAAAATACCGAAAATATCGAAATTTTCGGTATGGTATCATACCGTACCGTAAGATTTCGGTACGGTAACGGTATAAATTTTTTGATACCGCGGTATATCGCTACCCTACCGAACTTTGGTATATACCACGGTATCGGTATATACCGCGATACCGTTATATACCGTAATATCGGTATGTTGGTATATAGCGAAAGTTCGGTATGCCGGTATATACCGCAATACCGGTATGTCGGTATGTAGTGAATGTTCGGTATGTCGGTATATACCGCGATACGGTATGTCGGTATGTACTGAATGTTCGGTATAGCGGAATATACCGAACTTACCGAAATGTCGGTATGGAAACGGTATGAAAATATTTCATACCGAAACTTTCGGTATACCGAAATGTTCGGTACGGCAACGGTATGAAATTTTTCATACCGTAAAGTTCGGTAAGGTATACGGTACGGATAATTTTTTTCGGTATGATACCGTACCGAAAATTATGGTATACCGAAAATTTCGATATTTCTTTTTTCGATACGGTATGTGCGGTATGCGTTATACTCGGTATTTTTCCCCAGCCTTAATTGAGAGACACTTCAAATCCCATCCAGCGTGTAGGGTTTAAGTTAATTTATTGTCATGTCAGCAGTCATTCCACGATTAGTGAATTTAGGATATTTCCGGATATAATTAGCATATGTAGAGGATAAATTCGGTAATAAAATAAAAAAAGGATATATTTGGCTTTTTTTGAAACAAAAGGGATATATTTAGCCTTTTTTCCATAAAAAATACAATAGCACAGAACTTTTTATTTTATTGTTAGCATATCATTATATAAAAATTGCAATAGCACATAACTTTTTATTTTATTTTTAGCATATCATTATATAAAAATTGGAATAGCACATCATTTACTCCAATTGTATATGAAAAAAAAATTGTTAATATGAAAAAACGTAACCTGGTGCGTTCATACATACCAAAAATATCCCAGTCGGTAATAAAACTAAACTATCAATCTTCACACAAAAAAAGAAATATAATAGTAGAGATTCAATTAGCATATTATTGTAGCGTAATTACCGGAAATGTTAAAAGTAATTGGCCCTGAATTATGAATTATGGTGGTATTAATGAACACGTAAAAGGAATGTTTGCAAGATAGATTTGACTTAGCATAAAACTATGGATTTATATCATTTCTGGATATGCATAATTCTGGATACAAACTCAATCCATTCATAACATACTTCATGCGTTGCATTTTACTTTCCCAATCTCTCACTTTATGTGTCAATCTTTTTTTTTTAGGTGAATACCAGGGTATCCTCAGGCCACATTGGACCTAAGACTAATCCCTCGAGGATCGGGTGGGCATTTAAGGGTTGCCTCTCCCAAAGCAGAATTCTGCATACACAAAGACTCGAACCCGAGACCTTTGCTTAAGCTGCCAGAGCCCCATACCACTCAGGCCAACTGCGTTTGGTTTATGTGTCAATCTTTTAAAACACTCCCAGTTAAGAATTTAAATTTTATAACTAACATTATTAATAAATACAAGTTCAGTATTATTAATCAATATTTTTTTCCCTATCAACTCAAATAAAATATTTGGATGGATATTTTTTTTTCTTTCTTAGCCTCACTACAAGAAAAAAACGGATTACCGACCGAAAAAGGCAGTCGGTAACCCTCTTTTACGGGTCGTTTCGGCCTTTATACCGTCCGCAAAAGTCGGTCGGTAATCTGTTGGTATGGAATTTTCTGCCGACCAAAAAATCTTGCCGTCGGGACCCTGCCAACCGCACGTGGGTCGGCAAATTTACCGACCGAATTACCGACCGCAAGTGCGGTCGGTACTATCTAGTCCCAAAAGGTCCTGGATATGGTTATCCACCGTAAATTGCGGTCGGTAATTCTCTTTTATGAAAAAAAGAATGTGCTTAGGAAAGCTCGAACCCAATCCCTCAACCCCACCAACCTTCACCCTCAACCAACTTGGCTAGCTATCCAATCCATAAATTATATCACTCCATGTGTCATATATTACAGTCTCACAAATATATTTAGAAAGATGCTAAAGAGAGGGGCTCGAACCCTAGTGGGAAGCCCTTCCCCTCGCGCGCATACCATTGGGACAAAATACATTTTATGTCATTATGAGTAATTCTTTATATATATATATATATAGAAATATTAATTTGTAAATTAACTAAATTGAAACAAGGGGAAATTATAGTTAAAGGCACACACCTAAAAATACTTCATGTATAAGACAAGCGTACTAAATACGTTATGTATAACAACCTATATACTCAATACATACTAATTCAGACACCCATGAAATAAAGTAAATCAATATTCAAAATTGAGGCTGAAAATACCAAAATACCCTCCCTTTTGTACTTGATTCTGACTGTTGATGGTGACATGTGGAGAGAGGCAAAAAGCAATTAAGCTTCCTAGGCACAATCGAAAACACGTTTTTTTTTTAAAATCCTCTCTTCCCCGTCGGAGTGAAGAAATGGAGACACCATTGGCGAGCTGAACGAAGCTTCTCCGGAAGCCACAACGGGCGGGAAGGTTGGGGAAGCGTTGAGCGAGCTCCGTTCGTTGAGGCGACGGAAGAAAACCTCGGTTTCGGTTCCAGATTTGTAGGGTATTTGTTTTTAGATTTTAGGGTTCTCCACCTCCATTTTTAGGGTTTTCGAAGCTCCTCCACATTTTTAGGGTTTTAAGTACACGAAACTGCGAGGAAGATGGACGGTAGTGAGGAGCAAACGCGCGGCCAAGAGATTATGCTATTTTGTCACTTCAACTCCGAAGTTCACCTTGTGAGGATTAGGGACGGCGATGGTCTCGCTGATTTGTATGCCAAGGTGACGGAAAAATGACGAGAGGTATGTCCAACCACGCACACACTCCATTACGACGATCCTGATGGGGGATACACGATGGAGATCATGAATGACGGCGACGTGTCAAGGATGGGCAGCCTGAATCGGGCAAAGGGGCAGGCGATCGGGAAGATGAATGTGATGAACCGAGCAGAAAGAAGCACAATACTGTGAGTGTAGTGTTAAAATGTGTTTGAACGTCGCTGCTTGTTGCATTGAATTTTCGTATAACTGGTATGATTGATGACACTTTTGGTATTCATCATATGAAACACACGTATTACGCATGTGGGGATGCGTGAGAGCGTGCGAATGTTGTTTATTTTTATTATTCCGCTTGTTTGTGATGGTATCTATTGGGAATTAGAATTTTTCATACTGATTCAGTACGATCAGGATTCGCGTACATTTAAAAAGCTTGGTAACCTAATAGTTGCTTGTTTTCAATTAATTGGTATTAGTCTTTGGCTATAATGGTATTATTCATCCACCAAGTAGGTATACGTATTGAACACTACTGTTGTTGTTTGAGCATTGAACATGTACTTCAGGGAGGAAATAGCGACACAAGATGAATGCGACGACAGTGACCTTGACGACGAGGAAGATCAAAGACTCATATGGGCCAATGCAATAAAAGGCAAAGGTCAGAAGTTCAGGAATCAGGATCATTTTCGAAAGATGGTGGCAAACCACTGCATTGCACTTCGGCGTGGATATTACTTCGTGCACAACAACAAAACAAAAGTCCAAGTAAATTGCAGCATGGAGGGTTGTGGGTGGCGCATATATGCAGCGCTCCACAAGTCCGACGACTCGTTTGCAATACGCACATGCACGTTGACTCACGGATGCGGGGTGAATAATCTACAATCGAGGACTCACCCAAACGCCAATGCAACATGGGTGGCATCCTTCATAAAGGACAAATTGCGTCGGAACGCGAATTACACGCCGAACATGGCTATTGATGCTATTCATGCTGCATTCAAAATCGACATTACCTACCGCATGGCATGGAGTGCAAAGGAGATTGCTTTGAAGGAGCTACATGGAGCAGATACCGAATCCTTTGACAAGGTGCGAGTATTCTGCAACCGCTTGAAAGCATCGAACCCCGGCAGCGTGGCTGATCTAGAGGTGTGTCCGGATTCAAATAAGTTCAGGAGGGTGTTCATTGCTATTGCAGCTTGTGTTGAAGGATTCAAGGCTGGCTGTCGTCCACTTATTCAGCTTGATGGGACCCATATAAAGTCAAAGTGGAAAGGCGTAATACTTGCAGCCGTTGGTGCAGACGCAAATGGTGGGTTTTTAACCATCGCATTTGTAGGTATGTAGCTTTCACGGAACTGTTGTTTTGGAGCATGGTTATATTGTATTCTGCGTCTATATATTTGTTGTTCGGATTATTAAGTATTGGTGTTTAACTATTTAGGTATTGTTTTTCAGTTGTCGATCAAGAGACGGATGAAAATTGGGAGTGGTTTTGTCTGAAGTTTAGGACCATCCTTGACCCACCGAATGAACAGAATTGGGGCGAGTACACTTTTTTCAGTGATCGTCACTCGGGTTTGATGAAAGCCATTCCGACCGTCTTCAATGGGAGTCATCATGGTGTATGCCTTCGACACCTTGTCGCCAACTTTAAAACGGAGGTTAATATTTTTCCAATGCAGTACAATGGTATTTTTTATGTGCATTACCTGTATATCCCTCTTTCACACTGGTGTTATTCGTACACCGCGACAGGTACTTCGTATGTACCCATACAAGAGCAATGATCACTGGACTGGGGTGTTGAAGGCCGCAACATATGCTCCGACGTACGAAGAAATGCTGAAGCACCTGAACAGCATCCTTGAAGCAATGCCCTTGTCGTCCACGTTCCTTGCAAATTCTGATCCCTACAATTGGGCGAATTCCGTGTTTGCGGGAAAGAAATGGGGTGTGATGAACACGAATCTTGTGGAGAGTTGGAATAGTTGGATAGGGGCCGCAAGGGCAATGGGTCCGTATTCCATGCTCGATCAAATTCGAAAACAAGTCATGAAGATGATGAATGAAAAAAGAGAGGAGGGTGCAAGGATGGAAAGAATATTGGCAACTATTCCAGGAAAAGTATTGAATGATAATTACGCGGCCTCCGGAGAAATGGAGCTACAGCGCGCAGCGGGTTCCTTGTTTGAGGTCCGGCATAGGGCGAGGATATACGCCGTAGATGTGGAAAAGATGACATGCAGTTGTGGCTATTGGCAATTATTGAGGCTGCCCTGTAAGCACGGCTGCGCAGCGATTGAAAAACTGCAAGGGAATATTTACGACTACTGTGATAAGCATTACACGACGGAGTGTTACCGGGCGACGTATGAAGGCGTGATATTTCCTCTGCTTGAAATTGGCGGTGAACACTTGGCCGAGCAGAATGATGATTTCTTCGTTCTCCCTCCAGATGTACGGGTGCAGCCTGGCCGGAGGAAGAAACGGCGCATACCATCTCGGGGTGAACTAAAGAAGACTAGATGTGGTTTGTGCGGCAAACGTGGTCACAACAGGGTTACTTGTAAGGAGGCTTACAGGTATGCGCGGTGAACTATATCATTCATGGATGCGAAGAAAGGTGTGGAGGATGACGTAATTGGGTATTTTTGCAGCAAAAAACACTATTGTGTCCAACTTTTGTGGTCGGTGATAGAACTTTGAGCATATTCGTGTGAATGCATCACTGTATATTTTTGGCATGGTTTCATCTTGTGAAACTGTTCCGTATCGGACGGTTTCAATGAATGATACCATATGAATATGGAACACTATCATATTTTGGCAATGTCCTTATGGAATTCGAATCCCAATTATTTTGAATGTACTTATTGATTATATTTTGTCAATGTCCTTATGGAATTCTTATGTTGTATGTCGAAGTGTAATGTTACTCGCAACTATTTCGGGGATCACGTTACCGGATTAAAATTTAGGCTGCCCTGAACGCGACATACCTATGGCTGTGTATTGCCAATACCAGTCTACTATGCATTCACATACTGTTATACCTCACCCACATGATGTTTCGGTTGTTTCAACTGACATATTTGTTTAATTTTCTAGGTTTTTGCTTAACTAATGGATGCCCAAACATAGTTTTATGATCACCGACATGAAATACTATGGGATGTCATTAGATACCTCATTCAAACCATGATTCAATATCAATTGTCTACAACCATTTTAATCACACAACCAAAAACCATGATTGACATTAGCACTATCAGTTTCCTGGCACTGCCATACCGGAATAATGTCAATAGATACCATATGCGTTTTCCTATAATACCGTTATGGTTGCTAAGGATACACACATGAACAAATCAAGACAATGCCTTGTCCATCTGCATTGAATGGCTGACTCATGCCTCTATAGTTAGACGTTCAAGCCTCATTTAATGTTTTGTAGAGAAGTCCTTATAATAAGTAAAAGTATCAGTTTCCTAAGACGGCCATACCGTCAATAATGTTACCGGATACCACATATGTCTTTGTATAATACCGTATTGGTTGATATGGTATATTAGCATGAACAAATCAAGACAATGCATTGTCCACTAGCATTGAATGGCTGAGTCATTCTTCCTCTATGGTTATAGAGCAACACTTACCAACTTCTCTACCCATTGGATACTAATACCATGTAACATGGTTGTAGAGGTACAATTATGGTTGTAGAGCTACAATTATTGTAGAGGGAAACCATCGGATGTAGAGGGACACTTATTATCGTAGAGCAACCCATGGGTACTAATACATTGCTTGAAGTGTACATCGTACAGCTATTGAGAAAATGTGCACGCGTTCAAATTATTGCAATGTTGTATGTCGGTCGAACATGCATAATTCGACATCGAATTAGAGGAAACGAATCAAAATACCAATTCAGGCGAACAACCATTTACGAACAATACTGATGTCCATTCATACGTACGTCATATCAACGTACCATTCATACAAACTCACAAAACGCGGGATCACATCAATATACCATTGTCCAAAGCGCAAATACCATGAATCAAGCATAAACAATACAACTGTCCATCGAATCCAGAAAACCATCAGTCCAACGATCATACAACCAACAATTGTCACAATGCATCCTTACCAAGAGACGGGTCATGAGATGGGGGGG
The DNA here is from genome assembly GCA_030278955.1 of Hygrophila difformis. Taxonomy (NCBI): domain Eukaryota; kingdom Viridiplantae; phylum Streptophyta; class Magnoliopsida; order Lamiales; family Acanthaceae; genus Hygrophila; species Hygrophila difformis. The sequence continues at coordinate 40,434,780 of JAOANR010000012.1, read as the reverse complement.
CAGCCACCGTCGCTGCGGGATCATCAGTGCCAGGAACAGCATCCGTCGTCACGGGATCAGACAAGCCAGGCGCGGGAGGAGGGACAGGAGCACGAGGAGGGGCAACATCCGTCGTCGTGGGATCAGACAGGCCAGGCGCGGGAGGAGGGGCAGGAGCATGAGGAGGGGCAGCATCCGCCGCTGCGGAATCGGGACGGGCAGGTGCAGGAGGGACAGGATCATGCGGAGGGGCAGGATCAGTCCTCGGCGGCTGAGTGGCATAAGCGGGATTTCTTGGTGTGGTAACGGGTGCCAACAACCCCAAAACCATCGGAGCGTATATTTGAAGCGGGACCGGACAGTGAACAGCATTTGGGTTGGGTACATCGGGAGAAGTGGGGTGGGGCTCCTTTGGAGCAGCGGGTTCCTCACGAATGGGCTCGGTTACCTTCGGATCGGCGGGATCATCAGCAGTGGGGTGGACCTCCTTTGGAGCAGCGGGATCCTCAAGAATGGGCTCGGTTACCTTCGGATCGGTGGGATCATCAATAGTGGGCTCGGGTACCTTCTCATCCGCTTGATCCACAACAGTCGGGTCAGCCAGCTTTGGATCCGCCTGATCCACAACACTGGGGTCGGCCACCTTCGGATCCGCTTGATCCGGCGCAGTCTGCTCGGCCTCCATCGCATCCGGTTGACCCTCCACAGTTGGCCGGGTCAACCCCGCCTCCTCCGCTGCCTGCTGAACAGTCCGCTCCATAGCATCCCTTAGAAGTCGCAACGCCACTTTGGCACGGTGCACCTTAATATCAACAGTGGCCTCCTCCGCCCAGAATGCAGGATCATTCCGCAAAAATGCCTCAGCCCACCACATAACGTGCACCCCGCAGTCCAGTTGTCCATCACCCTGCTGCCTACATGTCCTTCTTAACATGATGTCCTCGTTCACTGCCAAATCATGCTTGCTGTTCAGGTACCACACTAAAAATTCCGCCTGTAGATTCCAAATATATACATATTGCAAGCAACATGAATACCCGTCATAAGCAAATAGTATACCGAAATTGAAAGACTTAATACTAAACAATAAGGTCTGGGTACCAAAAAAATAGACACATGGTGACTTACAATTTTCCTCTGCGCAACGCTGTTATCTGCCGGCCACAAGGAGTTCTGAATTGTTATTTCCATCCTCTGAAGGTCCAAAACAATCAAGAACCAGTGATAATTTGTCGTCACCGGCAGCAGCACGTAGTCAAGTCCGCCTGTGATCAAGATGCTAAGCCGTTCGAATTCATCGCGCCCCGGCTGCCAAAGAGTTTTATAGCTCTCCTCGAATGCATCAAAATCAAGCTCTCCCCCTTTCTTCTCCAGCGCCAATATACGCGTCTGTTTCGCAGTAGTTTATCCCATAAGGTTGCAAAATATATGTGAAGGTGCATACGCATACAGTAAATTAAATAAATTACTCACCGTCGTGTATGGACTTATGAATCCGACCCTCGTGGTTATACCATTAGCACTGCGGAACCTTTGGCTGCATATAAGAGCAATGTAACTCCCAACGAGATCATTGCATACTGCCTCATTAAAAAGCAGCAGCAGAATGCTCGAGGGCAGCACGGCGTAGATGCCTTGGCTCCACACAAATCCACTACCAAATGTACAATCCGAAAATAAATTAAACCCATAAAATCAGGAAAAAAAAAATACTATTTTAAAGAATACCAATACCAATCCAAAGAAACTAGAGTACTAGAAGACAGAGAATACAATACCTCCCTTTTGGAGCGTCGATAAACCGCTCCAAAATCCATCTCTCTTCAGCCGATAGCCTGTCAGCGCCGGCATACCCCCTCCGGCCCGAATAACGATAACAGGTCTCCTCCTCAAAATCCATACGCACAACAGTTTTTTTCTTTTCAGGAGAAGGGCCTGTGAGGTCCAGTACACGGTTCACACGCTGCTTTTTGCTGCGTGTATCCGGTGTATACAGAGGGGGATCCGGCTTACGCTTCCCCCGTTGTTCAGCTGTAGACAACGGAACAAGTGTAAGCGGATCAAACGGTGATGGTATAGAATTGGAGAGAATTAACATTCCCTCGACTGCCGTTGCCACCTCATCATGAGATGGCCCAAAAATTTTCATCGCCATTGTATTATTTCCCTCATTCATACCTGCTGTCTTTGTTGCCTTCCGTGTAGATTCCTGCTTGCCATATGCCACTGCCCGGGCAACCTTCTCATTCACGTAGTCCTCATCACTGTCGTCGCCGTCCGAAGACTCTTCCACGTACTCTGAATCCTCACTGCTTGCCGCCTTCACCTCCGCCTTTTTCTTCGCCTCCTCATCAGTGTCAGCCCCTGACACATACTCTCCATCCTCACTTGTCTCTGGTTCGTCGCTTGGTAAATCCTCCTCAATCTGCCAAAGAATCAGACAATACAACAATCTTCAAAAAATAATACCCATCTAACAGATAATTAAGCACCCTTCTTATGCACTCGGTGCAACAGACCAAAACGATAACATCGATGTATATACCTTTCCCTTTTTCTCATTCGGTTCCTGTTCGGTCTCCAAATTCTCCTTCAACTTCTCTTCATCCTCTTTCTTCTCCTCCTCCTTTGGCTTTTTCTTTCTCGTCGTCTTCACCCTTACGGGGATCTCGTCATCTATGGCCTTCTCCTCGGGGATTTTGGCCCTGCTGGGGACGGGCACCGGCACCACAGGCTCCACAAATCTCTTCTCTCTCTTGCTGATGCGTAAGGGCCGCAGGTCCTGTGCCCTCAGCTATTTCAGATCCTCGCGACATTCAACAAGGTCACGTTGCGCTTCCTTCCATCTCACGAATCTTGGGATAATCGGTTCGACCAGTGGATCGGCCATGTGCGGAAATCGCTCGTAGAACCATCCCTACATTGGTAAATTGGTACAACAGTAGTGAGAAATAGGTGTTCTTGTGATATAACAGTAATATTGTGTAGGTAAGAGCATTTTTATTAAAAACTCACCACCAGCCCGAAAGTGCAGCCATCTAAATACACCTTCCCCTTCTCATTATGGAGCCGCATCGAAGCAACCAAATACTCGTGTGCGGCCGCACCCCAGGCATATTCCTCGAGTCGGTCTAACTTGTCCACGTGGTGAACAAGAAACTCGGGGACGGTCAAGGACGAGCTGGGGAACAAGAGGCAGGAAAAGACCACCAAAACGTATGCCCTCGCGAAATCGACTGTATTATCCGTTCCAGCCAAGTTCACCATTAGCTCCACTAAATCCGGCCTATACAGAGCTCCACCCTTTGGAAAATACTTCTGCTTGAACTCGGATTCAGGCACACACCTAGGGTGAACGTACATGCCTTCGTACTGCAGCCCCAACACCACGGAGTATTCCCATGCCTCGAACGGCACTGTAAATCCCTGTCCAAACACGAATGCACTTAAATTCCCGTTGAAGCACTCCACCAACGCCTGCAGCAACGTCTTGCTGCTGTACGTACCCTGCAGCTTTGCAAAGTGGTGGAAAGGAGTCGCTCTAATGGCTTCCCACTGTGCTTCAGTGATCGTGTTTTCAATAGAATTCATGGCGTCTTGGAGGACACTTATTGTGCATCGAGCTGTGATGGTAGCCTTCCCGGCCTCCTCAGTTTGTGACTTCTTCTTCTTGCTACGTCTTGGCGGCATCTCTATTAATTATGCCAACAAAAAAACATACAGGGGTCATACACAACTCCTAATGGTGTTCATACGATTATATACCGCTATCCAGTTTGCTACATACAGAAATTACAAGAGCCCAAACAACAATGTATCATCATTTCAACAACATTTCCTAAACTACAAAAGAACTCCGGACCTTATCGAGCAACTTTAGACCAGAATCAAATAGATTATTTTGCAGAACCTAATATCGATTGCAGCCAATAATTATCCATAATGATAATGCATACCCGTTGTTCAAACGTACTTATGCACATCACAAATTATACCCGTCCTATGCACGAATAATACCGGTGTAACAATTTTGCCAATACAGAAATCCGTCTTAAGCGACATAACAATATTCCCAGAACTTAGCATTAGGCAAAAAACAAAACATCGCTCAAACACATCCAGCGAACCGAACCAGAATTGTATCTACTTTTCGATCAACACAGAATGACAATCAAAATCATAAAAACATCTCAAACCCTAAGCAAACCCTAAAACCGATGCTTCACAACCCTAAAAACTATAAAATTCAATCTTCCAACCTTGCAACACGAAAAAAAGTATGCCCATACTCGTGTAACAGTAAAATCACAAAGCCCATTGCATTGCATACCTTGATTAGGGTTCACCACCGAGCTTCGATTTCGATTGGGTTTCTTCGAAGCTTCAAAAACCGATTTCTTTTCAATCTTCGGCCCCAAACCAACGTCCGACACTTTATCGCGAAGAATGGAGGTTGAAGCGTCGCCCGTTCTTCAAACTCCACGTGGTAATTGCTCCGACGGTTTCTTTTTCGCAATGGGGACGGCGGTTTCGATTTTCGGACGTGAAGAGGGGGGAGATGGGTGAGCGGCCGGTGAAGGAGACGTGCACCTTCAATGCTGCCTGACGGTTGCAGGCATGGGGAGATGCGCTCGACAAGACATAAAGGGGAAATGGCTAATCTACCCTTCTCCATTTGGTTTGAGTATTTTTTGACCGAGGGGTTACTTTGTCATTTCACCATTTTGAATTTCAAAAGTATATGAAAAATATTGTATGGGTTGTATTTTGGGAGTATTTTGGTACGCGTGTCTTGTATTGTGAGTATTTGTTGTGCGAGGCCTTTCTTTTGGATTTCCCGTTGAAACAAAATAAAAAAAATTAAATTTATATTAATTAAAATTTAAAGAATTCATAAATCAAATCAAACAATTTTTTATAAATAATAAAAATTCCCAATAAAATAAAAATAAAATAGATATTTATTAAATTAAAATTAATTAATTATATTAAAATACAATTCAATAATTAAATTACGGATGGATATTTTATACGGAAAAAGTTAAGGATTTAATTATAGTATTTTGTCTTTTGCTTCTTTTTTTTTTATTGGAGCCGAAGCCAAAGAAAGAGTAATGGAAAACCATGACACACAAATTACAAAGGGATAAATGAGAGGGATAAGGGGCCGTGAGGGGAATCGAATCTGAAACTTAAGGTTGGAAGGTTTGGACTTAGCCACTTGGGCAAGTCCTCATCCACATTTTATCTTTTGTTTGATGTAATAAAAATTGGATATAAAATTTTTAAAATTAATTTATTGATATACTACCTCCATTCTTTTTTAGTTGCTCCATTTCAATAACTTTTTCAACTAGCTGACTTTGGATGGTTTTATATGATTCGTTACAATGTTAAATAAAAAAATGGTAAAGTAATAATAAAAGTAGAGGTTACAAACTATAAAACTCATGTTAAACTTACCTTCAAAATCATTATCTAACCTAACAAAATAAAGCTTGTTTTTTATTTTATTTGTTTGTTTCTACATATTTGCACATTTCGTTTTTGTTTCAATTTTATCTATTTATTTCAGCATATTTTTATATTTAATTTTTTTTCAATATCTGTTTGTTACGTCATAAATACAAAATAGATATAATCAACTTTTTAATTAATGTGCGCTTGAGAATCTAGGACGGGCTGGCTTTGGTGGTGTTATTCGTGATGGTGATGGGCGTTGTTTGAAAGGTTTCTCTGGTTCGATTGGTACCTCTACAAATCTTTTGGCTAAGCTTCATGGTTTTGGAATGGGTTGAAGCGATTCCATACTATGGGCATTGAGTCAATTTGTTGTTATTCTGACTCTATGGAGGCTCTTCGACTCATTTACGAGGTCTTAGGTCTTGGCTGATGATCACCCCCTTTATGCTTTGGTTCGAAATATCCAAGATATTGTTAAGCTTCATCCAGGTTGCTGATGCTTTGCCAAAGTATGGATCTAGGTCGGTAGATTTGTTCACCACCTGGGTGTTTCCTCCAGATGATGTTCGCTCGTTGCTCACTATAGATATGACAAGCACTTGGTACCCTAGCTCGGTTCTGATTAATAATTTTTTGGTTTCTTTTTTTTGGGGGGTTTTTTCTGTTTTCCCGTTCTCCTTGTAGGATTTTTCTACTTTGTTTGCTGACGTCGTTGGCGTCCCTTTCACCAAAAAAAAAAAAAAATCCTTTATAATTAATTCTGTTAAAATAATCAATTTAATCAATGTTAATACTTATCTAAACAATTATTTGGACTACTTCCTAGGTTTTAGTTGTTGGTAAACTTTTTTTGTAAACCTATGTTTTTTTTTTTTAGGTGAATACCAGGGTATCCCCGGGCCACATTGGACCCAAGACTAATCCCTCGAGGATCTGCAAGGGCAATTAAGGGCGCCTCTCCCAAAGCAGTTTTTTGCATACACAATGCTCGAACCCGAGACCTTGCTTAAGCGACTAGAGCCCCCATCCACTCAAGCCAACTGCTGTTGGTTAAACCTATGTTCATTTGCTCTTTATTTTCATGTATATTAATAAAATAAAATAAAAACTTCGGGGTATATGGGTTGTGGACATATTTTTCAATTTATTTTCTGAACCAATTAAAGTACTAGGGTTTTGTTAATAGTTGTTCCTTATTTCTAAAATATTTTCGTAAAAATTTAAAATAATTTTTTTTGCAACACTTTCAGAATATGACTCGTAATTAACCATTGATTTGAGTAGATTGAGACTCGAGTCGCTTAAATAAGATTTTGGGTTCGAATTTTGTGTATGTAAAATACTGTTTTGGGACAGATCCTCGGAGTAAAAATTATTTTGGGTGTGTGAGAGCTCAAACCACATAAACTACAAAGGAGATAAAGGAGAGAGATAGTGGAGCACAACTGTGTGCAGCAAAAATTAGTAACAAATACGATTAACGATTTTGATACCAGTATTATTTTCCTTTGGTCAATTAAATGAGATTATCTAAGTGATCAATTCATTATACTACCTGACTACCTCCGATCCGTATTCATAGGTTTGTATTATTTGGCATAGGCACGCATACCGATGCATATTTTCAACTATTAATAACTTAAATTGGATACAATAAAAAATTATACAAAGTTGATATTCTAAAACTATAAGTTTAGACGTATCGAACAAAATCTCACTTGTCTATGTTTTTTCTTCCATAACTATGATAAATATTTGAGACAAAGTTAAACTCTTAACAATGTAAAAAGTAGCAACCAGGAGGGAGTATTTGTAAAGTGAAATCTCTAAAACGTAAAATATAGTAGTAATACAAGATTGAGCACAACCCACCTAATTTATTGCATCGAGTTTTCTGGATCGGATGCACTAGCTCGATCATGCACCCACACAACAAACAAACTCCAAGGCTGAAGCCCAACATATTAGGAATAAGTGCTGATACACCATTATTCATTACAAACGTTTTTCACAACAAGAACAAGATAGTGCAATGCAATTACAGTCTGCTGTATAATAGTATTACCTTCCCATCCCTTGACTGCATAACAATAATCAGTACATACTTTTCATTCTTGATGAGGGCAATGGATACGCATGCTCGCTTACTCGACTATACTGATCATTCACAATCCCCATCGAGCAACTTTTCCACGACTCCGTGTCTGAATCTTCTGAATCATGGTCTACTAAAACAACAAAGAATTATAACATATGATCAGGTGGAAATCCAATGTTCATTTTCATAATTGATGATACATGACCAGATTCTAGTAAACAAGATAACATATATGAACTGGAGGAGGATAAATAGGGTGCTGAAGGTGCTGGCGTGCTGATACGATGATGTGTTTGCTGGATGTTTCATGGTAATTGAGCTATATAAAAATAGTCAGCACATACAAAGTACTCATTAAACACTCATTCAGCACATACAACACCAGGTGATTCTGTTGGTAAATTCAAATGCCGTGTGTGAAACAAAAGTTCAAGCCGTTGAACGTACAGTGAAGAAACGTGCAAGCCATCTTCGTTGAAGGTTGAAGCCGGTAAAGGAATAGTGAATCATATGTGTATTGTCTGTTGTGTGTTTTAGATTCTATAAATATGTACTCAAATTATTGTAATCCTCAGAGCAGAGCGAATAGCGACGCAAAGAGGCGAAGCAATCTGCTCTCCGCTCTTGTTTATCCATATTAGATACAAGAGTGTAAAGTGTCTTGTGTGTGTGAGATATCAAATCCACAAATTGGTATCAGTGTGTGATATCAAAATCTACAAAATGGTATAAGAGCCTGAGTGATCCTGTGTGATCCAAACTCAGGGCGAAGAGAAGCTGGGTAGAAGCCGAGAGCCTGAGTGATTCAAACTCAGAGCGAAGAAAAGCTGTGTAGAATTTGCACAGATTAATTCAAATTGAAGTTCAAGGGAAGAAAGGAGTACAGAAATTGGCTTGTCTCCATTTCCAGCTACCTCCAGTAGAGCTGGCTTCACACACAGCTGCTGCAAACACCATCGAACTCCACCAACCACAATTTCAGGCCACCGCCGAACGCCGCCCGCTGCCACCACCAGCCGCCCAGCACCTCCGCTGCTCACATCCCAGCCTTTCGCTGCCCCAATTTGCTGCCACAGCTCGGCCTTTCCGTCCAACACCGTTAACCCGGCACTCCTCAGCCACCGGAGCACCTCCCAGCCATCGCGAACTCGTGCCCATCAGTTGCAATTGTGCTGATCTGCTGCTAGTTTCTCTCTTTGTTGTTGTGGAATTGTTACTGAGGAGAATGCAAAATAAAGACTTGAAGTGAAATTTAAAGTCTTGAATATCATCTGCTATGGAGTATTAAGTTCAAGAGGTGGGGTCATTCAAAATTTTAAAAAAAAGAGGAAGGAGTGGAGCAATTGGTGAAAGTGTCACCCGACAAAAGGTTTTAATGTCTTCAAGTTGGTGGAGTCTTGATTGCAAAAGTGGGGCCATTGAAATTAAAGGAAAAGAAAAAGAGTGGAGCTCTTACTGGAAAGATTGAAGAATTGTCAAGTCAACCGACAACCAAGTAGTTGAAGAAATTAATCAAGGCAATAATCTCAACAATGGACATCATGTTAAGGATTGCAACTTTGATATATGCAAAGTGGAGACTTTGCAAAGGATTGTCGAAGCGACAATCGAATGAAAGAGACAACCACTTCCAACCAACCAATGTAGTTGTGGAAGATGAAGCCAATACCTGTTGAACCTGTAGTGGTCCAGGAGCCTATGAAAGGTTGATGTTGATCTATTGGCAGAACATACTTGTGATAAGCTTGAAAACAAGCTAGTTGAGCCTTTGGTAGAAGAAAAGGCTGTTGAGATGCCTGAGAAAAGAAGATTGATGAGAAGAAGCAAATTGAGAGTGCTCTTGATGTGGAGTGCACTGATGGGTGTATTCAAGAACTGGTCAAGGAAGTTGTAAAGATGACAACCGAGATTCCAAAATGAAGCTGAAGAAGCATTTGAAGTTTATGGGGGAGTTTTGTTGGTAAATTCAAATGCCGTGTGTGAAACAAAAGTTCAAGCCGTTGAACGTACAGTGAAGAAGCGTGCAAGCCATCTTCGTTGAAGGTTGACGCCGGTAAAGGAATAGTGAATCATATGTGTATTGTCTGTTGTGTGTTTTAGATTCTATAAATATGTACTCAAATTATTGTAATCCTCATAGCAGAGCGAATAGCGACGCAAAGAGGCGAAGCAATCTGCTCTCCGCTCTTGTTTATCCATATTAGATACAAGAGTGTAAAGTGTCTTGTGTGTGTGAGATATCAAATCTACAAATTGGTATCGGTGTGTGATATCAAGAAATTACAGATTCAACTCCCAAACCAAATCCAATAAATAGAGTGAATATTGATTTTAAAAACATTACCTTTGGATGAGGAAGGACGGACAATAATATGCATGGTTGCATTATTGGGAGGAAGGTCCAGATGAAGAGGATAGAGTTCGCCATTATTCAATGGGCTACGCGTGCACACAGTGATACCCTTCATTCCTAATTCCTCCTCCAACTTCCATGCCAACTCATTCACATCATTCCCCTTAAATGTCATGCACACCTCTTTATTCTCCTCTACTTCCCCAAATTCATTAGCTACCTGATAGTAAATTAATCTCCCATCGTTCCCCCTTGGCGACAAATTACTCTCTAAAGATTCACTGGACTGCGCAACAAAGTAATCATGTATGGAATTAATAATTTAATAATGAGAATTCAGTACTACACTAGCTAGTCTATTTATGATTAAACAAAGGAATTGATGCATTACCTGCTGCCTAGAAATAATCTGAGATTTGGGCGATTGAATCTTTCTCGGGGATGCAAATGAATCGTTGAATTCTACCACATGGACCTCCCAATAAACCCAATCATGCGTCACCCGCCGATGCGGAATATCGTGCGTGATCGAATTCTTCCACGGCGGCGGCCCGCCATTCGCCCTTAAGAGATTACCGCTCCGACTCCGTAACTTGACGGCTCCGTTTTCACGAATCGGCACCCACGACACGGAGGTGTCGTCGTCGGGCTGCGGCGGAAGCGTCAGGAACACCTTCTGACCGGTGGCCCCGAGGAGAAACGGATCGTTGGACGCCGTTAGGTAAGTGCCGTTGCAACTCTTGAGGCGGATTGCTTTGTCGGAGTCTTGGACGAACTCGACGGTCCATTTGGAGGAAAGGGAGGATCCGTCGCGGCGCTGCGTGACGGATTCGCCGCCGTCCGTGGCGGTCAGGTACTTGCCATGAACACTCTTCAGGCGGACCGCTCTTGCGTGCCGGAATAAATCCAACGCATTTTCTCTGCTGATTTCAACCGTTCGAATCTGCCGGAAATCACATACTATTAATTGTCAGCTGTAACTCAGTTTGAAGCTCCGGTTAAATTTATCTCGTTTATGCCTTTTGCGAATCAAGCATAGTTTAGTTTTACTCATTATTACGTCAAAATCATCAATTATAACTTGCAAATAACCCGTCGAGACTCGACAGGCATAACTTTCTATTGTATATAATATATATACTTATATTATATAAAGTAACACCGTAATAAATTGTATTTTGAGTAATAAAAAATGTGTACTGATTTTTTTATATATTCAAAAGATGATGTATGTGATAATATAATTTAATTATTTTTAAAACTAACAAAGAAATCATATTATACCGTATTTTTTAGCTTTTGTGACTTGTCCTGTATAAACCTAATAGATCAATAAAAATAACAATTAAAATAATATTTTTTTAAATTTATATTAAGACAAAATCAAATTTAAAAATAATTATGATGCAAAATATGAAAATTTTCCTAACAATTTGTTGAAAATTTCATTGGCGAAAATCTCGTTGATAGAGGCTAGTATAACACTATCTTTTAAAATGTCTGAATTTGAAATGGTGCAGTTTATATTTGTATATGTACTTTAAAAAATTACCGCTATAGGACCACCCGTAGAGTTTATAAGAATATCATCCGAAAATGTCTCATCTAATTATACATCTCCAAAATCAATACCCGCTTTACCTTCACCTACATCAACTATCCATTTTGCAATTTTTCTGTCATATAAATTTCATTGTAAACAATAATTCTTGTGGTATCTTGAGTTAATCATTCTTAATTGCATATTAATACGTTTAATCACATCTTGCTAGTGACACGAAATATTACAACATAACTGTTCATAGCTAAAAACTGGTTTTGGAAGATAAAATCCGACATTCTTTACAGATTGACATTGACTTTTGTTTATGATCATAGCAAAACAAACTGTGAATGAGAATTTTCTCATCTCAAATCGAATAAAAAATTTGGTTAAATCAAATAGATTCATAATCATTCTACCAATCAAGAATTTTCTACTTTCATGGTTTTCCGAAACTTAGTTTAACCCCAACTATCTAGTTCCGCATCTTGGTTACAATCAACCTACTTTCATTACATAATTTATTTGATGGATATATATTCCTAAGAATCATGACTGTGCAACCCTCATTCAACTATATTTCATTATTCAGTAGTCTAGAACAATTGATCGTGTTTAGATATTCCAGTAAAAATAATTCATTGGCATTATCTATGCTTTCATCCTTTTGACAAATATTGTTAAAACTGGTGTATATATATATATACATTTTATTTGCAGACAATACGTTCCATGATGTAATTATTGATTTTAGCAACAATCTCATTGATATGAGTTAAAATATAGTAAAAATGTTTGGATATGAAGTGGTGCGGTTTATATTTGTATAAGTACTCTCAACAAATGTCACTATAGAATCTCTCGTAGAGTTTATAAAATTATCATCTGGAAATGTCACATCTAATTGTATATCTTCAAGATTAATATCAACTTTACCAATTACCATCACGTACACGAAGTACTCATTGTGCAAATTTTTGCCATATATAATTTTCATTGTAAATAACATTTCTTATAGTATCTGAAGTTATCCATCTTAATTACATATTGATACTTTGAGTCCCCTCTTTATAATGACATGAGATATTGCAACATATCACTGTCATGGGTAAAATGCAAAGTTTCAAATTTCAAATCTTTCAAATATATTTAAAAGTGAAGATTGTGAGAATTCCATATAAACTGGAAATTATATTTCAAAAACTGAAAATCTATAATGAATAAATAAATAAATGCGTAAATCTAAAACTCTACATTAAAAATGCAAAAATCTATAAAAATTAGAAATTTGAAATGGAGACACCACATTAAATTTAGGATGGGTTGTTCACTAATGTTTTAATATATATATATAGATTACACGTATAATCTAGTTTTTGTTTTTTTTGGATAATAGGATGGGCAAAGCCTATAATCTACTAATTGAATAAACATACATCTATTTTTTTATTGTTAAATTAACCTCAAAATCATATGGAAGAAAACTTATACCAATCCCGACCCGGCCCTCTATTCCTCTTCTTTGTTTATTTTATAATATGTGTGGCATGAAATTCCACCACCCTTTCTCAGATCTTTAATGGCTCCTCTAAAAAAAATCATTTGTTAGTCCAAAAGGAGGACGGTACAATGGAGCCTTAAGACTATCTATATCCATAACCACCACAATCACCCAACCATCCAACCATCTAATTATTTAATTAATTTTTCTCTCCTTCAACTCATCATTCATCCCAACCCAACCACCCAAATTTTACATACTTTATCAATAATCACCCAACCATCCAACCACAATATTATAGTATATAATTATTTTTAATTTATACAATTTTAGATTATTTTGAAATATAAAAAAATAATGTATCAAAAATATAAATATTTTAGTCTTACTTGTAAAGAATAAAAAATTTAAAATAATAATATATTTTTTATTTATTTTTATTTTCTATAAATTTTAAAATGGATTAAATATATCAAAATTGATATATTTATGTATTTAACAAAAATATAGCAAGAGTGATCAAATTATAAAATTTGGTATATTTTTTATTTATTTTTATTTTAATATATAAAAAAATAATGATTTTAAATTTAATGTTATAAAATTTTAGTTAATCAATGAGATTGAGACAAATGGCTCAATCTCATTGGCCAATGTGATGGAGACCAAAGGGTCTCATTTTATTTTTGATCGACCCAAGGGAGAGAGACATATCACATTTTTTTAATGATTTTTCTTTTTTTTTTTTTAAGTGCAGCCTATGACAATGGACGATTGTAAATAACATTAAAGAAATTAATACAACTATTGTAGCACTATATTGTGAGTTGAAGGATAACTGATCACTCACCAAAATTCCCAATAAATACCTTTTATAATCTCTCGTAAATTGGAGATACCGTAGTAATAACAAGGTTTACATCAATTCCTTATACCTCTTTGTTCTTCATTCTCATTTCTCCTATCTTTGTTCTTCACTATTTTTTATACTTACTCTTGCAATACTATCTTCTTCTTTTTCATCATCCTATAAAGCTAGGAAATAAGTAGTGGGGTCCATGCCACACAAATTACAAATGGACAAATAAAAAATAATGGTGGGGAATCAAACCAACCTAAATGTTGGAAGTCGAGAGACTTAGACTACTAGTTCCAGAGCTGTAAACGAGCCGAACCGAACCGAGCTTCAAGTGTTTAAGCTCTGTTCGTTAAGCTTAACGAACGAACACAAACAGAGCAAAAAATCTTAACGAGCCAATTTTCATGTTTGAGCTCTGTTCGTTTAATCTTACGAACGAGCTAATAACGAACGAACACAAGCCTAGTCGAGCTCAGTTAACGAACCATTTATTTTATTAATAAATTTATTTATTTTAGAATTAAATTAGTGTGAAAATGTAATGTATATTGTAATATAATTTATGAGAGAAATGTGAAATTAATAAAAATGAAAAATGGAAAGAACAACTAGATAGAATTTTTATTTTTTATAATATATATTCCATTAAAAAAAATTCCGAACTGTTCGCGAACTTAACGAACGAACACACAAACCAAATTATGTGTTTGAGCTCGGTTCGTTTAACTTACCGAACGAGCTGTTAACGAACGAACACGTGTCGAAACGAGCTCAGTCACGAACTATTTGTTCTATTTAAAGCTCTAACTAGTTCAAGTCCTCATATCACACTCTTTGCAATATTATCCTATACATAATTAACATCAAACACTACAAGAAAAATTCGTTTTACCGACCGCACCTGCGGTCGGTAACCCCGAAATGCGGGTCGTTTCGGGGATTAACGACCGCACCACCGACCGCAAGGATCGGTCGGTAATTCCTTGGTAGGTATTTTTCCTCCGACCAAAAAAATTTGCCGTTGGAACCTTGCCGACCGCACGGTGGTCGGTAAATTTCCCGACCGAATTACCGACCGCAATTTGCGGTCGGTACAATCTGGTCCTAAGAGGTCCTGGAGAACTTTACCGACCGAATTACCGACCGCAAATTGCGGTCGGTAATTCTATTTTATGAAAAAATTGTTCTCGGGAGGGCTCGAACCGTCCACCTCACCATCACCATCCTCAACCCTAACCAGCTTGGCTAGGTGTCTAACACATCAATCATATTCTGGCATGTGTCCTTTATAGTACACCTTCCCATATATGTTGAAAGAATTTGCTGAAGAGAGGCCTCGAAACCCGGGTAGGCAATTGCATGCCTCGCGCGTGTGGCCATTTGTACACTTCATGTTTCATGTCATTGTATGAAATGTTATATATATAACCTATATAAGTACATATATACATATAAATGTGTAAATTAGAAACTAAATTAAAATATAAAATAAAAATTAAAATTATATTAATTAAAAAATATAAAATTTCATTAATTAAATAGTAAAATATAAATAAAATAATTAAATAAAAAAACCTGAAATTAAGATAAATATAAATTATTATATAAATAATTAAATTATACAATAAATAATTAATTAAATTATTGAAATAAATAATAATTAAATTATAAAATAAATAATACTCAAATAAAGGAATAATTAAATTTAAAAAATAATTAAAGAAACATTTATTAAAAATAAAAAATAAATTACAGAAAATGGAAAACAAATTTACCGACCGACATTTATTAGAAATAAAAAAATAATTAAATTATTTTTTAAGAATAATAAAACCTTTAAAAAATTGGAAAAAATTGAAAAAAATTTACCGACCGCAGTTGCGGTCGGTAATTCGGTCGGTGATACCGACCGAATTAAATTGGGTCGGTGCAGCGGTCGTCCGGAAACCGGATCCACCATAACGGCTCTAAATTACCGACCGCATGTTGCGGTCGGCCCTGCGGTCGGTAAATCCGACCCGCAACATGTCGGTCGGTGATTTCGGTCGGTAAAATGCAATTTTCTTGTAGTGAATTCCTCCTCTACTATAGTAATATTTTACAACAAAAGTTCATTTTAAAAAAAAACGAAGATACTCCTATTTTATAAGGAGTATATTGAATTTTTTTTTTTATATAGTGAAAAATTAGCACAACGTAACGCTGTACACTACCTGCTCTTGAAACCCAGAATAATCGGAATCGATAAACTTAACTTAAACATCATAAAGCGTACCTTCTCCATCGTGAAGAATGGCGTCCTCAGTGCCACCCACCGGAAAAACCAAAAGCGGACCGTCACCACCGATCGGAAATAATAAGTCTCTTCGCTCGGTTTCTCATCGGGAATCCAAGAATTTTTTCTCGCCGGCGAACAATCCGCTACAGCTTCATCATCCTTAGGCCAATTCTCCGCCGCCTCCACATCCCACAAAATCCAGTAATTACGAGTCACACCCGCCATCGGAACATCGTGCGTCACCGATTTCCTCCACGGCGGAGCCCCGGCGTTAGCTCTCAAATACGTTCCTCGGTGTGATTGTAATTTTACCTGGAAACCATCTCGGATCAGTCGCCACTCCGCCGCGTCGCCGGCGCCACCGTCTGGTCTTTGGATTACTTTGCGGCCGGTCATGCCGAGCAGGAAAGGATCTCCGGAGGCAGTTAAATAGCGGTTGTAACAGCTTTTCAAGCGGATGACATGGCGATCGGGATCGACGATCTCCACCTGCCACAACGCCTTAAGCGTGACGCCGTTCCGACTCTGCCGCGTGGACTGCCGGTCGGCGCCGCCGATCAGGTACTTGTTTATGTGGCTTTTCAGTTTCACCGCTTTCGTTTCGCTGACGAACTCCATTTAACACATTTGTTTTCTTTTTCTCCTGTTTTCTTTTTCCCTTTTCACCTTTAAACTTTAAAAACTAATTGGTTGATTTAAATAGTGTAGAATCTAAAAAATTGTACGTAGTATTGTAGTACTCAATACTAATATTCATGTGTCGCAAAAAAATACTAATATTCATGGATAAACATTTAATTTATTATATAATTTACATACCATTTATTTTTCAGTTTATAGATTGTTCAAGGAAAAAAAAATTAAATTCACCATCACTTGAGTAAGATTTTAAATTAAAGTGTCAGGCATTAATTATAAAAATAAATTAAATATATTTTGCCAATTTTATCTACGCATTTCTATTTTATCCCAGTTTTTATTAATTTCATTTATCATTAATTATTTTTTGAAAAATAGGGAGGGCCGGTTTATCCTTAGTTATTTTAAAATATAGTAAATCTTCCCACCAAAACATAATTATTAATGTTGTATCATTATATATTACTCCATCCGTCCCGTTTATTATGTCCAGTATGACTTTTCACACTGTTCATTGATCAACTTTGATAAAATGTTATCGAAATTATATAAACAAAAAATATAGTCATGTTCGGTCTTGTTAAATTCTTCTAATCGTGTAGTTTTAAGTTATATATTTTATATACTTTTTACTTATTCACATTTGAAAATATTAGCGGTTAAACAAGTGCGTTGGATTGCGTGTTCAAAACTTTTGAGACAAAAATAGTGGGACAAATGGAGTATTAAAATGTCCCACATCGGTTGTATAAATGCCATCCTATTTATATGAACATGAGTCAGTTTACTTACTGTCAATTATTTTTGGGTTGGAACTCCAAGTCAATCTTCTTTCTAAATTGGTATCAGAGAGAGTACTTATTTGGGTCTCGTTGTTTCCGAGATGAATATCATCTTGATGGGGCGTTAGAATATTCCACATCGGCTATATGTTGGGATGCCGCCTATGAATAACTCTACCTACTACCAATTGATTTGGGATTGGAACATAAATCTATCTTCTTTCTAATATTATACATGCAATTTAAACTATAGAAATGTTGTATACTAATTTTATATACGTAATTTTTCTTTTCTTTTTTTTTTAGTACAGTTCTCTCCACAACTAATACTGTATGAAGTATATCTATCAATATTAACATTAGGGCCGAGCAAAAAATCTAATTCGAAATCCGGCTAATTATAACGCAATTTTTAGATCAATTCGATATTTTGCATTTCCGATATTTCAAAATTTTCGGTTACTTGGACATTCGGAATATCTAGTTCGACTTGAGTTCATAATTTGCATATAAAGATACTCAATTTCAGAAAAGAATATTTTTAGTATTTCCTATTTTCCTAATCGCACATCGTTTAGTTCATAATCCAATTTCATTGTATAATCCACATATAAAAATGTAATGCATTCGAGTTGAATAAAATCCAACCAATGCAGATTGCAGCGCCATTGAACATAAATCATACTTCCTCCGTTTTTATTTATTTGCTACGGACCCACATCGCACGCAGTCCAATGCACATTTTAAATCGTTAATAACTCAAGTTCGGTACAAGTAAAAATTCTACAAGTTCCATATTTAAAAACTACATGATGAGACGAATATAACAAGATCACACTTGACTATATTTTAATTTGTATAGCTATGAGAAAAATTGAAATCAAAGTAGTTCAATGAATAGTGACAAAACTTCCTATGTAGCTAACAATAAAAAACGGAGGGAGTAAGTGCTAGTAATATATCATTGAAACATTTTGACCATGTTTAACATGTGGTTTAATGGCCCGGCCACCCAGATTTAGGGCCCGAACCTAGAATTTTCGTTGTTGGGTCCTTCATCAGTCATCACTAGTTTAAGTCGGAAAAAAAATAATAATAAAAAAAAAATCGATTTCAGTGGTGTCTTAGGCCTAATAATTCACTGAAAATTAATTGTTTCGGTGGAAGGAAATGAATTTTGATTTTTTTTTAAGCCGAACCCAGAAAAAAATAGTGGGAGCTCATGCCATAAAAATTACATTTTTGATAGTATCTTTCTTTCTTTCTTTCTTTCTTTTTTTTTTTTTTCAGAACATCGATATCCTATATCTTGATCCCAATGAACCATTAAAAATTAAAATTTTAGGAAGAAAACGGATTTTGGCAACTGATTTCTTTTTTTTTTGAAAGAATAAATTTTGATGGAGTCAAGTCTAATAAATCGTTGAAATTTAATTTCTACCAAGTAAAATTATAAAGAATCTACCGAGTAAAACGGACATCCTTTTTAATGATATTTAATTTACTTACCAAAATAATATTCTATCATGGATAGCATACTTACCATTACTCAAACGCTTAGCAAGCATGCATCCATCCTGCTAAATATATCCAACCCTACCAAAATTGAATAACTTCCCAACTGTGTTCTCAAGTATTTTAGATCAGAAAAATAAAAAATAAAAATAAAAAAAAAAAAAAGAAATGCATAGAAGAAGGGGTTGGAATTATATACTACCTCCCGTTCCTTAATAATTGTAATATTTTTTAGGGATAATAACCAAATAGGTCATGTAACTTATCCCTAATTCCCATTTAATCCAATAAGTATTTGAATTACCAAAATGGTCCCGTAAGTTCATTATTCATAATCAAAATGGTCCTGTAAGTTTTTGAATTACCAAGATCTTCCTGTAACTTTTATTTTTCTGACCAATTTAGTCCTAATGGTATTTTGGCAAATTATTTTTTTTCCCTAAACTTTTAAACTTACTAGCCTTACCCCAAAAATTTACTTCATATTTTTGTGAAGTATAGTCCTTATAACATATTTATATTTCTATAATATATATTTATTTGTTGGATATTTATTTAATATTCGGAAGCATTGGATCGTTTAAAGTGGATTTACATTGAGAAAAATAACTAATAAACAAAGAATTATAATTTTGGGGTCAAATTGTAATAAAATAAAAGTTATGGGGTATGAATATGATAAAAAAAAAGACTATTTTGGTGATAAACAGTTAACTTATTGGACCATTACAGTAATTCAATATGTTTTGGACCAAATGAGAATTAATGGTAAATTAAAGAGTGGAAATAAGTTATACATATGTATATATATTAAGAAAAAGTAGAGAAAATAAAAGAAAACAATAACTTTATTTTATTTGGAAAAAAAAATATGCTCCTTTTTCTCCAATTATGGAGGTGGAAAATTTAATGAATTTTGCGAGTTTTAAATCCATTTCCTTTTCTTTCTTTTATTATAAAACTCACAAAAATAAAAGAAATTAATAATTTCCTTCATAACCTTTATTCATTTCCCTTCAAACAAAGCCTAACAAACTTTTTTTTTTTTCCTAGAGCTAAATGCCGGAGAGCAACAATTAAAGGGGAAAAAAACTAAACAAATCGATAGCAACGACTAACTACAATTAAATTCTAGAAAATCATACACATGACCATCCGCTGCAAGGTCCTTGCGAATAAAATCTGGTGGGGAAACTTAGTGAAAAACTTGTCACTGGAAGCACCGAACATAGCCAACTCATCAGCAACCATATTACCCTCCCGAAGCACAAGATAGATATCACAAGAATCAAGAGTTCCTCAAGGGTCTGGCCCGTCAGAGGAGGGGAGCAAGCGGATGATATGCATCCAAATTCTCAATCATAGCAATGACTGTCTTCGAATCAGAGTAGCAAACAAAACAACAGATTCCAAGACAGAACCACATAATTGAAATCGAAAGCAAATGTCGCGAGCTCAGCATAAATATTTGTAGCATTATTCCCAAGGTAACCATATCTTGAACCCAAGCGTACAGATTTCCTAAAAGAGCTACCATCCACATTCAAAATCGTATCTTGAACCCCATCATGTTCCAACGAACCAGCCCGTTGGACAGCCAAGGCGAAGGGACACACTTTCTAGCATTATCAAGATCAATGCATAATATGCATAAACATTGAATATCTATATTATTTTTATTCAGTACAACCACATAAGCACGGAAGGATTTGTAAAATTGTTAACATCGTCGGTCGAGCTTATTAAGAAATATATATATATATATATTCTTTTTAATTTCAATTGCGAAATTCAACCGGATTTCTTCGACAGCGTTTGGGACAAAATAATACGGTTTAG
Source organism: Hygrophila difformis (assembly GCA_030278955.1). NCBI lineage: Eukaryota > Viridiplantae > Streptophyta > Magnoliopsida > Lamiales > Acanthaceae > Hygrophila > Hygrophila difformis. The sequence goes on along the minus strand of JAOANR010000012.1, from coordinate 40,413,931 downwards.
TGTTTAACTTTTAAAATACACATTAAAAATAATTTAAAACGCTAGATATAGTAAATACGTAATTTTTTAGTAACCGCCATATTTTACCAACGTTTTGATTTTCAAACTCCAACCTCTAAACTCTAACACCAACAATTACTTAAAACCATCTCACTTTAAAACTATTTTTCATCATTAATTCTAAACTCCAAACCCTATACACCAATTATTTCTCAAACATAACCTTCTTCAGATTCATCGGTTACAGTTGTCGCTCGCATTCGGATAACTATAACTAATTTAACTAAATCTTGCATGCCTGAAAAGAAGAAAAACATAAGATAAACTCCAAAAGTTGTTTTAAAACACTAATTACTCCAAAAAAAATACTAATTACTTAATGCTTTGTTAATTTGTAATTCTATTATAAGTGAATCTTTTGCTTTTTTTTTCTTCCGCAAAGCCATTGACTAGAGAAAGGTGTGGTGAGAGCATGTTCTATACACAAATAAATAAAGGGGAGGCCGCATAAGTGGCTGGGTGGGAAATCGAACCCCAAATCCCAAAGTTTGAAATACAGGGATTTTACCTTTGGCAAAGTCCTCTTCCTCATCAGGGAATAATTTGCTTGTTAATAAAGTTGCACTATTTTAGTAACAAACTTGGTTTAGGTTTGGATTGAGTCATAAGTGGCATTTGTGGGAGAAGGGATTCTGAAATATTTTGTGTGCCCTGTCTGTGCTATTAACGACGTTTTGTGTATAACAAAAATAGATTGCAGCTGCAGGCCCACGTTCTCTTTGTAATAGATATTGGATTTCTGTTGGGCTTGGATTGGGCTCCTTTTAAGATTTAGTAAATTTTGTTCATGGATACCTTAAGGGATACTTACACATAGGGACCCCCAAAAAATAAAAGTTATGATCAAAGACCCCTATTGGGAAACATTACACTAAAGGACCTATACTTTTATAATACTTAACAACATCTTTAACTCAGTAATCTAAATGTGGTAATCCACATACTATGGTTGTGGTAATATCCAACATTGTGTATGGTAAACCACCCATGTTAAACTGTGGTAAGTGGTGCAATCCCATGTGGTAACCTTTGTGGTACTTTTGTGGTAACTATGAATGAAGTCCGTGGTAACAGATGTGCAAATATTTTAATATTGCATTAATTTTATTTTTTTTGCAAAGAATATTGCATTAATTTTTAATATGAATGAAGTATTTTTAATATTTTAAATCTTGCATTAATTTTTTTATCTTTCATTTTTTTGATTTTCTATATATCATTATATTTTTTATTTTTAACATTTTTATATTATTGTACTTAAATTTTATATTTATTTTTATAATTTAAAATAAGTTATGTTACTTTTTAAAAAAAATTGATAATATATAATTTAAAATTAATTGTATTTATTAAGTTAAATTTATATTAAATAAAAATAACATATTATAAACTTGAAATAAAGTAAAAGAAAATATTTTAAATAAAAATATTGACAAAAATAATAAAATTAATTTTGACAAATAAAATTTATGGTAAAACACATACCAATAGCATGGTAAACCACATACCATGAACTTGGTAAAAATAATTAAATTAAAAAATAATTAAAATATTAATAAATAGTACATTTTAAAAGTAATAATTACTTAATAAATAGGGTTTACTCACCATTACTTAATTATTTATGTACCTATCGTAACTCTAGGGGTTAGGGTTAGTGCATAGGGTTTTAGGGTTTAGGGTTTATGGTTAGGGTTTAGGGTTTTAAGGTTTTTAGGAATGTTGTGGTAAGTATTCGAATAATATTGTAGTAATATATCATATAATAATGGTATACCATGTAGTGTATATGTGGTAAACCATATTTGTGAACGTGGTAAATTTAATCTTTCGCGGGTTTGGGGTTGTTTAATGTTAGTTATTGTTTTGTTTAGACAATTTATTCATTATTATATGTCTCATGGTTTTAAAATTGTGATTATAAGTGTACTTATCATGAACCAAAACGAATGTATACATATGATTGAAGATTACACGTTCTAAGGTAACATGGTATATTGTATATTGTAAATTGTGTATTGTATGAGAATCTTATATATTGTCTTGCATAATTCGCCAAATATGTATTTAAATAGCAAATATGTTTGTGAAATCATATGAAGATATTCATTAATGTGAAATAATTTCGCCATGCTGATTATGGATATCCTAAATTATGTATTCTATCTTAGGTGCAAGGTGAATAATGTTTGAATCACTATGGTACTATTAAAATGTATAACTAACTATACATTAATATGATCGTTTCAAACATTTGCTAAGGTTACTACTACCATTATGTATATTTTATCCGAACATTTAGAGTATTATGGTAAGCTCTTATGTGAAATTGATATGTTTTGAAACGTGGTAACAAACTTCAAGAATGTGGTAAATAAGACTGGAATTCGAAGGTAAAGACTTCCACGAATGTGGTAATGCATCAGTGATAGGATGGTAAATATTTAATGGAAAGGTTGTGGTGTTGGTTGACGGTTACTGGGACGGTTCGTCCACCAGCCGTCCGGAACTATACTTCCTTATGATAGATTTTTCATGGTAAAGAATTATATTTCAAATTGGTAAATAGGAAGACTAATATATGGTAAAGAATTCTATTTGAAGTTGGGTAGTGTGTGTAGTGGATTTTAAAAATTTTCTTTTAATCTATTTGAATTATTCACTATGCTATATTAATTTAAAATAGAGTTTCAATTTTGTATTTTTCAATAAAAAAAACCATTCCTGAAAAATAAAAAATAAAAATATTTTAATAGATGGGCCCGTTCGTGTGGTAAATATTTAGTAATATATGGTAATCAATAATTTCCGCCCCGAGGTAAATGAGTGGTATGAACATGGTAAAGATTCATCCCATCGTGGTAAAGAGTAACTAACCAAAAATTTACCCAAAACATGACTATAATAGATCTCCCTAATATTGTCACCGTCCTTCTTATGCAGTAGCACCAGTGCATTGGGGACGGTGTGAGGACGGACCGTCCGAGTATTGCCAGGACCGTCCGCTACAACACAATGTTTTTTTGTTCTTTACCAATATTATTGTGTATTTTACCTCAATAAATCATGGTTGTTTTACCAAACTTGCCAAATGATTTACCACAATTATTGTTTGTGTTTTACCATCAATGTTCTTGTCCTTTACCAATGTTTTTATGAATTTTACCACAACAAACATATTGGAGTTTACAAAATAACATTTGGTTTATTCTCAATTCTTCGGAAAAAAAAAAAAAAAAAATTTGGTTTGTTTGCCATACCCAATTATTTTAAGAGTATTAAACGGGTGTATTCTACCAAAACGTATATATAGGGATTTACCACACACGACATGTAACGTTTACCAAACTTGCCAAATGATTTATCACAATGATTGTCAAAAGTTTACCATCAGTGTTTTTGTCCTTTACCAAAGTGTTTATGAATTTTACCAAAACAAAAATATTGGAGTTTACAAAATAACATTTGGTTTATTCTCAATTCTTCGAAAAAAAAAAAAAATTTGGTTGTTTGCCATACCCAATTATTTTAGGAGTATTAAACGGGTGTATTCTACCAAAACGTATATATAGGGATTTACCACACACGACATGTAAACGTTTACCAAACTTGCCAAATGATTTACCACAATTATTGTCACAAGTTTACCATCAATGTTCTTGTCCTTTACCAAAGTTTTTATGAATTTTACTACAACAAAAAAATAGACACGGAACCACCTTCTTACCACCTATCACAATATTTTTACCAAACGTTTGTTCGTGATTTACCAAACTTCTAAAAATAATTACCAATTCAAAGGACGGTCCTCCGGACCGTCCATGTTGCCATCCCGAACACTGGATTACGCAGAACAGCTTACACGGACCTCCTCTTCCTCTTCCGTCCTCCTCTTCTTCGCCCGCCTATGCCTTTTTAATTTCTCCAAAAATGTTGCTCTCTTCGGTCCCAATCTTCCTCTTCCGTCCTCTTCTCGCGTTTCTCTCGGTGTCTCTCTTCCCTCCCTCCGCTTCGAATTCGAATCCCTCCTTTCCCTCCGCTTCTGTTTCTCTCTGTATGTGGTAAAGTGTTGCTCTTTTTTGGTAAAGGTAAAGTGTTGGTCTTAATGGGATCTTAGAAAGTTAATTGGATTAGGCTTTTTGAGGGTCCTTTAATGGGAGTCAAAAGTGGATATAGGTCTTAAAGTGTAATGAAATGGGGAGGGGTCTTTTTAAAATGTAAAGTATTTCAAATGGGGTGTTGACTCTAATTTCCCCATACCTTAATTACACTAATAAAGGGAAAATTTATAATGGGCCCAAATGCCCATTTGTAGCACTACTATTGAATGTAGTACTATAAGGGAGTATATTTTAATTAAGATTATTATGCAAAATTATGCTTTGGGAAAGACAACCCTCGAAGATCCACCAGATCCTTGAGGGATTAGTCTTGGTTCTAATGTGACCTGGATATACCCGGCATGTACCAAAAAATTAAGATGATGGAGCATAGTAATTGTAATTCACAGCCATAAAAAAAACAAACGTCTGTGCCACGAGTTGACACAGATAAAAGTGTAGACTGATGGACTCAGTAGCTTGATATCATTACAAGAGTGATGCTACAATATGATCGTGTCCAGAATAGCAAACCTAGTAGTATTCACCAAATCAAAGACCACTCCATAGGGCGCCTGACCGTCTCCATCATATCGACCGCCTCTCCCACATCGACCAGGAATCTTTTAACCATTACTATTTCCACACTGAAATCGGCCAAAAATTTCATTACATTCATACTGGCTGCGTATCCACTTTCTTTACTATTACAATAGTATACCATACAAACCAACCAATTACTTATTCAATGACACACTCATCCCTTTCAGTTGGTTGTCAGTCTTTAAATTCAACACTCTTCCCACACACTCAACTTCTTTTTTTAGTTCTTTCTTCAACTGCAATTAGCTGTAACATTCATATTAAAAGAAATGGAAAAGAAAAAGGAAAATTGATAATGCTTCAATAAGATTTATTGACTATAAATAATATTTGCTGTTCATTTGGCAAATTTGAGGCCACAAAGTTGATTGTACCTGTCCTGGTATTGCTTTACAATGCTTTCAATTCCCTATTGGTAGTACCATAATTTAGTCTTTAACCACTCTGCAAAATTTATACACACGTTTTATTAAGTTGATTCTGTATATGTAAATGATGTTAAATTGCTATTCAAAAAGTGTTAATTTTCAACGGGAAATGTAAAGAAAAGACCAGTTGAGGAAAATACTCCCAATACAAGACCAGCATACCAAAATACTACCTATTGAGTACCATCCTATGTATTTACATTTAGTTTCAAAAATATAATTTATGAAATGACGAAGCTGTCCCTGTCAGAAAATACACCCAAGTAATGGAATTGAGGGTATAATGGACAATTCCACTTTTCGTCCCGGAGACCGAGGCTGCAACTGCTGTAAGGAAATAATTGCCCTGTCTCCTCCACACTCCACCATTGTTGTTCACCCCTACCATTCCCTCTTCTCTCTTCTCAAACATTCAGACCCTCATTTTCTCTCATAAAAATTGAAGACAGCATGGCTACCTTCTTCATTTTTGCCTCAGTGAGGTTGCAAAAGTCAGGAAACGGACGGACTCCCCACTCCCCAGCGCGGCTCCGTTCTCCATTGTCACCATTGTTGCGGTTCGAACACACCAAGACCGAAGAGAAAGGTATGTGAATGGGTTTTGTGGAGTTAGGGTTTTAGTTATTTTGATTTGTTTATTTGTTTGATGTTGATGAAAGTGAACGATTTAGGCCAATATGGTTTGCGATTTTTTTTTCTCGATTTAGGGCTAGTTGTTGCGGTTTGAACACAGCAGCCCTTGTTTTTGAATACTTGATTTCGCCATGGTTTTGTTGAGTTTGAGTAATCTACTTGATTTCGTTTTTGAATTTCTTTGATTTCTTAATCGGTGCAAGAACTCAGCAATCGAAGTTCCAAGATAGGATTTTTCTGGCGGTAGTTGTGATTTTAATTGATTCGATCTAGATGCAGTTGCTGCGTTTTGATTTTATTATCAGCATTATAGCCCATTCGGTGCTACTTACTAGTTTCATATGCCATTTGAGATTGGTTATTGGTTGAAATTATTTATTGTAGGGTGCAATCGATTTTGGGTGTTTTGATTGGTTATTGGTTGAAATTTTTCAGTGATCGCTGCAATGGATTTTGGGGGTTTTGAATTTCTTACGGAATTGATCCAGTCACATTCTGAAAATTTACCGGTGATGTTCAATAGGTGTTGCCTGTTTGGTCGGTATTATAGCCCTTTAATGTTGTTGTGTGGTGCAATATCCCATGGTTTTGCAAAAGAATTTTATTCTACAATGTTTCTGGTGTTGGGCATGTATGTGAATTTGAAGTAGATGATTACGGAATGTTTCTAAGATAAGAATTTGGTAAACTGGTACACCTGTATTATTTGCGCATGACATTGGTATAGATGAAATGTGTTAGCAGGTATCCAGAAATGGCCCCGAAACGTCGGCCGGAAGGGAAGAGAACAAAGAATAATGAAAGTGAAGAGACGCAAATGAAGGAGGACAATGCAAAGACGAGCGGACAGGCCACCATTATATCACGTTGTACACTGAGTGTTCTACAAGACACAATGAGTAGCATACGAGAGAGAATAACGGACGATCAATGGAAGGCGATAAAGTCCACTCCATTCTACCACTTCGCGAAGATTGATTCGATCTACAACAGCAAGACGAGGTTGCAATCGTTGGTGGAGTGCTATAATGCGGACTTGGGATGTTTTTTGTTTGGAGAGGGATCTACAGTAAAGTTCAATGCGTGGAAATATTATGTGGTGCTGGGGCTACAACATGAGGGCATGCACGTGCACATGATGTGTGTGCCAAAATCGTCGTTCAGGCAAAAGTATTTCAATGCGAGCGGGGCACTAAAAAGGCAGGAGATACTGGATTTGATGTGTAGCTTGGCCACGACTGATGCCTAGACTGTTCCCATACCCACGGGTGATGCCCCAGCTATTCCCGCGCCCACTACTGATCCCCTTGTTGTTCCCGTGGCCACGACTGATGCCCCAGCTATTCCCATGCCCATGACTGATCCCCATGTTGTTCATGAGCCCACGACTGATGCTTCCGATCTGAATGACGATGTTGCCTCTCCTTCTCATAATCTCAATTGGTTGATCGATTATGATCAGTAGTTTGATTATTTGTTGAGTATTGATACATGTTTATGGGTTGATGGATTGATAATACGGTTTTAGTGGTCGAATATTTGGGTTAATGGTGTTCTGATGAATTGTTGGTATTTTGCCGTTTGATGAATGGTCCACAGTGTATGTGGACAATCGTGTTGTTCATGTTCGTTTGTTGGTACTGTGCAAAGTGATGAATGGTATTTTATGTAGAACAGTCGTATTCGCCTCTAAAGAAAGTACTGTTGGTATTTATTTTTACGAGATTGCAAACTTTGTTCAGTAATGGTGTCAGACCTGGAAATCGATTAATGGTGTTCGATGGAATCATACCATAAACACTATTACGTATATTTCCTTCAAGTATCATTAATTGGTTCATAACAAAGTATGTAAGAGCCCCAAACTAAGTGATGTGGATAATCTTGTAACACAATATTTGGTGTTGAGCTTAGTGATGTTCCTATGTTGAACTAAGTGATGTTCCTACTACATTGAAACACAATTCACTATGTTGAACTAAGTGATAATCTTGAAACACAATTCACTATGTTGAACTAAGTGATGTTCCAACAATGGTTCATACAAGTATAGTATATTGCATAAATCGATATGGCTAATGGTTGGGAGTGTTGTACAATGGTTGAAAACCTTAAATAGGAAGCCAATAAAGTAAATTTGCAACAATAACCTACTAAAACACCCTTAACAACAATAAACATTATAACAGTATGAATCGGGAAAGTAAATGATATAGATAGGGAATGAGAATGGTACTGAGATTGCTACAAGAATTGTATTATACTTTAACAAAATTGGTATTCTGACTGATCCACAGAGTTTATCTTGTAAAATAGCAATTTGGAACCGAAACAGTTCCCAATTGCATCTTGACGTGACCCAACGTTGAAGTCTAATTCGCCTCCAATGATAATAGCGATTTAGTGGAATCAAATAAAGAAAGATATCATGTGTGAGTGAGTAAGAATCTATAATGTGACTCTTCCATTCACATACCTAAGTACCATCCATTCAAACCATCAATGCAATAAACATATTACTTTGTTTGCCATGAGTGATGCATTTTTTTTTATGTGACCATCACTTATAACCTTACGCGTTGAACAATAACTTTATTATTTTTGACTTTTTAATGTGTTGGAACAATAACCGTATTTTCCCACTTCTGGAGGTATTATGTGTCCATACATTAGTGTTTTTGTTACCAGTTGACTTGTATTTCTTTTGTTTCTGTCCTGTAAATGCTTGCAAAGTTTAAATATGATGTGCACATCATTTGTTCGTGAATTACGTCATCCGAAACTGATAATTTCATTGCATTGAAAATGGTATCATATATTGAAACCATCCTCATAAAGGATAGATTCAAGGTCGACATCCGTCTCACATCGTCATCATTCATTATCTCCATTGTGTAACCCCCGTCGGGTTCATCGTAGTGGAGCGTGTGTGTTGTTGAACATACATTAACCCGTATCTCCGTCACCTTTTCGTTCACATCCGCAAGGGCATCGTCATCCCTTATCCGCACGAGATGGGCTTGTCCGTTGTAATGGAAAAATAACATGACATCTCGCCCACCCCCTTGCTCCCTGCTTGCCATCTTCCTCACCCCTAACCACTTCTCAAAACCCTGTAGAAAAACCTAAATAACAGCCTCCCCAAACCCTAACCTTTTTCCAGCCACCAAACCCTAAATAACAGCCCTAAACCCTCTTAAAGCATTCTCCTTCCACCCACCAAGCACGTGAATCCACTCCCCCGCTATGCGCACTTTCGGCCGGTCTTGGGAGCTTCTTCAACAAGCTTCCCACCCCGAAAGATTGGAAAACGAGAGCTAATACCGCTTGATGCGCTCTTCCGCCAGAGAACTCCGATAATGGAGGTTGCCGCCTTCGTTCCCACCCTTCCGGTGTCTTTCTGGAGCTGCTCGCTGCAAAAATGGGAATAATGGTGTCTCCAGGAGCTGCTGGCTGCAAATAGAGGAATAATGGTGTTCGATGGGCCCAAGGAAGAAGAAGCAATGAGGAGTTTGAGTGTCAAATTTGTCTCACTCATCACCTTTCACATCATGTTCAGAAAAGTACAAAAAAGGTAAGGGTAATCTTGTATATTCACACCTAATTTACATTATTCATTTATTTAAAATGGTGAGGTCCTGATTTTGAATGTATATAGTATATTGGTGTTAATACGGAATGTATTTGGTATGCTGGTCTCGTATTGGAAGTATTTTGTGGTTGTGACCTTTTTTAATAAAAACCCCAATTTTCAAACATTAGCTAATTATTGTTGAAAATATAAATTCGATACTTGAGTTACAGTTAACACTTTTAAATGACAATTCAACACTCTACGTGTGCTGAATTTTACGTTTAAACTCCAACAATAGTGCAATAAAGTTGGGATTTCGTTTTGACGTTGAATCGGCAAATGCTGAAGTGGTATTTTGTATGTGCTGAATGAGTATTTTGTATGTACTGGATGAGTGCTTTGTATATGCTGATTTGTTTTATACAGCTCAAACATCATTAAATACCCAGCACACATCTTATTAACACCAAGCGCACACACCTCATCGGGTCAACACACCAACACCTGTTTAACACCCTATCCAGACCCATAAAGCTGTAGCATCAGAGCCCATGGTCAATAAACACTCATATAATTATTTAATTTGAATGAATTAATTAATTTTTAGCTTCAAACTCTAGCTAGACTCATCCATTAATCAGCTATGAAAATGGTCATTAATGCTGTCTGTACAGTAAATTATTACTCGCATAAGTCCAAACTTTTTGACTGATTTTTTCAACTCTAGAGGGGACACATACACACAGAAAAAAGCTTAGGGTAGTTGTGGCTTTAAAATTATTTAATTTGTTTATTGATTAACACCATTTATTGTGTGCAATAATTATTGACATAATTAGTGCCTTTAATTGATCTGATCCATCTGCATTGCTGAGTTGTACCCTTCTCTTAGCTTGCTTACTTACCAATATTGATTCCACTTAATATCAGTATAAAACCATACCAACATTGGTCATGTGCCACATTTTAATATATGTTGCACTTGTAATATGTAATTGTATAGTATTGTTTATAAATTATACATATAATTTAATAAATATTATATTTAAATTATGTGAAGTATCATCTCATGCTTCTATATTATGAGCATATAATCATATTCGGCGACAAAATTATGTAAATTCTAAACTCTACTTATAGGTAACAACAAATTTAGTGACTATTAATGCAATTTCATTTCTTTTTCTTTTCATCGTTTTTTTTTTTCAAAAATAAAAAACTCAAGAGAATTTTTCAAGCCTTTTTAGAGGCCCAAGATTCTTCGGTTCGTTTCTATCTTTCATTTGTTTCCTAATTACAACCAATACACAAACACTTTCTAATTCAAAAAAATAGTAATTGTTAAACACAATCCTTAGGGTATGTTTGGTACGGTGTATTATGATGTATATCCTATGTTTGATATTTTTCAAGAGATGTATATGTATTATTTTAATGAGGAATTTGATGTATTATTTAATACATTGTGGATTGGTGGGTTTATGATATATTAATTTTTATTCATTCTTTTTTTCCTTATTCATCTCACAACTATTAAATATTATCTTTTATATATTATTTATTACTATATTAATTATTTTTAAATTATTTAATTATTATTTTTAATATATTATTTATTAATATATTAATTATTTTTTGATTTAATTATTTTTGTTTGCATAATAGCCAAGATAGGCTAGGAAAGATTTAATTATTTTTAAAATAATATTATTTTTAATATATTATTTATTATTTATTCATAAAATAGAAAATTAATTTTTTATTTAATTGTTTAAAATATAATACATCAACACCAAACACTGTATATAACATTAATTTAATACAGTAATACACCCGCATTAAATAATACAATACACCACAATACAATACAGTGTTCAAAACGTGACCTAATAATTGAATTAAGTGTTAATTAAGACTTAAGATCACTAGAAAAATGAGAGAGGGATTATTATCACATCTGATAGATAGCTTACAAAAATAAAACAGAACAAAATCAATCCTGTTTTTAAGGGATTGCGATTGCATTACCACTTTAAGGTAAAAAATCACATGCCTTGTTTTTCCAGTGATATATGATCAAGGACAACATTTTTCATGCTCTTATTCTTACAATTTAATAATATTAATTATTAAAAACGTGTGAAAAATAAACCATTGCAGCATCAATATTAAAGGCAGTATAATTCCTCATGCACATGTCTCTACAGCTAGCTACCTATGTCCATTACACAATTAATAAAAATAGGCTTAATTTTTTAAAAAAAAAATGAAAATGTACTTTCCTTGTTACTAATTTAAATGGATAAGGACATGATTATATCTCTGTATGTGTTTACTGTATTTATGGTTTGTAAAAAAAATATTGTTGATAATCTAAACTTTTTTCTGCATTATTTTACAGTATATTATAGAAGTATATCTTACAATTAATTATGTTTACATATAATATATAAATTGAAAAATTCATACGCATTACAACATATATTCATACCCTGCGTATTAAAATAATTAACAAATTATTTAATTTATTTTATTATGATTTTTTATTTAAAAAAAAGAAAAAGAAAAAGAAAAAGAAATCCAGAAACTTAAATTGGTTTATATAAGGAAAGTAGGCAAATGGCTTTAGAATGACAATAGTTGTCTACTGAAAACACAGAAAAATAATTAGGCAGAAGAATACTGAAGAGTTGCTTTCACCTTTCCCTCTTATCTTTAGTTCATCACTATCACACCCCTATCTTTGTATTAACCAAAAGTTAGGTCCTATAATTTTAATAATTATAACCATAACTTAAATTTACATATTACTACGTTATATTCTACTATATACTACTTTATACAGACTCACGACATAATAAATCAATGTAGGAAATAAGAATAAATTTTAAAACTAGATCAATTTTCTTTTACTTCGAAATAGATAAATTAGTGTCTGTTTAAGAGAAAATAATTCTTTTATTACATAGAGTCCCTAAACTAAGACCGGACTTATGGAAAGCCACATTAATTATGTTTTTTCATGTCTAATTAAAAGTCACATGTATACTACCAAAACTACTTTTTCTTTTTTTTTTTTCTTTGTAAACAGTGACACGCATGTGTCGGCAAAGGTGTGTGGGAGCCCAAACCATACAAATTACAAATGGGGATAAAGGGGAGGGGATAGGGGGCCGGGTGGGATCGAACTCCCAACCTATGGTTGAGAGAAGGGGGATTTGACCACTAGGGTAAGTCCTCAACCCTACTACCAAAACTACTTTGTTTTTCGTTAAGCTACTTATATATATGTCTTAAGAGAGAAGTTTAATACTCAATCCGGTACAATTCTCCAATCACACAAAATATTTCTCTCCATCATACATATCACACCATATTACTCCCTCTGTCCAACTCAAAATGTCTTGTTTCATTTCTGCACACAATCCAATATATTTTTTTTATCGTTAGTATCCCAAAATGGCAAAATATATAGAACTAAAAATTATGCAAAATATATATTGTAAAACTATACGATTTGACGCATCTAACAAGACCGAACTTGACTATGTTTTTCAAATATATACTTATAATAATATTGAGTCAATGTTGAACAATGAACAGTGTCAAAAAGTCAAATAGGACACTTCTATAGGGACGGAGGGAGTATTTCAATACAAAGCACAGTTCTCCCATCACAATATTGGTCGCAGGCATCACAAGGACCCTACCTGCATGTCAAGGTGTCTACAAGTGTGGGATTTTGGTTGTGCAAAATTCCGCATATGCAAAATATACTGGCTGGGGTATATTTTGTGATGGCAAATGTGATAATGTGATGTTCTGAATAGATTTTATGATGTTTGTGGCGATAATGGCTGGATTTACAGTTGTGTGATGACACTTTGAACTCATCACATAATGTCATAATCCCACTTTTATGTTATACAGTATAATCTAACTCTCATAATTCTGCATTTACAGAATATTAATTATGCACCATAAGCACATTACCAAGTATAATGTTTGATTTTATTATGTTGTATTGGAAATCTGGAGACACAAAGATCCATGCATGTACACACACTACTCAGTGAATTTAATTTAATGGTGTTGTGAAAAGAATTTATCAGAAATATAAAAGCCATAAAATTACCAAAATATATAATTGTGAATTATTAAATTATAAATTTAAAATAAATAAATAAGAATATGATTTAAAATTATTTAAAAGTTAAAATATATTATAAGTGAGTTGTTATCATTATTGAACCAATTATTTAGTCCAAAAAGTAATCTAGTCAATTAATTAGATTATATTAGCTAAACTATAGAGTCTAAACATTAGTAGTACATTTTCACTGGGCTTTGCTTTGCTTTTAGGAGTATTACTTATGTAAGCATAGATAGAAAGCCAAAAATATACTCATCATTCCACATTAGAAGTACATATGATTAAGTAGTTTCCCCAAGTCCCAATTTTCCAAGGAAAAACCCATATATACCACTAATCAGTGGCGATTACAGGAATGAAAATCAGGGTGTGCAAACTTAAAAAGAAATTCTTAGAGAACAATAAACATGTCGAAATGTCAACTACCACACTTTTGACATACTGATATTTTTTTAAAAAAAAATACATTTACTTCATCTACATCTACTTCATCTAATATTTCTTTTTCAACATAAAATAATAGTGATTCATTTAACATATAATCACCATATGATTCCGCAATTTAAATTTCACAATCCTCTTTGCATAAAAGACTCTCCAATTCGGATTGGACAATATTAATTATCTTGCTGAAACTCCAAAGATCAACAAATAATAGAATTCAAAACACTTTACATTTCTTAGAAATTCTCTAATTAATATTGGAAATCAAATAGAATTGAAATGTGAAAGTTTTTAGTTAATAATAAGCAAAAACTAACGATAAAACAATGAACAGGGGAAATCAAATTTTATATTTAAGGGAAGATTCAGAGTTAAATATTGAAGAAATGATTGAAATGAATTTGCAGATTCAAGAGTTTGAGCTTCTAATTGAATAAATGAAATTGGAAAAATTATCTAGCGAATGAGAATGGATAGATATAGAAGATGTTTTTAAGCTAGCGGACCAAATTAAATAAGTGAAAATAAGTTAATTAAAAAAATGGATATATATAATAAAATAAGATAATATACATATAAAATATAAATAAAATATATAAAAATATTTTTATTTTTATTTTTTTGAAAGTTGAGGGTGGGCAGCTGACCCCCTCAACCCCTATGCATTTGCCACTGCTGCTAATCCATGTCTAACTCTTATTATTTCTTATCTAAGTAAAACCAGCTTATGGAGTATATAATAGTATAACCACTAGTACCGTAGACTATAGAGCAGGGTGTGGCTTGTGTGCTGTAAACAATACAAACTGGCAAAAATGGAATGATGGATACGCATAAAAAAAATGATGTTAGAGCAATGAAAAATGATGACCGTGTGAAATAATGTGTGCGCGTGAAAAAATAATGAATATTATAAAATAAGCAACATCATTTTTCATGGAGCTAACATCGTTTTTCATAGCGTGGACATCATTTAGCATGTACAGGGAAATTAATTGCCAGTACAAGAACCGGATTGTATAGAGCATATATAGACGACTGACGACCAACCATGCATAATGTTGTCCCCATTCTCGAATTTGTCATTCTGGTCCTAACGCCTCGCCTCCCTCACTAGTCTGTTTCTTACCAAACTCCATCATATATCAGATTATTACATGTACTTATTAATAATCCATTCCATTAATACACGATTTAGCAAGGCCCAGACGCTGCGTACAATTGGGTTAATATCTGCCTTCAATCAATCATCCACGGTTAGTGTCCACTAATTACCACCTTTAATCATTTAACTTGTTGGTCCTGTCCTTCTCATCAACCAAACCAATAATTATTTCAATAACTGTTTTTTTTTTTTTTTTTTTTTTTTGTGGCACTCTTTCAATGAAGACGATTCATAATTTAGTACTCCTCCATTTCTAAATAAATGTTATGTTTTGACTTTTTTTTATTGTTCATTGTAACACTTTGACTTCTATTTTTCTTATAGTTATACAAGAAAAAATATAGTCAAGTGAGATCTTGTTGGATTCGTCTCATCTTGTAGTTTTTAAATATCAAATTTTTAGAATTTATACTTGTACCGAATTTGAGTTATTAATAGTTTAAAATGTGCATTGACAAACGTGCAAAAGAGAAACGTCACACTTAAAAAGAAACGGAGGTAGTACTAGTATCTAATTTTAAGTATTTAAAAGAATCTAATATATTAATTTTAAAGAAACTGATGTCAGTGTATAATTAAAATTGGTATGATGGTGCTAATAGTATATATTCAAAATTTGACATGATGAGGAAATTTGAATTAGCAATTAGGACCCCCCCTAGACATGATTAGATTATCACTTATTTAGTTTGGTGAAGATACAATTAATGTTGGGGTTTAGGGAATTTTAATATTCGGTGATTAATGGAAGTGTTTTTTTATTTTTATTTTTTATATTTTATTATTTTTACTTGGTTTGACATGAGTAGAGTAGTAGTAGACTTTGTTTAGAGTCCACGTCGCCACTGTCATAATTACCTCGGTGTATGTGAACCAGCCGTAGAAGATAAACTTATGGAAGCCTTAAGATACGAACCATTCCCAACTCCCAACTGAACCAGCACTGCCCACACGGCCAGCGGCGACGCCTGAAGCAGCTACCGAGCGCCGGCTTGGGTACAAAACCTTTACTCCTCTCCGACGGGAACAGGATTCGATTCTAGGTTGTAATTGCGCGATCGCCTTCATTTGCGGTGATTGGGGGTAGTTAATTATTAGGTCTCGGACCAATGGATCCTCAAGGAGCGGCGATGATGAACGACGGCGGAGTTTATAACTTCGCGGAGATGTGGTCCGGGTTTCAAATGAATGGCAGCGCGACTTCTTCGTACAATGTGGGATTGGATCCGATGGTGCTGGACCAAAAATCGAATCACAATTCCCCCAATCACAGCTCGCGGAAGCGGCGGGATGAGGACGAGCAGAGCGGGAAGGGAGGAGCTTCCACCAGTAACAGCAATGGCGGTAACAATTTTAACAATGTAATGTCACATTGCACAGTCCGTTTCTTAACTCAAATTTATTACTCTCAAACCTCCCTATGTTTATTGGTCGATTGATTTTTGTTATGTATGCTTCGTGATTACAAGTTCATTTGCGTTCGTATTTGTGCCCTAGTTGTTATCACGCGTGTGAGAACACTAGGAAAATGCGTGAGAACTGTTGAACTGGATATTGAAGTGAAAGAGACATGAAATTGAAGAAAGCTGTTAAAAGCATTAGTTGTTTCCTTGTCATTGCTAATTTGGGTTTGTGCTCATGTGTGGCAATTATTGTGTCTTTTTTATCAGAATGGGGCTGATGGTAAAAGGCTGAAGGGAATAAGATCAAATGAGAATCATGAAAACAAAGGAGAAGGAGAAGTGGATTCGGGCAAATCAAAGAGGCAACCGGCCAAAACAGAAAGCCCAAAGCAAGACTACATTCATGTTCGAGCAAGAAGAGGTCAAGCAACCGATAGTCACAGTTTAGCTGAAAGGGTAACAAGGGATTTTCTTGCCTCAAAAACAAAAGATTAATTTATTTGGATGTATAGTGGTTTGATTGTGGAATGAAAAACTAAAGAAAATGATCATTTAAGGGTGTATGTTTAATATTGGCATGGAAATATCTATTTTGTAAATAGGATTTTGATTTCTTGTTGCTGCAGGCTAGGAGAGAGAAGATAAGCGAAAGGATGAAAATTCTGCAAGATTTAGTTCCTGGTTGTAATAAGGTAACTACCACCTCCAAAATCTCCTAAACGTATCACCTTCCAGCGTGTGCAATTAAGTTTAAGTGAAAATGGAAAGCGTCTCTTGTCCTCTGTTCCAATGTTAGTAAAGGTGCTGTGTTGTGTTAGATAATACACTTCTGAATTTTGTTGATTTAGTCGTAGGCTTGTCTGTTCCATTTGGATTTTCACATCTAAATCACTGATTAGGGATACCAGGATGTTAGACAAATCCAAATGCATTTGATGTGGTTTTCTATTTGTGCTGTCTCTTGAGCTATATATCAGAGTTGGTATTTTCTTATTTATTTTCAACATTCTGCATCATGTTTTCAAGAAACTCCTTGTACTCTTATTCTTAATCAGTGGCTCTCAGTTTTATCTTAATTTAGTTTTCATAGATTACCTAACCTTGAGTGAAAGTTTTTGTTGGGTAGGAGTCTCTGATTATATCCTCATCCATGATTGATAGAGGATCACTGATCCTTCGAACACCTTGGAATTTTCAGAAGTGATTAAACTCTTTATAAACATAAGATTCAGCATGTTCACATCACCATTACAAGGAAAAGGTACACAAATTGAAATAAGCTAAAGACATATATCAAAGAGCCTGAATGAGTCGTTTTGAAGTCATTGACAATGTGCATTCACCATTATTTTGTGGACATTGTTCTCTTTTTTATTTGCGTGAACCCTTCCCCCAAAACTTGATCCATATTTGTTGGGAAGCAACAATGACTGTCTTCTATTTGGATTCAGGTTATTGGCAAAGCTCTTGTGCTAGACGAAATTATTAATTATATCCAGTCACTGCAACGGCAGGTTGAGGTAGATCTCTCTAACCGCTTCCCCCAGCCCCTCCATAATCTTACATATAATCTATTGAGCCAAGAAAACTCAAAGCATACATTGGCTCTAATCAAAATCGACATGCATCCACAGTTTCTGTCTATGAAACTTGAAGCGGTCAATACAAGAGGCGGCATGGATGGATATCATTCAAAAGATGTAGGTTCTTGCAACATGATTCATAAGCATTTGAATATAAGTTCTATTCCCTGTCAATTCATATCTGATTCATTTTACATCTCTCATTTCCTAGTTTTCTCAGCAATCCTTTGAAGCTCCAGGCTTACCATTTGGTTCTCAAGGCACTCGTGAATATGGTAATGGTTCTTCCCCAGAATGGCTACATATGCAAATCGGTGGAGGTTTTGATCACGCATCATGAGATGAATCCCCTTCAATAAGACCATCCAAAAGCAATCTTCCTCCATCCTGTTTCTGCAGTGGTATATGTATTTCTTGGTTGAGAGACTATTTTCCCTCATCCTTTATAGGTGCCACCGAAGCTTATTATATCAGCCTGTATCCGGTGTGTAAAGTTGCTCCATCATCATCATCATACAATGTTTCTTTCACTGCCCAGGAAGGATTCAAGAATCAATTATCTTGTAATTTCTATCTGTGTTGTGTTTGTAATTGTCTGCAACTATGGTTTTCTGTAACAGAGTTGATTGTTCAAGTGAATAAAAATTCAATCTTTACTTTTCTTTTTATCCTCACACATCTGTACAAATCTCAAAAAGTTTCCAAGCCAAGAATCTTACCTTAAAAGCCCTAGGGGATGTCTTCCATTGCTGCAGTACTGCAGATACATGTCAAAATTATTGTTTTGCATTTGGTAAGTAAATTTTCTTTTATTATTTTTTTTTCATTATTTTTACCACATGCAACTTGTACTTTCAATAACTTTCATCCTCTTCTGTTGGTTGACAGTATTTGAACTCAAGACTTTTCCCATACTCAACTTCTTTTTTAAGTTCAGGTACGTACAGTTAGCTGTAACATTGAACAAATGGAAATAAATAAATAAAGCAATGAAAAATGTTTCAATACGATTTTTTGAGAATATTAATAATTTGGGGTTCATTTGGCAAATTTGAGACCACTAAAGTTGAATGCACTAGGTACTAGTATTGCTTTATTATGCTTTCAATTCCCTTTAATTTAATATCTAACCACTTGGCAAATTTTATGCATCTTTAATGCACACTTTTTACACTCTACGAAGAGTGCAATAAAGTTTGCATCATCACCCTTAGCTTGGTCAATAAACACACACTAATTATTCTATGTGAAATTAATTACTACTACTTTTTAGCTGGAGCTCCCACACCCATTTGTCGATACCCGAGTATCAATGTTTACCAAAAAATTACTTACTTTTAGCTTCAATATCCTTGCTAGACTGATCCATTGTACTATAGAAGGTTCGTGGGAATGCGATTAAAAAGAAAATGAATATCATCGTTTGACGACATTCATCACTTTATTTGTTACCTCGTGCGCTACGCGACCCCGAAAGGCGAAATTTTTGTAGTTTTATATTAAGATTTCCATTGATACTATCTATAAATAAAATAAGTTATTACTCACATAATGTCCAAAACGTTTTGACTGATTTTTTTTTCCTCAACTTTGGGGACAGACAAAAAGCTTAGCCTAGTTTTCTTTCTTTTTTTTTTTTAAACAAAAAATCTTACAGGTTAGTTTTTCCATTAAATTATTTAAATTATTTATTTGATCCCTTTTATCGTGTACAATTATTAACATAATTAGTAGCCTTATTTGATCCTAATCCATCTATTAAAAACTATATACATCATTGCTACCGTTTTAGTGCATTTAATTAAAACACACACACACACTCATCATTATTCATTCATTATATATGTATGTATTGCATGTTGTTTCATTTCTCTTAATTAGTATAATTACAAATGTCGAAGCCCCCCCGCTTCAATGAATTAAAAGCACTTAGTAGAAAAAACATTTGAGGTATTCTTAAAAGTTACCGGTACCTCGAGATTACACTTGAACTTCAGATATGTTTAATAAATGATTCATTTGATTCACTCAAAAAATTCAATATTTTTACATTAACATGCAATCAAATTTGTTAAGCATAACAATATCCATATTTAAAGAATATATCATTATATACAAAACCACGAAGAAAATGTAACCATGCCCTATAAATTGTAAACCTAAAAGATTGTTTTTTTAAAAAAAAAATTATTTTCTTGTTGCTTTTCAATAATCCAAAATTCCAAACACTTAAATTGGTGTGCATAGAATATTATACTAGTAATTATAGCATATTATATGTAGATGTATATAAAAATGTATGCACCAATATATAAGGAAAGTAGGCAAAGGCCTTTAAAATAACAATAGTTGTCTACTGTAAACACGGAAACTAGTTGGGCAGCAGAATATTGAATTTGAAGTTGCTTTCACTTCTCTTTTTTATCTTTAGTTCTTCACTGTCACAACCCTATCTTTGTAGTATTATTGTATTAACCAAAAGCTAGGACATAAAAATTACAAACCCAATCCCATCTCTATCCATATATTTATATAAGAATATACTCCCTCCGTTCCTTTTTAGTTGTCTTTTTAGAGAGTAAAAAGTGTTTCAAAATAGTTGTCATTTTTAGGTAGTTATAGGTAGTTATGCTATGTTTTTACTATATTGCCCTTCATTTTACATAAATGTTATTTGTTGACATTTATTAAGGATGAATTTAGTTGAAGGGTAAAAATGTAAATTTAGTGAGTTAATTAATGCAAACCTTGGTTATTGAAATTGAGCTGAAAGAGACAACTAAAAAGGAACGGAGGGAGTAATTGTTAAAAAATGAAAAAAAAATGAAAAAAAAAAAAAGGAAGTTGGGGGGGGGGGGGGGGGTTGGTGTATTATAGTAGTCTCCTTCCAACAGAAATCATATGTCCAATATCTCAGCTGCAGAACAGAAAAAAATAAAAATAAAAAATAAAAAAAGGCGTAATTAATTTACATGTCACTTTAGCTTTCATTAATGGGTATGTATTGATCAAGAAAGCATCAAGAAATTATATCAAAAAATATATTTCTCCCCCTAAAAAAAGTTAACAAGGAAACAATGCCCTATTGGGCCACAGGCTAAAGCCCAATCAGGCCCAAGCCCCATGGACCGATTACATTTATTTACCTACCCGTACTACTAATTCACTTCCATTAAGACTATGGATGGGTCGGTACGGTATACCGAAAAAATTTCGCCGTACTGTATACCATACCGAACTTTGCGGTATGAAAATTTTCATACTGTTGCCGTACTGAATCTTTCGGTATACCGATCTTCGGTATACCGAAAGATTCGGTATGAAATATTTCCATACCGTTGCCATACCGACATTTCGGTAAGTTCGGTATATACCGCTATACCGAACATTCGGTACATACCAACATACCGGTATCACAGTATATATCGACATACCGAACATTCGCTACATGCCGGTATTGTCGTATATACCGATATACTGAATTTTCGCTACATACCAGCACACCGATATTGCGGTATATACCGGTATTACGGTATATACCGACATACCGATATCACGGTATATACCGAAGTTCGGTACGGTAACGGTATACCGCGATATCAAAAAATTTATACCGTTACCGTACCGAAATCTTACGGTACGGTATCATACCGTACCGATACCGTACCGAAAATTACGGTATACCGAAAATTTCGGTATTCTCGGTATTTTTTCGATACGGTATGTGCGGTATGCGGTATATTCGGTATTTTTCCCCAGCCCCAATTAAGACTTCTAATTTTTTCCTTTATATACTATTATAATTTATTCTTTTGGTATTTACCGGATATACTTAGGCCTAGGGGTGGGCATTTTTGTCGGGTATCGGGTACCCGACCCGAACCCGACATGTCGAAAAATAAATATTTTCGACATGTCGGGTTCGGGTTTTTTCGGGTTTTAATTTTAAATCCCCGACATTTCGGGTACCCGACCCGACAATCATCTATCGGGTCGGGTGTCGGGTTTATAGCCGGATACCCGATCGGGTATCGGGTACCCGACAAAATAAATAAATAAATAAATTTTAATCTTTTTTCCCTAATATTTATTTATATATTTTGCTCTACAATATTCATATGTATTTGATAATTGGTACTTATTTTTTATTCAATGTGGTGAAAAATTAAGTATAAGCTTAAAAAAATTGTAAAGTCTACAATATTTAATTTTTTGGCATTAGTGATGGATAATATAATTAATCTTGAATATAACAGTGGATTTCAAGAATCGAAGATAACACGATGAATTATAACTTTTTTATTTTAGTTAATAGTGTCACCGTAGAGCACTAAATTTAATTAAATAATACTAATTTATGTTAAATAATAATAAGTAAAACTGAAATTTTATATTTTTTAAATAAGAATTTTTTTAAATAAGAAAATTGATACATTATTATTTTAAATCAAGAAAACTTTATAATAAAACTACTAGTACCACCACCATAGTTATTATTATTTTAAATTGATAGTTATTATCATTTTTAATTAAAATAAAAATTTTCTTATTAAAATTTTTATAACAATATAAATGAATATACATATATATATGGTTGAATATTAGTAGTAATCTTAGTTTTTTTTTAAAGAATTGTGTAACTTGGGTTAATAATTGTATTTTTTTTAAAATTAAAACTAAATAAATTGCATTTATATTTTTTAAAAAATAATATTTTTTCGGGTATCGGGTACCTGACAAACCCGACCCGATAAAGTCGGGTACCCGAATATCGGGTACCCGCTTTTGTGCGGGTCGGGTTCGGGTATCTATTTTAGATACCCGATAGTGTCGGGTACCCGAACCCGACAACCCGACCCGACGCCCACCCCTACTTAGGCCACATTGTACCCAAAATTAATCCATCGGGTATCTGATGGCGTTGAAGGGTTGCTTCTCCCAAACCAGTTGACTCAAGCGGTATGGGGCTCTGCAGTTTAAGCAAATGACTCGAGTTCGAGCCTTTGTATATGCAGAAAAAATATATAATTATATATATAAAAATAATAATAAATGAGGTGTTTTTGAATTGGTCTATAATTATAGAATATTAAAACTTTAAAATTTTTGTGTAAAAATAAAAAGGGTGCTATTAAAAAAATGGAGGTAGTATGTTTTTTTTTCTACTCTCCTTTTCTTTTCTTTTATTTCTATTTTTTTTTCTAAAAAAAAGGAAGAAAGATCTACCCTTTAGACCATGTTTATCGATGAGCTTTTAGAATGGAGACCCGACATCCACCTCATTATTGAGGAAAAAATAAATAAATAATGTAAAGTGATTGAAGGGGTGGGTCGACCAAAATGAAAATGAGACCATTGGGTCTCTTATCTCTTGGCCAATGGGAATGTGAACAAAAATTTTAAATAAATTCTATTAAAATCATTATACTTTTTTATAATTTAAAATAAAAATAAATAAAAAATATATCATATTTTATAATTTTTTATTTTCTATAAACAGAGACCACTCTTGCTATATTTTTGTTAAATACATAATATATCGAATTTTGATATATTTAACCCATTTTTAAATTTTTATAAATAAAAAATATATTAATATTTTAGATTTTTATTCTTTATAAATAAGATAAATATTTTATATTTTTGATACATTAATTTTTTTATATTTCAATATAATTTAAAATTATACCAACAGCAGTTGACTTGAGTGGATGGGGGCTCTAATCGCTTAAGCAAGGTCTCGGGTTCGAGCCTTGTGTATGCAAAAAACTGCTTTGGGAGAGGCGCCCTTAATTGCCCTTGCAGATCATCGAGGTATTAGTCTTGGGTCCAATGAGGCCTGGGGATACCCTGGTATTCACCTAAAAAAATAGGAGTATAATTTAAAATTATATCAATTAAAATAATTATATACTCAATGTTGTGGTTGGATGGTTTAGTGGTTATTGATACAGTATGTAAAATTGGGGTGGTTGAGTTGGGATGGATATTGATGAGTTGGAGGAGAGATAAATTAATTAAATAATGAGATGGTTGGATGGTTAGGTGGTTGGAGTGGTTATGGTTAAAGATAGTCTTAGCGAGGACATCTGCAATCCCATTACCTGCCCATGAATTTTAGCATTATTATATACTCCCTCCGTTTTTTCTTTCTTCTTCTTCTTTTTTTTTTTTTCTTACACTCACACTTTTACTTAAAGTTTTATCATAGTTATACAAGTTAAAATATAGACAATTGAGATCTTGTTAGATTCGTCTCATTTTGTTGATTTTAAATATGAAACTTTTAGAATTTTTACTTGTATCGAATATGAGTTGTTAATGATTTAAATACAGTATACATTAGACTGCGTGATGAATGGGTCCGGAGCAAGAATAAAAAAATGGAGGGAGTATTTAATTTTGCAATAAAGTATTCGCTCCCAAAGTTAGTATTAAATTATCTACCATGAACAAAAGTTCATGTGCTAAAATTAAATTGCCTCTAGTGTAAATAATCATCTGGCATTATGATCCATCCGTTTAAAACATAATGTGCTCCCTCCGTCCCAGTATACTTGTTTTGTTTGACTTTTTGGTACTGTTCATTGTTTAACTTTGACTGAACGTTATTCCAAGTATATATTTTTTTTTTAAAAAAAAAGTCAAGTTTAGTCTAGTTAGGATCGTATAATCATGTAGTTTTAGAATATAAATTTTACATAATTTTTTTATGTACATATTTTTAACGATTGAAAATGTACATTGGATTGTGTGCAGATATGAAACAAGACATGTTAAATGGGACGGATTGAGTATCATTTTATTTGGGTATATTAATATATAGTTCAATGCACTTGATTAATATCTCAAACTAATAAGTAGAATCATTTTTTTCTGCTTAAGCAAATATTTCAAGATTTTATGATGTACTCATTTTTTTAGAACAAGTTAGGGGGCGTTTGGTTCAGAGGATCCTAGATTCTTACTGGGAATCTTCGCTGGGGAAAGAAACATGCATATGTTTGGTTCGGGATATGTTTCATGTGGAACACATTTCCCACCTGTATGGCATATAATCATAGATTACCACATCCACTTTGCCTACTTTTATACTCCCTCCATTTTTTATTCTTGCTACAGACCCACACAGCATGCAGTACAATGCACATTTTAAACCACTAATAACTCATGTTCGGTACAAGTAAAAGTTCTAAAAGTTTCATATTTAAAAACTACAAGACGTGTCGAATCTAACAAGATCTCACTTGACTATATTTTAACTTGTATAACTATAATAAAATTTTAAGTTAAAGTGTAAGGGTGAATAGTACAAAACCCCAAATGGGGCAAGAAAAAAACGGAGGGAGTACTAATTTGACTTTTTTACCATTATTTTTATAATTTTTCTTTATTTTATAAAATTAGATATTTGTATTAAAAAAACTGATAAATATGTGAAATTTAATTTTTTAAAATCAATTGAAAAATTTAAAATTATTTAAACATATTTCTAATAATATATGTTCTCATATTTTCTTAAAATTTATTTATCTTCTATATACAAAATAAAAATAATAAGGATTTAGAAACATTAAATGACTAATTATTATATAAAACTACGTATATTATATATAAAGAATTTTTTATATTTAAAAAATAAATTGGCTTAAATATTTTCTATTGTGTAGCATTAAAAAAAATATGACATACATATAACATTCGTGCAATTAAAATTCAATGACATTATAGTAAATTAATTAGAATTAAAAATCTGAGATTATCAATCTAAGTAAACGCAATAATCTTAAAACTTAAAAAATAATATTCCCAGCATGCAATCTCATATTCCCAGCAATCTCACATTCCCAGCAATCACAATCCTACTGGTAATCCAAGATCCCTCCAACCAAATGGACCGTTAGGCAATGATTAAGTATAAATTAAGGGTTTTCATGATGATTGTAGTATTCAATTAAAAAATTTTCTATTGCATGAATTGTTTCAAATAAAGTATATTAATAACAATAATTATTACTAATTTATCATTTTTTCTTTTTTTTTGCTAAACAATTCATATCGATTGTTAGAGTGAAACGCACTCTAACAATAAAAGCATGTAGAGTGAACGACATGCTTTTGATTCTAAATTGTCCTTCACTCTACATCTCTCTACTAATCTGGATGTAAACTGTGATTTTGGGTCTCAGTTTATTTAGCTCCAGGGCCGGCTCTGGGCCATGGCCCGACGGTGCCTTTATGCCCAGGGCCCATGTCTATTAGAGGGTCCATTTTTCTTAATTTTTAAATAAATTCTGTTTTTATATTTTTTTATTAAAATTAATAAAAGAATTATGACATTAATTTTTAAAATTCTGTATCTTTATTTTTAGATTAAGCAATAATTATTATTTTCACCATTTTTTTTTCTAAACTCAACATCTTCTAATTCAATGAAGCAATTTTTTTTTAAAAAAAAATTAAATTAGTGGGTGGAATGGAAAAAATATTTTTATTTTAATTTGGCAATAATTGTTGTTTTTCCAAATGTTCTACTAAACTCACTATGTTCTAATCAATGAAGCAACTTTTTCAATTTCAAATTAGTGGTTCGAAAGGAAAATACTTTAAAATCTAATTACTGTACATGAAAAACTCACATCCTAAGTGAGAAATCTGTACGGGTCAGTCTTTCCACGTACATCCTAGAAAATTTTTCTACCTGACAATCTTTTTACGATTCTTGGTAAATTATAACTTAAATTATTCTCGAAAATATTGTTGTTCTATGTTCTTTTCTTAATTTGAATTTTTTTTTAAAGTTAGAAATTTATGTTGCCAAAAAATAATTTTTCTGAATGTGAATAAAATTATTTTTAAAAATATGCACTACAAGAAATTCGTGGTAAGATGACGAAAAAAGAAGACGAATGTGGCCGCTTACCGGATTTCATCGCCTTCCGTGAAACTTTTTGTTGCGATGAAGTTTGTTTTTTATATTCAGGTAAGCTTATTATTTTATTCCTTTAGCCCATAAAATCTGAGGAACAAGTTTAGCTCAGGTTTATATCCAAAAGATTGCGGTTCAAACTTCAAAATATTTCTGGCATCTTTTCCCAGTTTGCTCAGCTTACCATAATTGGTTCTCATCAAGGCACTCATGGAATATGGTAATTATTCCTCCACAGAATGGCTACATTATTATATGCATCTCATCGCCAGTACTCTCCACTGAATCTAACGTTTCTTTCTCTGCCCGCGAAGAAATAATTCCAATAATCTTCTGATTCAATTCCCATCTGTTTTGTGATTGCAATTTCTCTCTGCAACCATGCTTTTATCACTTCCTGTAACGAAATTGATTGTTCAGTCCTATAAAAATTCAATCTTTTTTTTCTTTCTCACACATGGATCTGTACAAATCTCGCCAGCAATCTCTACCAAGACGAGAAATTCAATTCCACCCTAAAAATTCTCAAAGGAACAACTGGCGGGGCCTCCCTCGAGCCTCGTCTCACTAACAAACTCCATCGTGATCCACCCGCACACGATGTACACGTGGTATCTCTCCTCGTGCCACGCGTCCATACCCTCCCGCAGCATCCCATCGTACTTGAGCTTGAACCGCAGCGGCTTATGCATCTCCCGGCTCTCCATCAACGCCGTCGGGACAAACGAAGCCGGCACCGACACCGTCGTCGTGTTCACCGTCGTGTTGAACACAATCCTGTTCCCAGCCTCCAGGAAGAACCCCGCCGTCCGTGTAACCCACAGCAGCTCGTGATCGAGGAATATCGACATGACCGAATTCTCGTGGTAAAGGCTTCGGTCGCTGAGGTTGCTGATGTTCAGAACGACGTCGCATCTGCCGGTCACCCGAGCCAGGTCGGCGTTGAATTCCGAAATGGACAACGAATCGAGGAGAAACTCGTGCTGGAACGTCTGGTCGGCGACGGACTTGGGCCGGAGGGATGGGAAGAAGAAGGCGGCGAGGATCAGGAGGAAGGATAGGGTGACGAAGGTCGTCATGAAGATGCGATCCCAGTCGATGATGTTGCAGGCGGATTCCATGTGTTGGTGGATTTCCCAGCAGCATTGGATGGCGGATTCGCCCGGGAATTGATCCGCGGGATGCGGATGATGGGGTTCGGTTTCCAGGGTGGTGAGCCTGTTGTAACCGCCGGTTTGTAATTGTACGCCTTGAGGCGGGACATTTTCACCCATGGTAACTGGTTATGGTGAATGGAATTCTAACGCGGACAAACAGGTTTCAGTTGTTTTTGTTTTTTTACTTTTTACCTGATGTTGAGGTTTCGGTGTCTGGTCCAAATTTTACAATCTAAATATTCGGAATCGTCCTTTAACTATATGTCGGGAGATTATTTGATGTATTTGATGTACTGGCCATTGCCACATTTAGTATTTGAGGTTCATATTTCGCCACAGGATAACTTTAGTAAGTTGTATATTGTTGTAGTGGAAACAAATTACAGTATTATTTTTGTTATTAGTACTCCCTCCGTCCCGCGAATGTTGGCTTGTTTCTTTTGATACAATAATTGAAGGGGTGAGGTTTAATAGTTAAAATGATGTGAGTATTTGTGTTTAAGATTATTATGAATTTTGACATTATTTATTGATTAACAAGAATATACAGCTCGTACATTTCTCCACACATCCTCCAAACGGATTTTTATGAGATTGTTTTTTTTTTTTTTTTTTTTGTGAACCACAGAGATTTCTTATTTTTTTAGACATTTAAAGGTAAGATAGAGGTATGGGTGAACTTAATGGATCTACATCGTCCAAAGTAGTCATGCAGTATGTTTGATAGATGCCAATAATATAAAATAATTTTGAGAGGTTAACTAATATCATAATAATATTGGGATTGATAATATAAATTACATATTATTTCTTTGATAAGTGTAAGTCTAATGTTAGTTAGAGATTTAAATTAAACAATTTAAGTCGACATGTAATTTGGTGTATGTATACATTAATTTATCATCTTTTTCCTGGTCAAGCATGAACAATCAGAATTTTTAAGATAATGTGTATGTAGCTCTACTCTGTCAGTTTGTGTGTACTTTGGATTTATTCATTTACTCCTCCGTTACTTATCAGTGGTCGTTTTAGGAAAAAAATTCGTTTACAAAGGATTATAATCATTATTTTATACTATTTCACTATGTGTTTTCTTTAAAAATAAAAAATAGAATTAGAATGAAGAGAGAATGCACAATATTCTAGAAATACTCTCTTTTAGGATAATATATGGGAAATATTGAAAAAGCAAGGGATAAATATGTAAAGTGACAACTATTTTGAAATATCCTTTATATATATAAAAGTAGTAAGAAACTACACACACAGTTTCCCGCCCAACATTTCACCCCTCACAAACCAATATTTTATTATTTTCTCTCTCACCCACTGCACAACCCACCTTTTATTAAACAAAATCAAAATGACGTGGAAAAATATTTACACTCCCATTATGCTTCCGCCTATATATATGTGCGTCCAACCCTTCATTTTGTCCCAATTGCAATCCGGCTACTTGCCATCTTCTCTTCCCTCATTTCCAATTTGTACGCCCATTCCTGTATTAGAATTTATTTCATTTTATTCTCCATATTCATATTGGTTTCATTTGTTGTTCTAATCTGTATCTATATTTCTCTCACACTCTCTTATCCATTCTTGCAGTATCCTTGAAGTGGAAGATGGCGCCTGATGTTGATAATTGGAGGTCTGAAATGAAGCAATACACTACTGTTTTCTATCCAAAAGGTGCCAAGGCTGCTGAATTCAAACAATTTCTCTTGAGTATTCGCAATAGTCGAGGGCTGAATTGGACCTCCAATGATCTAGAAGTGATCGATGCTGCTTTATATTTCTTGAAACGTGTTGACTCGGAGATATATGTGTATCTGGCAGCCAGTGAGTTATCATTCGAGATGAAGGGTGTTCTTGATCGGATGAAGGTGATAACGAACCGTTGGAGTGAAGCGTTTACTGTCGACTCTACCATGCTGCCTGTTCCTACTGCTATTTTCGAATCAATTGTAACTCATATTGAAGTGTTACGTAGCTATGTTTATGATTCCTATTTTAGACAAGCAACTCCTCTACTCTCTGAGTTTGAAATTTTTTGGTTTGATACTATTAGGAGTCGGCTTATATTTTATCGAATAAATATGGAGATGTATAATACTTCAATTTATTGCAACATTTTGTTCTAATAATTCTAATTTTTGTCCTTTTTTTTCTCATGAATCCAATTACAAAGAAAAACAGTAGAAGTTCATAAAACAACTTCTAAGGTTGTGCGGTTTTACATATTTGTTCTCAAGAACGGGTTATAATTTCATAAAACACCCCTTGTGTACCAAGTTTTTGCGATATGAAATTAGTTTTTAGTGGATCTCGAAGCTTATAACCATCGAAAAACAACATGGACAGCACATGATGAAAGCTTATAATCATCGAAAAAAAACTTGGACACCACATGATGAAAGCTTATAACCATCGAAAAAAAACATGGACACCTAATCTACTTTGTATAATTAAGTGAAATTATAATGTGCGGTGTTATATTTTGTTATTTTGCTTTCAAATTGGACACCACATGCGACTTATTACGAATTTTTTGAACAATACAATTAATTTGTATTTATTTGTCTAAGTATTCTTTCAAATGGTCTTCCTACGTAAACCCTACATCCCAAATTTGAATTTAGCAATTATGATAAATTGAACCTTCCGACTTCATTGAAAAGAGCATTAACTTCATTATAATCTATGTGCAAGTATCTCGGTAACCTCAAACCTATACGTCGTGCAATAATTACAAATAAATGCATGCGTTTTAAAATAGTTATACTATTTTTATCTTTAATCATTTCAATCGTCTAATCAAATTAATCAGAAAATCGGTAATTGTTTTGCATTGTTGGACTATTTAAATTTTTCTCCAATCTTATATCCATCAATTAGTATTTGGATGAATATGTATTCTCTCCATAATTCGTACACGTAAATATAACGCGCCATTAAATATGTTGTGCAAAAAGTATCTGTGTTATGGTGTTCCCAAAAAAGTGTAATTA
Organism: Hygrophila difformis; assembly: GCA_030278955.1. Classification (NCBI taxonomy): domain Eukaryota; kingdom Viridiplantae; phylum Streptophyta; class Magnoliopsida; order Lamiales; family Acanthaceae; genus Hygrophila; species Hygrophila difformis. The sequence goes on along the minus strand of JAOANR010000012.1, from coordinate 40,382,691 downwards.
ATATTAATACAATGTTCTATCCGGTTATTTACATATTAACGTACACACCGGCTGAAACGATCGTATTTCTCGCGACAAAATTTAATTGATCGGCGTGTCATTTGTCTAGCTAAGAATTAAAGCACACGTTATTCAATGAAACCAGATTCTATGTTTATGATCCACTCGATACAGCTAGCCGGCAATTCATTTAAATATTCGGTACAGTCAATTTCATCATTACGTATGAACCACCAATTCAATATTTTTATTAAGTGAACATTTAATATACATTTTTCTATTTACGTATACCCTAAACACTAAGCAATCAACCCTAATCCCTAGATCCTTTTCGATACATCTTTTCCTTAATTTGAATCAATGATACAAATTTTAAGGAACCTTATACCATATATTGTATTTTGCATAACATGTCATTATTCTTAAACTAACTCAGCCCTTGATAAACACTAAACCCAACCCCCTAAAACGAAGACATTTACCTTAATTCAAATTTGGACATTCCATACATTAATCCATAAACAATTAAAATTAAACCGTAGCCAAATCCCTCAATTTCTCTGTTAGTACTACGCTAAACGTTACATGATATACAATAAACCCTAACCCCTAAAACTTACGCTCAATGGAGTCGGAGATGTCTGAAAAATATGAGCAACACAAATGCATAATTGATTCTCCTTATTCCAATCTAATTCAACCATAGTATATATTCCACATGCATTCTTACTTAATTGATTAACACAATTGCATATTATTGTTTATGCCTAATTGATTCTCCTTAGTCCAGTCTAATTCAATCATAATACTTTAAGCTTATATCCATCGAACAAATACGCTTAAACCCTTTAGTTAAGTGATTATCCTTATTCCAATATAATTCGGCCATAAGAGAAAATATTGAACCCTAAAACCTAAATCATACACTAAATGGAATAAGGAGTGGTCTTTGCTTTAATTGAGTAACATAATTGCATATTATTGTTTATGCCTAATTGATTCTCCTTAGTCCAGTCTAATTCAATCATAATACTTTAAGCTTATATCCATCGAAAAAATATGCCTAAACCCTTTAGTTAAGTGATTATCCTTATTCCAATATAATTCGACCATACACTAAATTATTGAACCCTAAAACCTAAATCATATAATTCCACCATAATATATAATATTGAACCATACACCCGAAATCATACACTTTACCATACTATATAATTCTCCTTTAAATGAGTAACACATTTGCATATTATGGTTTATGCTTAATTGATTCTCCTTAGTCCAATCTAATTCAACCATAATATATATTCCACATGCATTCTTACTTCAAACCCTTTACTTTAAAAAAATTAGTTAAGTGTAAACCCTAATCCATATACTCTAACCCGTAAACCCTTTACTTAAGTGATTTTCCTTATTCAAATCTAATTCGACCATAATATATAATTCTAAATCATAAACCCTAAACTGTACACTAAATGGAATCAGAGTGGTCTTTGCTTCTAATGAGGAACACAATTGCATATTATTGTTTATGCTTAATTGATTCTCCTTAGTTCAGTTTATATCAAACATAATATTTTAATCCAAACATCTAAAAAATACGCGTAAACCCTTTACTTAATTTATTATCCTTATTCCAATCCAATTCGACCATACTATATAATATTGAACCCCAAACCCTAAATCATACACTAAATGGAATAAGGAGTGGTCTTTGCTTTAAATGAGTAAAACAATTGCATATTATGGTTTATGCTTAATTGATTCTTTTTAGTCCAATCTAATTCAACCATAATATATATTACACATGCAGTCTTACAACAGTAATATAGTTTTTGTTAATTTGCTTAGAAATTGGACACCACATGCGTGTTAATAAGAATTTTTTGTGCAATACAATTAATTTATATTTATTTTTCTAACTATTCTTCTTTTAATTGGTCTTCCTACGTCAACCCTACAGCCCACATTTGCAGCTCGCAGTAATGATAAATTGAACCTTCCGACTTCATTGAAAAGAGCATTAACTTCATTATACGTCGTGCAATCATTTCACATAGGCGCATGCGTTTTAAAATAGTTGGATCTAATAATGTTTAATAATTTCAATCGTCTAAACAAACTAATCAGAATTTTGTTAAGTGATTTGATAAACGTTAAATAAATCACTTTAGTGTAGCCTAAACCCTAATCCCTATAATTATTCGATTCTCCTTATTCCATCTTAATCCTATAACTTAACTACTATGCACTAAATCCTAAATAAATGTTTTGCAAACTCTATACCACGAATCTCGATCACTTAATCCTTATATCATGTTAGTATCATAATTATGTTTTCTTAAAATTTAATAACATTCTTGAAATAATTTTTATCAAACGGAATTTTTATTATTTTCTATATTTTTCCTGATTGTATCATTACAAATATTGTTATTATTATTTTGTCTGCACCTGTATTATGTGCACCTGTCTTTTGGAATCTACAATCCTGTTTACGAAACGGTGCAATCATTACATCTGCTTTAATGGGAATTGGTAATGTAAATATTATTTATTATATACTCTGCACATTAATGTGCACCTGTATTTTGGTTTCTTCAATCCTACTTACGAAACGGTTCAATCAATACAACAGTTTAAATTCGAATTAAATTAATACTTCACGTTGTTACTGTATTTCTCTATTAATAGATACAATATGGCGGATCCACTTTATGTGGTAACCAAACTTTGTTTCGATATGGCCGCACTGAGCTGGGGGATTGAGATACGAAAAGCAAATCTACTTCAACCCTATACAGGTTCGATATCATTACAACTGTTTAAATTAGATTTAAATTAATACTTCGCGTCATTATTGAATACAACTTTTTTATTTTTAACTAATAAAATAAATGAATGGATGCAGATCATGAGTTCCCACGAGGTATTGATGCGGTGCAGTGTAGAGAACTCTTGAAAGATATCTTGAACGAAAATGAACCCGCCTTGACTCTTTCAGAAAGAAGAAAATTTCAGAGTGCAATAGATTTTATGGATCGCTCAATTAAACATTTTGAGGTTGTTGATTCAGCAAATACATTTCTCCAAAAATTGAAGGAAACCACAACCACCTACACTGACAATATCCGAACTTTGCTTGATTTTGGAGATGGTAATTCGGTACTGCCCTATGTTCCAAAGAGAATTTTGGAGAGGACTGTAGATGAATTGGAGGCCATTTACAAAAATTTGGAGCAACGATACGATGATTATGCATCGAGGGAGACCGGCGATCTAGAACGGATTTGGACTAGCAAAGTTAGACGTCAAATTATATTTTTGTCGACTAACTTTGGAATGTTTGTGAAATGTAATTCGTAAAGATCGCATGTTAAAATCATCCGGAAATTGAATCGATTCAGAATTATTATTATAATTTTTGCATTAGTAGTGTTAATGAAACTCACGTAATGAATATCTGATTATTTTGACTAATATAAATGTATAAATATATATTTTGACTAATATAAATATATAATCCCAAAATTAAAATTTTGAAGAAGTGCAATAGTCTTTTTTATCCAAACTTGCCGATTACTACATACCAATAAAATTATTTTCAGATATATTCATGTGTGAAAGTGCCTTTCCATACTTCTGCCTGTTGTGAAAGGTTTTGCCTCGCACTTCGAAGGTTATTGCCATCTTTAATCGTTATTCTATTAAATTAAGTTTTTTCAATTTGCTTATATTTGATTTGGGTAATATTGGATGTATTCGGTATATTTTACAGTTTATAATGACGTCGTTGCAAAATTCGTTGGCTTGTGGACATCTTGATGAACTTCCTGATGAAATTCTGGCTGATATTCTCTCACGAATTGGTACTTCGTCTATGGAATCAATGTTTAGTGCTGTACGGAGGTTAGAATTTGAGTAATCCTTAGTTTTTAATGATTTTCCATATTTTAAAGCTTATTCAAATTCTCTATGAAAATTGCAACTGTGTGGACTTTAGAAGGGTTCTGACTTGGCCCATTGTTCTAAAGTGTTGTGAAATGAGCTATTACGACAAAACATGTTCTGATGATCTCAAAGAAGAGGCAAAGTTATTCCGCAATATATGTCTATATGCGGGAAATTATGACATACAATTCAAGTCTGTCATGGTATAATATATGTTATTTGTGTATTCATATAATTTATAAATTATCATAGTACCACCTTTCCTATTTAATTGAATTTTGTATTGAGTTTGCTTTGACATGTGAATATTTGTTGAATATTCAGAGACAACTTTATGTAGATTTGGACAGAGAGCTAGCCATAACAATGCTTGCTGGAATGGCTGCCCAAGGACATTTGAAATCTATTTATCTGACATCTATAATTCTCTTGACTTCCATTTCTAAAGATGATATTACCAGAGGTTTGGAGATAATGAGATATCTATGTCAAGATAGGGTTTCTCTGGTGGAGTGTAGGAAAAAAATACTGTCGATAAAGCGTTGTTTCTGGGTTAATGTTTCCCTTCCATTCCCATTTCCAAGATATGAATTGTATTTTTGTAGGAATCATTATCACTGGGAGATGGCGCATGGTTGGCCCGATCCAGACTACAAACGATACAACCCATTTTGTCATTTGTGTGTTGCGGGGAAGGAGTGTTTGTTTTTTGTATGGTGAATTATTTGCATCATCTGCACATTATTTGTTTCTCCTTATGAACTGGTTTAGTTATTTCTATTAAGCTTATTAATTCTAGAAACTCTATTTCGTGAGATGTTTATGTATTTGGCCAACATTTGTGGAATGTTATTATTAATCCGTATTGATTTTTCTTTAATGCTCACTGTAGTTTGTATCTTTGCCAGTAATAGTTTATAATCCAATGTTATTGTCGACTTAGGGCAGTCATGTTATAATACAATGTTGTCCAATAACTCTTACCTTATAATCAAAACAATAATTCTTACCAATCCTTTTATATTTTTCTTGCAAGAATAAGTTTTGTACTACTTAAATCTTATACTCATTTTCCACCATCTGATCCATGTTCCCGGCCCAATACTAATATCGAAAGTGGCCCAACCAAACCCTACATACCAATTTCCTATAATTTATGTATTTCATCTGTATATTTTCGGACAATAATAATTGTTATCTGCAAAAGGTAGAGGCCGATTGATGTTTTCAATAAAAAGGTATAAAATTTAAATGAGCCGTAAAAGGTTTTATTAAGATACACTAATTATTACAACTGTTTTGGTATCTGATGATTCCCTCTGATGGGAAATCGGCTATATAATGCACCACTCTACGGCCCTCATTTCTATCCACAACTCAAAGGCAAAATACTTATATTGAATCATATATTCAAAATTGAGAGAATGGAGCAGGTTGTGACTTTCCGCGAACTTACTCCGACAGCTACAAAAGTTTGTATTAAGGCGAGGTGTTTACGTTGCTATGCAGTTACTATGTTTAAATCTGAAAGTTTGAATTCATTTGAAGCAATAGTTCACGATGCAGAGGTATTTTCATAATTTTGTAAACTATTACTATTGTTTGTTAGTTATTATTCGCTTTATTGATAATTATTACTAACGGCTTACATGAATTAATTAATTTTAATCATGTTGTGTTCTCACAGGGTATCCGCTTTCACATTTCTGCTGGCAGAGGCATCGCTAAAAAGTACCACGCTCTTATTCGTGAGGGGAGCATTTATACTTTGGTTCGTTTTGGTGTTGTTGAGAACCTAGACAGGTTTAGGCTCACCAGTCACGAGTTCAAAGGAATGTTCTATGCAAATAGTGTTATTTCTAATGCAGTCGATGTTGAGTTTCCTGATTACACCTTCCAGTTCAAACCCTACCCCGAGATTCTTTCCTTGCATGGCGATATGGTTAACGAAACTGTCCCATTTGGTAAGACCGTATAATAGTTTTAAATAGGACATTATTCCTTAATTCAATCTCGCCTCTACTGCATTCTATATATGTTCTATTTACACTTTTTCAGATATTATTGGTCGTGTGTTGACAAAATCACCGCCAACCTCAATGAACTGCAAAGATGGAAAGCAGAAGATGTTGGTTAATATGTTGTTGGAAGATTTAAAGTCAGTATTCTCAAACTATCATATAATAATTGTTGCATATAAATATTTACTCTTGCTATTATTTTTTTCCTTTCGAAGGGGCAATGTTTTGGACTGCACTCTTTGGGATGAATATGCGGAGCAATTTCTGACCGATATAGATGAACTTCCAACAGCTGTGAACATTATCATTCTTCAATTCTGTCGTGCATCTGAGTTTCAGGGTAAGCATACTTTTGCAATATATTTATTTTTTTTATTTGCAATAAATTAATAATATGGTTTCTTTGGTTATTAAAACAGGTAAAATAAAAGTTCAAAATGCTTTTCGAGTGTCGAAGCTCATGATTAATGCTCGAATACCAGAGGTTCAATCTTTCATTGAAAAGTGAGTTTTACATCCTAATAATGTGTTAATATATATATATTGTTTTAACAATTTTTATAACATAGAATTTTTTCAATACACAGTATGAAGGTCGAATCTTCGACTGGAAAGAATTTGCCTAGCATGTCTCAGTCGACCCACCGTTCTGCTGGTGAAGATTCTCCCTCTAAGGGATTCACTTTGACCACCATAAAAGACACTATCTATTCACTAGAGGTTCGAACGCTATTTTAGTATTTTTCTACTCTTTTCTTTACTTTACATAAAATTAAGTATTACATTTATGGTTTCTTATTTTGCTGAATGTCCCCCAATCAGTCTGGTGACTTCTATATCAACGGAATAGTTGTGAATGTCGAAGAATCAGAGGGCTTCTATTACTACACATGTATGAAGTGCTACAAGAAGATGGAGCCAACAAAAGGTAGTTTCTACTGTCATAAATGCAAGAATTGGTATCAGAGTGGTATCATTAAGTACAAAGTCACTGTTTATGTTGCCGACAACACCACATCATGCACTTTGGTGATATTTGATAAGGATTGTGTTTCTTTATTTGGAAAAACTGCTGAGGATTTGAAAGATTCAATGGCCGGGGTAAGAATTATATCTCTATTATATTTATTTCCTATTAAATCAATCAAAAATTCATTGATTATCTTTATTGTTTTCTAGGATGAATGCTTCCCACAGCTGATTCTTAACTGTCTGATGAACAAGAGGTTCACATTTCGTGTCACAATTAAAAGCACTGATTTATGGCGTAGCTACAATTCATTGACAGTTTCTGCCATTATCAGTGATCCTGAATCGACTGATAATGATATTGCTTCATCCACTCCTGCTGATGCCACAAGAAGTCCACCTTCTACGAAAAGGTCATCTGATTCGGCTGGCTTTCATACTCCTGATCTCAGTAACGATGGGGATGCTGACGGAGTAGACGAAGAGATTGTGGCCGACGTAAGTAAGAACCTTGATGATGAGTTTTCAGCTTCGAACAATCTGAAGAAGGTGAAAGTGGAGAAGTAGTGGGGAGGATGCAACTGCTGTGGGAAGAAACTTATCTGTCTAAGTTTTTAGTATTTTATGATTTTGATTGAATTTAAGTTTTATTCCGAACTGGTCCGATCAATTTTTGATGTCTGTTATGCTTTGTTTGGTTGGTTTGAAACATTATTTCATGTTTGGGCTGGATGCCCTATGATTGTGGTTTTTCTATGTTGTTTTTGCGAATGGGATCCTCTGTGCCACTTTGGTGGCATAGTTCTTTGATCATTGATGGTTACTCAATTGATTTCTACTGGTTGTTATATGATTTTCTATAATATTTGTTATGTTTTATTTATGGATTTTCTATTTATTGTTTTATTTTGAAAGAAATGATAAATTATTTGCTAGGGTATAATGCCTCTCAAATTATATATCCTTGATTTTGTGGAATTAACTAACATTATGCTTGATTATTAATTATAGACTAACATAATTTATTTATTTTATAACATTATAACGAAAGTTTTTTTTCTCACATCAACCTGCCGAAATTCTATAAAATACGAAAGTTATTACTAATTTTACTTTGTTGTAAAATGTCGACTAAAATTCTAACAAAAATAGAACGCAAAGTACTAATGATTAAAAAATTTTTTTTTATTAATTTTATTGTTTACACAAAAAATGTAAAATATGTGGCGTCTGACCCAAATTTTAAATAATTGTCTGGATATTCCCACTCAACGGGTGTATAACTGTATATCATTATAAATACTTGGAACAAGCACTTTGTTCCCTCCCTGAAGCAACTATCATTGTCTACGCGTCCTTTCACATACCCGCGCCTGTTCCGAACCGTAGGAGCAAACTTGCGTCTCACTTCGTGTTCTCCGAGAAAGCGGTAAGCATCGATCATACATTTATGTTCTTTTCTTTTATTTTTTCGTTTAATATAGGCGAAAATGATTTGCACGTTCCAATTTTGCAATGAAATCGTTGTTTTTTAGTGAAAGAACTTCTTGCTTCTTGCATGTCTCTGTTTTAGGTTTCTTTTTGTCGAATCGCAATTGCAAGAGATGTTAGAAATTAGACCTTTGTTTTTTGAAGTTGTCTAAGACGATTGGGTCTTATTCAAGTCGATAATAGTACGTTTAATTTCAGAGTTGGTTGCATCTTTGATGTTAGAAACACTTAACCTGTAATCTGCGTTTTGAAGTAACTATTATATAACGATTTTAATGTCGTCCTAATCAGTTATGCGATTTTGTGGATGTATTTTCCGTAAATTGCGTTGTGGATGCAAATATGTTTCTTACATTGATAGTTTTATATTTATTTTGTATATTTTTGAGATTTACATTTGAAGTATTGTTTATTTGTTCATATAGGTTAAAATGGAACTATGGCAGATGTCTTGGTTTTGTGAACATCTGGACGAACTCCCCGATGATATTCTGGTTGATATTCTGGTCAGAATATGTTCTTCATCTATGCATACAATGTTCAGTGCTGTAAGGAGGTAAAAATTTAATAAAGTTGTCCCATTTAATGTAATTTTCATGGTTTAAAGATGCTGCCCATATTTATATGAAATTTGCAGCTGTCCTGACTTTAGGAGACTTCTCAATCGGCCTATTGTATTGCGCTTTTGTGAAATGAGCTATTTCGATGGAAGGTGGTTTTCCTTGCTCAGAGTGGAAGCTCAGTTGTTTTACCATATGTGTCGACAAGGTGGCAACTATGACATACATTTGAAGGCAGTAATGGTATAAATCTCTGTCATATGTTTCTGTCGAATGCAATATATATTTGAAGGAAGTAATTGTATAAATCTCTATCACATGTTATTTTATCTTATACTTGAATTGTGTTTGCTTATGCATGATAATCCTTCTGTATCTTCAGCGGCAGCTGTACTTGGATTTAGATAGGGGCACAGCTCTTACAATGCTTTCAGGACCTGCTGCTGAAGGTCATCTCAAGTCGATCTATATGACCTCCATTATCCTCCTGACATCCATTTCTGAAGAGGACATCTCCAGAGGCTTGGAGATGATGACCTTCCTTTGCAGGAACAGGCCCGCCTTGGTTCACTGCCGAACCAAAATTAGGTCGATGATAAGTTGTTTCTGGCGCCATGTTATTCTTCCATTTCCAAATCAGAAATTGGACTTTTGCAACATACGTGCTCATCGCAAAAGAAACAATGGATGGCCAGATCCTGATTATGAAAGAATGGTACCAATTTGTCACTTTTGTGTTGCGGAGAAGGAGTGTTTCTTTTTTTCATGGTGAATGATTAAGCATCAGTTGGACATGTTTTGTTTATGTGTAATATTTATTACAATGGGGTTTTTGTAGTACATAACTTTGTTTTGTGTGGCTATATTTTTTGTTTCCAATACCTAACAATGGAACATAGTTAAATTTCGGATGGAACTCATTTTCTGCCTTATAACTACTCTGTCCATTGTCTTTGTATTAGATAAACTGATTGCTTGGATGCCATAGATCTTACACGTGTTATGTTTTCTTAGTATCTCCAAATTTTCAATTTTATTCAAACTATATTTGATATTTCATTTCCCTCCTCTATTTATGACCATTTTACCAATTATGAACTGAAATGAACAATCATTGATATTATCTTCGATAGTAGGAATGTCATTATAACATGTAAAAAACGTTGTCCGATAAAAATGTCTGATTTTTCATGACTAAATTTACCCAATTATCCCTTTGGAACAGTTTATTTCTATACATAAAAAAAATTGAAAATGGATTATATGTACCCATAATGGTAATTCACATGATTCTATAAAAAAAATAGTGTGTGAATCGTCTTAACTCTTAACTGCACGTCAGCTTTTTCAACGACCAAGGCATTCACTTGGTGCATTCAATAAAGCTAGCCGTCATACATGAAACAACCAATTAGGTAGTTGTTGTATCATGAGTACCAACATTTATTAAATATAAAATACCTTTCCAGTCTAATATAATAGAGTTGGATAATTGGAATTCATCACCTCAATCAAAGATGAGAAAATTAAGTAAGAGCTGCCGGCTAAGTAACACACGGGAGAACAACTCACCGATAAGCGGAGATTCTGGGAACAACGGTGTTGATGTGAGCTGTTACAGCACCCCAATTCCTCAAAAAAGAGTGTTAGGTTCATCGTGTAATATAAATCGATCACCTTTCCAGGAACGATTACATTTCCAGGGACCGACGAATGGTAACTGCATTTAGTTTTTTTTAACTTCTCTATTATCTCATCAAGATTTTTTATTGTTGTTATATTTAATTTTGGATGTGTAGATCTTAATGTCTCGGCTCAACAGAAATACTCGCAAGTTTCTTGTGTTATTGACCTGACGAATGAAAAGGAGAATTGTTCTGTTAGTAAGATTCAAGGAGGATTGTTCGCAAGTGCTAAAGATCCAATTATGCATAATAAGAAAAGACAGTCAAATGATACACTCACACACCCTAAGAATAAAAGGTTGCATGGTTAGTGAAAAAATATCATTATATGATCACTAATTATTTTACATTTGTTGTGAATGAATTATTTTATAATCTATATTCGTTGTCACTCAGAATTAGAAAGGAATTTAATATCAAGCGTCCCTTCACAACAATCTGGAATGAGTTTGGAAAATCAAGTAATTCATTTCCAACCATCCATTGTGCAAAATACTCGGAATGATTCTACCAACGAACATGGTATTGTTTTCTTATAATTTTATTAGATTGTTTGTTATGTGCAAAACGATATTTAATTTATGTGATACAATTTTCAGGAAGAGTTAAGGTGTCTCGAAATTTATCACCAAAAGTCAGTGAAGGTAATTTTGATATATAGTTAATATATAAATATTGCAAATTCGTCCTATAACTTATAGCTACTAATGAAATTACAATGTAATAGATTACAATGATATTGGAGATCCCGTTTACACTTGTGGGATGTGCTCAGCAAGTTTTTGGTACGACGAGAGATCCAAAAGGGATTTGAAACACCAGCAGCCAACATATTCTAATTGCTGTTTAAATGGGAAGGTTGTATTGCCGAAGATGCCCATTCCTCCCCCTCTATTGAGGGATTTATATGGTGGTAGTTGTAGCCGGAGCAAAAACTTTCTCCAAGAGATACGGTCCTACAACAGCATGTTTAGTTTTACTTCGATGGGTGGTAAAATTGATAGGAGCCTCAACACTGGCAATTCACCTCCTATAATTCGACTCATGGGTCAAAATTACCACAAAATTGGACATTTACTGCCCTCTGATGGCAAAACTCCAAAATTTAGCCAATTATACATATATGATACAGAACATGAGGTTGCTAATAGGATAAAGGCAGTTAGGTAAGTGTGTAGGAAATTTCTTTAATTCAATCATATTTCATGTTACATTTTTAAATCAGAATATCTGTCTATACTAATTTTTTTTTTCTTCATGTTACACTTACATCAATCAGGGGTGATACCGGGAAAGAAAATTTAAATCCTGAAATTGTTGCAGACCTCATTCAGATGCTAGACAGATACAATGTGTTGGCACAAACATATAGGATGGCAAGGGATAAGTTGAATCTTCACAACTGTAGTTAGGTGAGGTTGAGGCTTATTGGGAGAAGAGATCGTGATGGCAGGACTTATAACTTGCCTGCACAATCAGAAGTTGCTGCTTTAATTGTTGGAGACTTGGATGATGCTATTGAACCAAGGGATATAGTTGTGGAGACTAAAGGTGGTCACTTACATCACATATCTGAGCTGCATCCAGCTTACCTCTCCCTACAGTATCCTCTTCTATTCCCATATGGAGAAGATGGTTTTAGAGATGGTATATTGGTTGGTGATAGTAATCCCACCCTTACATGTCTGAAGAGGAGAAAGTTATCCCTTAGGGAGTTTATTTCATATAGAATTCATTTTAGAGAATCCGAGCCTTCATTGATATTGCAATCCAGGAGATTATTCCAGCAATTTCTGGTTGATACTTATGCGATGGTTGAAGCACAGAGGATTTCATTTGTAAAGAGAAATCAAAAGAAACTTCGATGTGATATGTATCATGGACTGGAAGAGGCTCTATTGAGTGGAGAGTCAGATACAAGAAACATAGGGAAGCGAATTATTCTGCCATCTTCATTCACTGGGGGTGCTAGGTACATGATACAAAACTATCAAGATGCCATTGCAATATGTGGTTGGGCAGGGTACCCTAATCTTTTTATCACGTTTACCTGTAATCCTAACTGGCCAGAAATTACAAGGTATCTTAGAAAGCATAATGTGACTGCATCAGACAGACCTGATATCATTGTTCGAGTGTTCAAGATGAAATTAGACAAGATGATTGCAGATTTTAAAAATGATTTCTTTGGAGGGGTTAGGGCAGGTAATGTCTATTTTTTCTTATGTCAAATTTATTTGTTGTTAATGAATACATGTTTTTTTGTTTTTATTGATGTCTGAAATATTCATGTCAACAGTGGTGTACACAATTGAATTTCAAAAGCGTGGTCTTCCTCATGCACATATTCTGCTGTTCCTGCGAAAACTCAATGTAAATGTAACCTCTGAAGAAATCAACAAGATTATTTCAGCAGAAATACCTGATAGAATAAATGACCCTGAATATTATGAAGTTGTATCAGAGTTTATGGTACATGGTCCATGTGGAGTAGCCAGAACAAGTTCTCCTTGCATGGTGGACGGAAAATGTTCAAAGCACTATCCAAAACAATTTGTTGCCGAAACAAGTGTTGATGAAAATGGTTATCCTGTCTATAGACGACGAAATAATGGACGTACCATTGAGAAAGGTGGAGTGGTTCTTGATAACCGCAGTGTGGTTCCACACAATTGTTCTCTGTTGATGAAATACCGTGCTCACATAAATGTAGAATGGTGTAATCAGAGCCGTTCTATAAAGTACTTATTCAAATATGTGCATAAAGGACATGATCGTGTCACAGCCAGCTTTTATGCATCTACTGAAAATAGTCAGCCAGGAAAGACCACTGATGAAACACAGATTTTTTATGATTGTAGGTATATATCATCTTGTGAAGCTGCATGGAGGTTGTTCATGTTTGACATACATTTTCGGACTCCTCCTGTTGAAAGATTGTCCTTCCATCTGCAGGGACAACAACCTGTTTATTTTTCTGATACAGATACAGTTGCGAATATAGTTGAGCGTGCAACAATAAGAGAAAGTAAATTCATTGCATGGTTCAAAGCAAATTCAATTTATCCAGAGGCCCGAGAGCTAACATACACAGAATTTCCTTCTAAATTTGTTTGGAAAGAAGATTCTAGGGTTTGGCAGCCAAGGAAACGGGGTTTTTCAGTTGGTAGGATGCATTTTGTTCATCCATCCTCGGGTGAGCTGTACTACTTAAGATGCCTTCTTAATGTAGTTCGTGGTCCTACAAGCTATGAAGCATTGCGATGTGTCAACGGTGTGCAGTTTGCAACCTTCAAAGAGGCATGCTATTCATTGGGATTGTTAGATGATGATCGTGAATACATCGATGCAATTGAAGAAGCAAGTCACTGGGCTTCTTCGGTTTCTCTACGGAATCTATTTTTGTCGATGATTCTTTCAGATAGTGTAATGGATCTTGGCATGATATGGAGCAGGTGTTGGAGATACTTTTCCGATGATATAGTGCATGACATAAACAAAAATTCCATATATGGTGAGTTAATATAAAATAGAATATTTTATTCACTTTTTGTTTTTGTAACAATTATATTTCATCTCAACAGGGGGTGAGATTTCTGATGATGAGTTGGAGAATTTAACACTTCTTTCGATGGAGAAGCTATTGCAAAGCCTTGGTAGAACTCTCCGTGAATTCCCAACAATGAAATATCCAACTGGAGGTCTAACATTTTCCAATGAGAATTTGTTACTAATGCAAGAATTAGCATATGATCGCAGTGCAATGCAAATGAAGTATGAAGACTTCCTCATAAAATGTACTCCGGAGCAGCGCACAGTACACGACAGAATTCTAACTGCTATAAATTCTGAAAGAGGTGGTTTGTTCTTTGTTTATGGATATGGTGGAACGGGAAAGACATTTGTCTGGAATGGCTTATCGGCTGCTCTACGAAGGGAAGGCAAAATAGTACTAAATGTAGCATCAAGTGGAATTGCTTCTTTGTTGCTTCCAGGGGGCCGAACTGCTCACTCTCGCTTTAAGATTCCTCTTGAAATAACTGAAGATTCGACATGCAATATTAAACAGTCCACTCATCTTGCGGAGCTAATTCAGAAGGCATCTTTAATCATATGGGATGAAGCACCAATGACACATAGACATTGTTTTGAGGCATTGGATAGGACAATACGTGATCTCATGCAGCCTATTTTTGCAGATTCAAATGATTTTGTGTTTGGCAGGAAAACAATTGTATTGGGTGGCGATTTCAGACAGATACTCCCTGTTATACCCAAAGGAAGGAGGCATGATATTGTCAATGCCACGTTGACATCATCTTATCTTTGGAAACATTGTACAGTGCTACATTTAACAGAAAACATGCGCCTTCGTACAGCTTCTACAACAGATGAGCAGTCTGAGATACAGAAGTTTGCCACTTGGTTGTCAGCTATAGGGGATGGACGAATTGGAGATTCGAATGATGGAGAAGTAAAAATTGATATACCTGATGAATTATTGATCAATTATTCTGATGATCCTGTTTCTTCTATTGTAGAAGAAATCTATCCATCGTTCTCCAAAAAAATGTCTGACCGCGACTACTTAAAGGAGAGAGCTATTTTATGCCCAACAATCAAGGCTGTTGATGTGATCAATGAGCACATGCTTTCAATGAACATGAACGAAGACAGAACCTATTTCAGTGCAGATAGAGCAACAAAAGCTGATAGTAATGCCTCACTGCTGGCTGACATTCATACTGTGGAATTTCTCAACACCTTACAATGTTCTGGATTTCCTGTGCATTGCTTACGGCTAAAGGTTGGTAGTCCTGTGATTCTCATTAGAAATATTGATCCTCTTAACGGTCTATGCAATGGCACAAGGTTAATCATCACACATCTCGGAAGTAATGTGTTGCAAGGTGAAGTGCTCACAGGTGAAAATGTTGGAGCTAAAGTTCTAATTCCAAGGATGTGTTTAACACTGTCGGATCCACGTCTTCCTTTCAAATTCGAGCGGAAACAGTTCCCACTCATACCATGCTATGCAATGACAATTAACAAGAGTCAAGGTCAATCCCTACACAAAGTAGGATTATTCTTGAATAAGCCCGTTTTTACCCATGGTCAGTCATATGTCGCTGCTTCTAGAGTAACAACGCGTGCTGGATTGAAGATCATGATTTGTAATGATGAAGATGTGGATTGCGATAGAAAGTCCACGATTAATGTTGTGTACAAAGAAGTGTTACAAAACATATGAATTTTGTTGATGATTGCTATTATGATTTGAATCTGATTGAATTTGACAACATTCAACCCATTTGATTGAGATTATTCCAATTACATAGAGATTAATAAATTTTACTGTATCCATGCAAAACACCTTATAAAATGTTTATTTAATAGGTGAACAATACTTTGATTTATAAGACTTCTGTCTTACTTCTACTATAAATTAATTTGTTTGATTTTTTTAATAGTTTATTACGTGTTTAATATTTTGTTGGGCACTTTTGTCTCCTATACTTCAGAAAGTAATCGATCCAATTTAATAGTTATAAAACCCGCGGGTACCGCGGGTGGAAATACTAGTTTTTTGTTTCTAAAAAGACAACTAAAAAGGAACGGAATAGTTCAAGGAACTGTAATGCGTTAGTTTGTGGTAATGAAATGATAACATCTGAATTAGTCATAAGTGATGTCTTAAGCCGTCAGCATCAGTTTATTGGCCACCAGCCTAACGTCAAAGACTTTTCCATTCAGTTCCGGTCTTACTTCTTTGTTAGTTGTTACTAATATATAATCAATAAATCAAATCATCATACACTCAGGGGCCGTTTGGAATTGCTTATTTTGAAGTGCTTTTGACTTTTGCTTCTGTCAAAAGCACTTTTGAAGGAAAAAGAGTGTTTGTTTTGGCTTTTGGGAAAAAACAAAAGCACCTCGAAAAGCTGCAAAAGTGCTTCTGGGAGAAGCAGCCCCGGGGGTGCTTCTCCGAAAAACAGAAGCCAAAAGCACCTAGTAATGTGTGCAGAGTCATAAAATGCCCCTATTAATTTATTTAAATTACACTATAAATATATACTATCATATTTAAATAGCATATCCATTTTGGTAATTTACACGTTTCAAAAGCACTTTTCACTTTTACACATCCAAACACACTATTGAAAAAAAGCTGCTTTTCAAACAATACATCCAAACACAAAAGTTAGCTGCTTCTGCTTTTGGCTTTCACTTCTGCTTCTGCTTTTGGCTTCTGCTTTTTTTAAAAGCCAATCCAAACGAGCCCTCATTACTCTCCAACAAAAAAAATATACACTTCATCCGTTCTTTTTTTATTGTTACATTACAATCACTATTTTCAACTAGCTTAATTTGAAACTTTATTTGGTTAGGTTAGGGAATGATTTTGAAGATAAGTCTAACATGAGTTTTGTAGTTTGTAATCTCTACTTTCATTATTACTTTACCATATTTCATTTAGCTTTGTAACAAATCATATAAAATCATCCAAAATTAGTTAGTTGAAAACAGTAATTGAAATAGAACAATTAAAAAAGAATTACTATATACTAAACTCCTACATCAAATTATTCAACCTTATGGCTCATCTAAAAAAAAAATATTCAAACTTGATATGTGTATAAAATTGACGACTTTAAAGGGTCATCCAATCATTAAAAAAAAAAAGAAAAGAAAAAGAATGGGTTATAAAATCTAGACCATAATAACAAAAATTAGCAATAATTGAGCTAAAATTACCATTCATTCATCATGTAAAATTTAAAATGTAATAAAATCACCAATGATTTTAGGTTGTATTAGGATTTATAGATTTGTGAGGGATCTAAAATCCATAACAAACATTCCAATTGTTATGATTTAGGGATAAACACCCTTAATTTTACACTAATAAAGGTCGAATATCAAATCTTTCATTCAAATCAAATCCCATTCCAAGTCCAAATCCATCAACCAAATGCGCCTTCAAAAGGATTTTAAAAACAACCAATTAGTTAATCCCATACAAAATACTCCATCCGTCCCAGTATACTTGTCATGTTTGACTTTTTTGCACTGTTCATTGTTTAACTTTGACTCAACGTTATTGTAAGTATATATGTGAAAAAAATAGTTGAGTTGGGTTTTGTTAGAATCGTAAAATCATGTAGTTTTAGAATATAGTATGTTTTATTTAATTTTTTGTTGTATATATTTTGAGATATTAACGATTGAAAATGTGCATTGGATTATATGCAAAAATGAAATAAGACAGGTTAAATAGGACGGAGGGAGTATTATTTTGTATAAAAAGGATCCTACTAGCCTAACTCATCAACTCACTAGCTACTAAAATGTAAGAAGAATTTTTATTTGGTATATGAACAATTTTTCTTGGATTGATCTTCCTTCCCCCACCCGCAATTGAAATGGTTGTAGTAGAGCGAATACATATACACCTATGCATTTGTTTCAAATAGTCGTTTCAAAATAGACATTTTAGAATTCTGCTTTGGGAGAGGCAACCCTTCAATGCCCACCCGATCATCGAGGGATTAGTCTTGGGTCCAATGAGGCCTGGGGATACCTGGTATTCACCTAAAAAAATAGACATTTTAGCCGGGAATGGAACTTAACAAAAGTGGTTATGTCCCATACCTTCCAATCATAGGTTGGGGGTTCGATTATCACATGGCAATGTTTACCAAAAAAAAAAGACATTTTAGCCATTTTTTTAGGAGCCATTAATTAAAGGCCTAGGAAAGGGTGGCGAGAGCCAATAGCACATAAATTACAAAGGGAATAAAAGGGAGGGATAAATGACTGGGTAGGGATTCGAACCCCCAACTTATATGTTGGAAGTCGGGGAATTTGACCACTAAGATACATCTCCAACCCTACATTTTAGCCATTTGATATTTGGCTATGAGTGATAATTATATTGCCAAAGCACACACACAACCCATGCCAATGGAACTAGTTGTGGGCATGAAATAGAAAGTTTTAATGGCTCACTGGCATTCTCATAAATTTGATTTTATACAGATCAACTGATGAAACCACTTGTTTACTTGTAGGGAATGTTAGAGGTAGCTGCGTGCTTTATTATAGGAAGCTGAAGCTGTTGGGAACTGTAGCTATTAATTTTTGAATAAGTGTTTGGTAGAAGTAGTTGTAGCTTTCATAAATTGTAATTTGAAGAGAAAAATTAATGGAAAGTGGTTTTCGAAAGCTCCCAAAAGCTATTAAGCATAGCTTCTGATTGTAGAGCTTTTCGGAACTGCAATTCACAGTTAAAATTTAAAAGCCTTCAAAAGCTAGTGAACCGAACGAGACTATTGTTTTGAAATAAAAGTTAAACCTACTCAAAACTTTCAAAAGCTGCATGCTAAACATACCTTAAACTATTGGTAATTTTTATTGCATTCTAGATTTCTAGTGGACCAATCACTCTCATCGAAAATATTTTCCAAAAATAAATTTAAGGGAAAATTATTGCAGATTTGCAGTAATTTTGAGACGACGTCGTGGTGCCCTGGTCCTCGTTCCGCAACAACAGGCCTGGCCAGTAGTCGATAGTCTCGCAAGTCCCAAGTCGTAAAGTCTACCCGTCGGCGTTTGTAAGGATAGCTAAAGCCGTTTCCCATTCGGGATTCTGGGCAGGGGCTTGTGTTCGCTTCGTGAATCCGTCTCCAGCCGCGTTCCAAGATTTTCAACGCGGGTTTTAATTGACGTATTAAAACACGGGCAACGAAGAATCCAAGACCCTTTAACCCACCCTTCATCTCTTGGTGATTCAATTCAACCACCAGCGGAAGAGTTCTCACTGCTTATTTCTGTCTTCGGTGTCTTGATTGGACTTCTATTACTTTTGGGTTGATTTTTTGTTTCGGGGAAATATTTACGGGATTATCTTGCATCTAGTGGGATCGGGGAATCTTGGTAAAAAAGGATGGTCGGATGGAGGGGATCTAGAGCCGCCGGCGGCGGAGGGCCGCCCTCGGGAGATCCCATCCCGTCGTCTCAAACGATTCGTCTTGGAAAAGTTCAGCCGCAGGCGCCGGGTCACAGGACGGTGTTCTGTAATGATCGTGAGGCCAATGCCCTCGCGAAATTCAAGGTTTCCTCTATACTTGATTTGAAGTTGCTTTCTTGAATTTTGTTGTCTTCTTCTGTGATGAATCTTGGAGTTCATTGCTTTGGACTAAGAGCTGACTTTTACTTACCATATAGTATGATTAAATTGAAGGCTCTGTTATGGTTTTCATTGCATTAGTTAGGCAATGAAGGGCTATCTTTTGTGTGTGAGTCTATTCATTGCTTAGGAATAGGTTAAACGGACATCTGATTCTTGATTGTTTTTATCTGGATTTTTTGTTACCAGCATTGTAGATGTGGAGTAAACTTTGCAGACTTATTAATACCTTCCCCTCGATCATTTTGCTACTTTATTAGGTTCTTGGACTCATTAATACGTTCTCAGCCGTACTGCGCCAGTCATTACTAGGTCGATTAACTGAACTCGTATAACTATTGATTCTACTTTGCTGCCTCTAGTGGACTATGTTTGTAAATTCTTAAGGAGATTGGAAGAACAGCAATGAAAGAGAATCTGAAAGAGTACTGTAAAGGATAATGCTGGAACATTTTCATTGAATCATAATTGATGTACAAACCAAATCAGAAGTAAATCTAATTTCGTTTCTTGCATGACTAGAAAGATGATCATTCCGAACTTTACACAAATTTCCCTTTCTTTTAAAGTAGTATGCGCGGATAGAATCTAGCATGAAGAGCCATACTAACTAAACTCAACTCGGATGTGATGCACTTGGTGGATGTAAAATAAAGTTTCATTTGCTTTCAAGTTGTTTATGCCACATTATGTGTAACACCCAAGATTTTAACTACCAAAATCCGGAAGTACAACGGTAACTTTATTTTGGAGCCAAATTATTTTCAACAAGTGAGAATTAGACTTTAACAAGCATGTTAGTGGACTGATTTAGGGGCTGAGTTGGGCTGCTCCAGGGGTGTGTTGGTATCCTATTTTGGGCTGCAAGATAGGGCTGAAATGAGGTGTAGACAGCCCACTTTTGGAGCCTTAAATGCTAGGGTTTAAGTCTTCCTCACTAAGCATGGATGAGGACTACAAAACCTATCCAAAACATCTATTTTCGGAAGGTCTAGTTGACTTATGAAATCCATGTTTCAAAATTTCATTTAGAAGCTCGAGCAATTTGAAAGTGTCTTGTACTTGTGGTGAAGAAATTTTCTAGCTAGTAACCTTATAATGCTGTTGATTTTCAGGGAAATTCTGTGTCAACAACAAAGTATGATCTTTTGACATTTTTGCCCAAGGGACTATTTGAGCAGGTAGAACCTGTAACTTATCTTGGATTTTAATTGTTAAACCAACTTCACATAGATAGTTCTGTTTTCTAGTGTGTTTTAACTATGTTAAAATGTTTATTTCGCATTAATGGTTAAAATGTTTATCTTCACATTGCTTGAAGAGAGAGCATTGGATTAACTAGACTGGAATTTGCATATTACTCTGACTTACTCAAAAATAGAAAATAAGTTTGTAAAGTTGTGGAAAAAGTGAATTCGTTGTACTTTTGGGGAAAATGGGTCATAATGTAAGTCTTTTGATGTTTTAACTGATCCATCATGCATGAAATAGTTCTTATGGAAAAGAAAAATCATAGCTGTTTTTTTTTTTTTTTTGGGGTGCAAGATCAGTTCCTGCTGTGACTATTAGATTGGCATAGCAGGCTTTTTGATTAGATGGTTCTTTTTTTTAAAAAAAAATAATAAACACCAACATGTAGAAACATACCATAACTAGTAGAACTTTGCTCCCTGTTTGACATATCGTTTTGCCTGATTTTTTCTTGTGTAATTTATGTTGACAGTTCAGGCGGGTGGCTAACCTCTATTTTCTCATGATCTCAATCTTGTCATGCACCCCTATAAGGTATGTTGCTATAGTTCAATGATCCCTCTAAGAAATTGTTGTAGAATAGAAGAGTCAAAGTGCATGGTTGCATGGAGCATGATCTTTTGCATATATAACTTTAGGATCTCTCAAAAGCTATAACACCTTTAAATCTTCCTATGGTCTTCGAAAGAATTTGATGGACTCTTTCTTTCAAAGAATTGGAAAACTTGTTTGAGTAGTGTTGGCTGATCAGTATATGTGGTGTTTTCATGTGCTTTTAGTCTTTAGAATCCTAAACCTAAATGTACATATCATTTGAAGGCGAGTTCCTACTTGCATCAGACTCAGTCATAAGTCTTTCTTGATGTGTTTTTGCTTCAAACCATGTAAAAAATTCCCGTGGCTGTTGTCCAAGCATGTTTTATGTTTTCTCCTGATAATGCAAAGCCATGTTCAATGTTTGAACTACTTGAGATGTTGCTGTTGAAATGTCTGACAATCAATTCCCTCTTAGGCGTCTTCTTAAAAAATTAGACCCGTAGGAGATCATTACATGGTTTGTACATTCTGGGAGTTGAAAAACTACTTTTTATCTGATGAATTCATTTTTTCATGCAGTCCTGTGAGTCCTATAACTAATGTGCTTCCATTGACAATGGTGCTTCTTGTGTCTCTCATAAAGGAAGCTTGGGAGGACTGGGTGAGTATCATTTTCTCTCTGTTAGGGTGTTAGAGGACAGTCCACGTGTGATCTTATTATGTTTCCCTTGTTATTCTTTTATACATGGAAGAAACGTCTTCAAAATGATGCAGCAGTCAACAACTCTACTGTAGAAGTTTTTCAAGATAAGAGATGGGAACTTACCCCATGGAAGAAGCTACAGGTTGGAGATATTATCAAAGTAAGTCACCGTGTTTTTGTTCTCACCTCATAGATTCTTTATCTTGTTTCATCGTGTATTGTGTAATTTCAGGTTATTTACAGCGTATTGACTATGTGTCATGCAGTTAAAGGATTGACAAAGTATTATATGCTAGTCTTGGATGTAGGAGTGGGACTCATTAAATAAGATTGAATAAGGTCTAAATCTGAAGTCTGAAGCCTTGAGTGACTGAATTGGAATCGTACTTGCACGTAGTACAATTTATTGAAATTTAATGAGGTCTAAATCTGAAGTCTGAAGCATTAAGTTAATGTAACAAAATCATTAAGTTGTAAATTTAAAATGAATCAAATTAATAATTGAAATTATTTTTATATTGTAAATATATTTTGTGGTTAATTTTGATTCGTACCAATGAGTAAAAATCAAATTATTTAATTTTGGGTCATATGTTACACATAACATTCAGATCTATTTAATCAATTAAGTGACATCAAACCTAACTTGATGAATTAAATATTGAATCATTAAGTTCAAGTGTTAAGTATTGTTATCAAACAAACACTTACAAGGAAGTGATTACTGATTATATAAAAACTAAGCTGAAAAATAGTTAGAACTTGGTTGTTAAAGGGTTGAGATCTGAATCATTACGACATTTTAAAAAAATTAATAATTGAAAAATCACAATTTTATAAAAAAAATACTTACTGTTTATTTTTTGATTCAATATAAAAAAAATGTAATCAAACACTTAATTCTGATCTCTTTTTTACTCGTAACATTCAAAATTTCAAACCCATTTATGTTATCAAACTAGGTCCGGGGATCTTGTATTACCAGTGAAAACGTCATACCAATAATGTTAGATTGCTGGTGTTGTTTCTAGAATTCTCATTTATTGGATTTCAGCATTTGGTTAAACTGACAATTTCTCATTCCTAATTCAAACCAATTTACAGTAATATTCCCAAGTTCAATTGAATAATGTTTGTGAGATTATAACATACAACAAAAGTAATATATGAATACAATTATTTTCTTAGAAGATAAAAGTTCTTTCTATGTAATTTGAAATAATATTCCAAAGTTCAATTGAATAATGTTTGTGAGATTATAGCATACAACAAAAAATATTTGAATGCAATTGCTTTCTTGAACGATAAAAGTTCTTCCTATATAAATTATTGTACAGTCATTGTTAATTTAATTTAACTAAATTATTACTATTACTTTAATAGTATAAACATAATTAAGTAAATTTTAAATAAAAAGATGGGGTCATATATATTGAAAATAACAAGTTAGATAACCAAAATTTTTAATTTGAACTTTTTAAATTAAACACCCATGTTTATATAATTTCATATAATTGAAGAAAACATGTTTATACAATTTAATGAATTAAGAGTAGTAGGAGAGAGCAAGCGTATAAAAGATAATTCAATACTATAACTAGTAACATTCTCACTGAAATTTCAGAATACATGGATTTTGAGCCATTCAAAAAGCCGAACACTGGAGTGAGATTGTGGCATTGTCGAAAATCCTACACGGCTACGCTCCAAGCAAATGCTGGGATCTTGACTTCCACACTCAACATTCATATTGGGAATTTAGCATCCCCACTACCAGACGCCCATAATGACTATGTCTTTAATTCATTAAGATTAAGTAATTAACTGGTGTTACTGAACCTGGGGTTAATTACCCGCTCTTTCAAGAACTACTCTCATACTTTGTTCACTTAAAGCTTTAACCTTACACCCCAAAAATTAACCATTACTCTCGATTCCATTGCATGATAAAAATTTATATATTCCTATTTTTAATCTATGTTGTGCTAACAAATTGAATCCACATGTAATAACCATTTTTTGATGAGTTGTATCTGAATTCAGATTGGTAACTGGTTATCTTGCACTCTTACTGCAGGTGAACCAGGATGGATTCTTTCCTGCCGATTTACTATTTCTTGGCAGCACAAATCCTGATGGTGTCTGTTACATTGAGGTGTTTTATTGTTTACTTCAAGAAAATACATATTTTTTTGTTATTTCAGAAATTAGTAAAATACACCATGACAACGCGACCTGGTCCTTGTTCTTATTCTAGTTTGAGTTTCATCACAAGTCGCAACAAGTCCAAGTGTTTACCTTTTCTGTTATGTTTGTTTGCATTAAATTAACTGCTGCCTTTGGCTGTTGCGTAGACAGCAAATCTGGATGGTGAAACTAACTTGAAGATACGGAAGGCGTTAGAAAAGACTTGGGATTGTATCAGCCCAGAAAAACTTTCTGAATTTAAAGGTGGTGCTTTTTAATTTTTATTTTTATTTTATTTATTTATTTATTTTTTCCGCTTGCAAAAGGCTTTCTGAATTTAAAGTTGGTGCTTTATTTCACTTGCAATTTCTTTATGGTGATGTGGAGTTCTTTATTTCTTAAATTGAACTTGTTTGGGTAGAAATCCTTGGGCAAAGTCCCTAAATTTCTGTAAATCTCTCTGTGCATGCATGCATGCATGAACTCAGTTGGTAAATGGACTGAGACTTCATGTGTTGGCATGTGAAAAAAACTAAATTAGTAGTAATATTCAAGGTTGTCATGGCGTCGCCATGTCGTCGCCTTGGCGTCGACATGGCAGTGTGGCGGTTTTCCACTACCGCCATAAGCACTTGCCTCGCCATACAGCGATGTGCTGCTGCTACAGTTTGAAATTTCACTATGATGGAACCACAAGGGTCGAATTTAACCCATCTGACCAAACACAACCTAGAAAATAGCAAAAAAAAAAAAACCTGAGCTGGTATTGTTGTCTCTCTTTCAATTTCGCCTCGTCTATGCCATCTGGGTTGGCTGGTTTCTTAGCTTCTACTCTCTATTTTGTCTTATTCTAAGCATTTGAAAATTTTGGCAGATGAGCTTGACTGTGTATCCTTCCTCCCCCACCCCATTTATCTGACTTTCTAATTTGTTGCCAGCTGTCCATACTATCTACACTCCATTTTTACTCCACTTTCTGTACTTGTGTGTCTAAAATCTAAATATGAATATTATTTATTAATTTGTCACATGAGTATTGACTATTGAGTGCTATCCATGGCCCACACTCCACTCTATTCCTAATTGCCTAAATTTATAGTAGTTACAAATATTTTAAGATATAATCATATTGAATATATAAGACACACTAAACTATATAATATATAAAACTTTATAATATCTGATATATTACTTAGCGCCATATTGTCGCCATGGCGGCCGCCATATCGCCATGGCGGTATGGCAGTCCATAGGCGCCACGCCGTAACAGGGCGCCGTAACAACCTTGGTAATATTATCGTGTTCTATATTGACTAAGACAATATTGCGAGCAATGTTTATGGTTGTGGTTAAATTTGTGAGTAAGTTTTTAATCGGGATTGTAGTCATTAAACTCGGTGGTTGTCTGAATTTGTTGCTGAAATAGTGCTGTTTTAATATGGTTTCTGCTGTATTATATGATGCTTCATTAAAAAAGGCTTAATCTCTTGAATTGATTTGCTAATTGATAATAGAAATAAGATTTTTATTATAACCTTTTGGGTTATATTGAAAAACTGCACTTACTGAATGCAGGCGAGGTACAGTGTGAACAACCAAATAATTCACTCTACACCTACACTGGAAACTTGATTATGGATAAACAAACAATACCTCTCAGTCCAAATCAACTTCTCTTACGGGTATGATATCATATATTCTCTGCCTTTTTATTATATCAGGTTTCACTGATATGAATGATCACTTGCATGACAGACCTGTTTCTTTTTCGCTTATTTTAGTTTCTGGTTTTAATAGTCCTATAAAGCTGCTACTGCATTTGCTTAGTTCTAAATCTTTCAGACTTTCACAGGAATCTATTCTTACTATGTTTGAAGTTTGTGTTTATAAACAACCTCTGATTTGGGTAAATGATTCTTGGTAGTTCTTTATCTTGCCGTGCTGAATTTTTTGACGATTCCAGTTCTACATTTCCAGGGTTGTAGCCTAAGGAACACAGAGTACATAGTTGGTGCTGTCATTTTTACTGGTCATGAAACAAAGGTACCTCCAGGTTATGTGCTTATATTCCTGCTAGTCATTCCTTATTTGTATGTCGTAACTCGTAAACTTCGGCTTTTATGAAGTACTCCCTCCGTCCCATTTGAGTAGTCCCATTTCTTTTGGGCACGGTATTTTAGGTAGAATGAGTTATTGTGTTAAAGTGGAGTAAATAGTTAATGTGATGTTTATTTAAAGGAGTAAAAATTTTCTAAATAAGGAAATGTGACAATTGAAGTGGGACAGACCAAAATAGAAAGTGGGACATTTGAAATGGGACGGAGGGAGTAGCTTTTTCTCAAAGACGTATGATAAAACAAAATGATAATGTGTTATTTCCTTGGTCCTATATGATGGGGATTTTATCAGGACATTGTGGATGCATTATTCTATTGTTAATTTCAAATGGAGCACCGACTAGTTAACAAAATTTAATTTCAAGGTTCCAATTAATGGATTGTTTGACATTTTCCGTGGGAATCTATCAGATCATGTTTATGAGTTTTATCACATGTTCGCTTGTTTGTGTTTATCTTCATATGTTATATATTTCGTATTTTATGGGTGATTTTGGTCTGCTTATAGGTTATGATGAACTCCATGAAAATTCCTTCCAAAAGGAGCACCTTGGAGAAAAAACTTGACAAGCTTATACTGGCTCTGTTCACTACTCTTTTCTCAATGTGCCTTTTGGGTGCCATTGGCAGGTTTGGCATAATTTTTTACAGATTTCAGTTTAGGATTTTCTTGTGTTTAAAATTAAGCAATTGAATGAATAATGCAATTTGTCTTGGTCTTTGCAGTGGTGTATTTATAAATCGCAAGTACTACTACTTGCGTTTTGACAATTCAGAGAGACAGTTCAATCCAGGCAACAGATTTGTGGTCAGGAGACTAGATGGCCTTATTCGTGGTTGTCGTTCCCTCTCTATTTCTTTTGGAGTGTGCTTATTCTTTGTTTTCATGTTTTGCAGGTTGCCATCCTAACTCTGTTTACCCTGATAACTCTCTATTCGCCAATTATTCCGATCTCTCTTTATGTTTCTATTGAGGTATTTACTAGGATTTTTTTTGTTCAGCTCTTGCACATCTACTCCCGCATTTAATTCTTAATAATGAGGTATCACTTTTAAGACTGCTTTCTTACTCCTGATTGTTTCAGATGGTTAAATTTATTCAATGCTCTCAATTCATCAACAATGACTTGCACATGTACCATGCTGAGAGTAATACACCTCCATTAGCCCGGACATCTAACTTAAATGAGGAACTTGGACAGGTAAACTTTATTGCTTTTTGTTGAGTCTAATGTTTTGATTAGGTGCATGGAGGAATGTTTCTGTGTTTTTTGTTTTGCTACTCAAATCTGGTCGCATGATCTGATGCAGATGTTTTCATTGATTTTTCTGTGGATAAAGTTTTGATTGTGCTTCTATCATTTGGTTGATAACATCTTGTGAAATGTCAATTATTGATTTTAATTGACCTTTGTAATTGCAGGTGGAGTATATTTTCTCTGATAAAACTGGAACTCTGACAAGGAACTTGATGGAATTTTTTAAATGTGCAATTGGAGGAGAGGTCTATGGTACTGGTGTTACTGAAATTGAGTTGGGAACAGCTCAGAGGACTGGGGCAAAGGTTGAGGTAAGTTTGTTAGCCACAGGTTAGTAAAACATCAGAAGTGTACATATATTTATACGATGTTCACAATTTCAGGATCCTAAGGAGTCAAAAGTACCACGTGAAAAGGGTTTCAACTTTGATGATCCTAGGCTTATGAGAGGTGCCTGGAGAAACGAACCTAACCCTGAGGCTTGCAAAGTAAGTTACCTAATTTTTTATTTTTTATTTTATTTATTTTTATTTATTTTTATTTTTTTGTTGAACCGGTTGCTCTGCCTCCTTGCTTGCTATAGGTGGCTTGCTCAGGCTCATGTTTTTATTGATGAGACTTGATTTTAGAGTCATTTTGTTCACAGTTCTTTCAATCCTTTTGTATTATTAGCCCTTGAGGGCTGCTGAAAGGATTGGTGTATTATTTGTGGTAATTTGTAGACATTTTTAGTACAATGTGTCCTAGTGTTTTAACAACAATATGTGAATGTGGGATTCATATTTACTGCAGATTATCATTGTTTTGTTCCATAGTTACACACTGGCAGGACTGCATTTTTGAAATCTGTAATGCAATAATTTGTTTTCAATATGTTTTTTCTTCAATTCTATGGCATTTCTTTCCTTGATGTAAAAATTGTTCTTGATGCAAGTTGGATGCTACTTGTCAGCTCCAAGGTTTTTCCATCCATATTTAATTATTAACTTCACTCATCAATCCATTTGTAGATGAGAGTTTATAACTGAAAAGATCTTTTGTCTTGTGTAGGAATTTTTCAGGTGCCTCGCAATTTGTCACACTGTGCTGCCTGAGGGTGATGAATCCCCTGAAAAGATTCGATATCAAGCTGCATCTCCTGATGAGTCTGCTTTGGTTACTGCAGCAAAAAACTTTGGCTTCTTTTTCTACAAGTATATAGCTTCCCCAACCTTTTTCTTTTTTAATAATTTGAAGATCTATATCTTAAAGTGTAACTCTTAATGCGTTAACTACAGACGTTCACCCACTACAATTTATGTTCGTGAATCGCATGTTGAGAAGATGGGGAAGATTCAGGATGTTGCATATGAAATTTTAAATGTACTCGAGTTTAACAGGTAGTTATACATTTCTGTCTTGTTATTTTAAGAACTACCAAAAGTACTAGTATAATATCAGAACAAGTAACAGTTTTGGCATTGTGCAGTACAAGGAAGCGCCAATCAGTTGTGTGCCGTTATCCAGATGGTAGACTTGTACTCTACTGCAAGGTTTATTTTGTGATGCTTGTTCTTATTGAAAGCCATCTTCTTGGAATAAATTGACAATTTTTTGGGTTTTACAGGGTGCGGATACAGTGATTTATGAAAGATTAGCAGATGCGGATGCCAATTTGAAAAGAATAACCAGGGATCACCTGGAGCAATTTGGAGCTGCTGGATTGCGTACGCTATGCCTGGCTTATAAAAATTTGAATCCTGATGTATACGAAAGCTGGAATGAGAAATACATTCAGGCAAAATCTGCTCTGCGGGATAGAGAGAAAAAATTGGATGAGGTGCACATAAATTTAGCATTTGCATCATATTATTGCTTTTTTGGTTGTATCTTAATACATTTTTGACTCATTATTATATTCTGCTTAGCTAACTTTGCTAATTGTTTTCAGGTTGCAGAACTAATTGAAAAGGACCTTACTTTGATTGGGTGCACTGCTATTGAAGACAAGCTTCAGGAGGGAGTGCCAGCATGTATTGAGACCCTCTCTCGAGCTGGAATTAAGATTTGGGTGCTGACGGGAGACAAGATGGAGACTGCAATAAATATTGCTTATGGTAATAAAGTTTTTGAATTTATTTTTCTTGTGCACATGAAGATCCGTATTATAATTTATTTTGTCATTGCAGCATGCAAATTGATAAATAACAGCATGAAGCAATTTATAATCAGCTCCGAAACTGATGCCATTCGAGAAATTGAAGAGAAGGTAATTTGCATTTTATATTGATTATTGATCCCATCTAAATGCAGTATAATGATACCCTGATGAACAATAATTTTTTCTTGTATTTAATTGTTACTTGAATATTAGGGTGATCAAGTAGAGCTTGCTCGATTTACAAAAGAAATGGTGAAAAATGAGTTACAAAGATGCTTCGAGGAAGCCCAAAAGTGCCTTCAGTCTTCGTCTGGTCAAAAGTTGGCCCTTGTTATTGATGGGAAGTGTTTAATGTATGCACTGGATCCCAGTCTACGGGTATTGCTCCTAAACTTGAGCTTAAATTGCAGTGCAGTGGTTTGTTGCCGAGTTTCTCCACTTCAAAAAGCACAGGTAAGGTTCTTGAGGTGCAGCATGTGTTTCTACTGTGATAACTGACTGTTGCACTTTGTTCTGTGTGCATGAAATTCCGCATTTGAAGTACAAATTTCTGAAATATATTTTTTAAAGCGGTCAAATAGGTTGCCACCTGATAGCTGTAAGCCATTAGTTGCTTTCTGTTCGCTTTCACTATTCTTGCCTCCTAACTGTCCTGATCCATTGATTTCTTTCGTTTGCTTCACAACCCTTAATAAAGTCCGGAATAGAAAAAATCCTGTGTTAGGACTGAATGTGTTTACTTTGATTATTTGTGGCCTTGCACTGTTTTGATAATAATGTGTGCCGTCAGGTACTTGTTTAGTTATCATCTTTTGTTGATTTTAGCTGCACTGACATTGCTAAAGCAAACTAGTAAAACCACCTTGGTCTGTTACCACAGACAGCCTTCTTTGTTGTATTGTATCCTAACTGCTGAGTGGATTTATGTACTGACACGAATACACGATCACATTCTCTGCTCTCAGGTCACAAGCCTTGTTAAGAAAGGTGCAAAAAGGATTACCCTCAGCATTGGTGATGGTGCCAATGATGTTAGCATGATTCAGGCTGCCCATGTTGGCGTTGGAATCAGTGGGCAGGAAGGTATGCAAGCAGTGATGGCCAGTGATTTTGCTATTGCCCAGTTCCGCTATTTGACCGATTTACTCCTTGTTCATGGCCGGTGGTCATATCATAGAATATGCAAGGTAGGTTAAAATTTCTTCCACATTTTGTTGGTAGCTTACCAGTCACCATCATTCAGATATTTTTCAGCCATTAAATTGTTTTGGCACAGGTTATAATGTATTTCTTCTACAAGAACTTGACATTTACGCTCACTCAATTTTGGTTCACTTTCCGAACTGGGTTCTCTGGTCAAAGGTTCTATGATGATTGGTTTCAGTCTCTGTTTAATGTTCTGTTCACAGCCCTGCCTGTGGTTATGCTCGGACTTTTTGACAAGGTATCAAATCTTTTTCTGGTTTACTGACTGAAATCAATTCATTCTTTCATTTTTTTTTAAATAATAAAAAAAATCTTTAGTTTTTGAATATCGATTGTGTTCTGGGCAGGATGTCAACGCGTCCCTCTCGAAGAAGTATCCCGAGCTATACAAGGAAGGGATAAGGAATATGTTTTTCAAATGGAGAGTAGTGGCTACATGGGCTTTCTTTTCGATTGTGCAGTCACTTGTTTTCTATTATTTTATCGTCACTTCTAGTAATAAGGCTATCAATTCATCTGGCTATACATTTGGCCTCTGGGATACCAGCACAATGTCTTTCACCTGTGTGATCATTACTGTCAACTTGCGTCTCCTGATGGCATGTAACACAATCAATAGATGGCATCAAATCAGCGTCGGAGGAAGCATATTAGCCTGGTTCATATTTATCTTCATATACTCGGGATTCATTTTACCAAAAGAGCAGGTGTGTATAAGTATATCTGCTGTTAGAAACACCTCTTTAAGCGATTAAAGACAGATGGTCTAATGGAACATTGACTGTTTTCACAGGAAAATATCTATTTTGTCATTTATGACTTGATGAGCACTGCCTACTTCTACGTAGCTGTTATTCTGGTCCCTATCTCTGCGCTCTTTCTCGACTTTCTATACCTGGGGTGAGAGGCTTTAACGGTTATTTCTTCACAAACAATTGTTCTATTTATGAAGTGAATCATCATTCTTCATAATTTCACACTTTTTCTATTGCACGAAGCTCCATTTTACGTGTGTTATTTTTCCTTAATTCTCATCAAGGAATAGCTTTTGTCATTCCAGACTTCAATCCATCAATCATTTGTATTTGCTCTTCTTTCAGGGCTCAGCGGTGGTTCTTCCCCTACGACTACCAGATTGTCCAGGAAATTCACAGGCACGAACCTGATGCAAGCCAGATTGGACTCCTAGAGATCGGGAACCACAACCTCACACCAGATGAGGCACGAAGTTTTGCCGTGATGCAACTTCCTGGAGAGCAGTCGAAGCACACGGGATTTGCCTTCGATTCACCTGGCTACGAGTCATTTTTTGCATCCCAAGCTGGCGTTTATGTGCCCCAGAAGGCGTGGGATGTGGCCCGGCGAGCCAGCATGAGACATCGACCCGGCAACAACAAGACGCCTCGGAAGAATTGAGCATCACACACCACACACTTGTCTATCCTCTCTCCTTTTCTGGTATTTTTCTCTCTTTCTGGCCTCTTATCGGGTTCTGTAGCATTTGTAAATCAGATTTGTATCATACACACGGCTGATTTTTTCTAGAAATTTTTGTTTTGATTTTCCTATGGACAGACAGAAATACAAACAATTAAGGAATAGTTGGTAGTTATATCTGCCGTGTATTTTTTTTAAAAAACTTTGCTTAATTGCGTAGTTACAGAATTTTCATTTCACTCAGTGGGACATAGTTACTAGTATTTTCTCTATTTGATAAAATACATGTATGTTTGTATGCGTAAATTCATACCTTTTTCTTTTTTAAATATAGGCTGTGTCGTGTATCATTTTTTTTTCAATTAAGATAGGGTGCTAAATTTTCATGATGAATGTGTATGATACAATTTCAATTTATTATTATGTTCGTCTATTACCAAAATCGTAGTAATATACTTTTAGTAATGCTATGTATCCCTCTCTTGATTACGTTGGCAACTCTAAGCTCATAATGTTCCATTATACAAGTATTCCATTTTTTTTATTTTTTATTTTTTAAAAGTATTTATAAACCTTACAAGTTACAAACCTAGAAGGATTCCAATTCTCATACTGTCTTCTCAATCACTTGATTCACCATTTTATTTAGTGATGTGGGCATTTGCTTAAGATATGCTATAATAGTCAATAAAATAACTTGCTATAAGATGTTTGTTTAATTCCCAAATTAACTGAAATTGAATCAAAAATGAAAGGAAATTCAACAATGAACCCCACAGATTCAACATATGATTAATTAATAGTGTGAAGACATTGAGACACAATTGGATAGGATTTGATTTCATCAAAGATATGGAAAATGGATATATATATACAAGTATACATATATACATGTGGTCGGGGATGGGAATATTGTAAGAAAGTGGGCAGAAAAGATGCTCCACTGCTTTAAGGAGTAATAGTAATTTTCTTCTTTTAAGAAGTGTACTTGGAAGCATAGTTGTTAAGATCCCGATCCTGATCTTAGGATCTTACGATTTTACGATCACACCTCTCTAAAACGATCTCGATCCTTGTAGGATCTTAAAATTCGTAAGATCCCGATCCTGGTAGTAGAATGTTACGATCTTATAGTAATACTCCTTCAAACGCTTCTACGATCTTACGATCTTACCCTCTTAAACGCATAAAATTTTTGTAGTATTTTATAATTTGGGATCAAAATAACTTGTTTCTTTTAATTTTAAACTTAAGAGCTTGTATTCCTTATGTATGATGTGTAAAAAAACATAATATGTATGTGTGTGGAAATATTTTATGTTTGATTGTGATATTTTTGTATTGTATTGTATTAATTAACTTGCAAGATTCATAAACACACAAAATAATGCTTTTACTTGTCAGTATGTATAACTGAGTTTATCTATTATTGCGATTTCATAAGATCTTATGATCCCGATTCGATCCTGCGATCCCGATCTTATAAAGAGAAAAACGATCCCATATAGGATCCCGATCTTAACAACCTTGCTTGGAAGTGGAACGCATACAAAAAGACAGAAGCTTGTACGAGAAAAAGTTGCTGTGGGATATGTTCTGCACACGAAGTTCTAGCTGCGGGCTGGAGCTGTTAGTTTTATTTAAGTATTTAGTACAACTAGCTGTAGGTGTCATAAAATTTATAATTTGACATAAATGGACAAATATTTATGTAGACTATTGGGTAGTGGATTGATAATTGGGTTAAAATTGTAATTGGACATAAATAAGTTTGCTAGCTTATTTTGAATGCTACAAGAGGCAGCTTCTAAAAAGAAGCTACTAAAAGCTCCCAAAAGCTAGTGTACAAAATGAGACTAAAATTTTAATATAAAATCAAAAGCTACCAGTAGCTCCCAAAAACTCTCAAAAGCTGCGAGCAGAACAAGACCTTCGTCTCACCCCCCTCAGCCTCGAAAATAAGCCCCCCACTCCACCACTGCCCACTGACACTCCCAATTCACAATTTAATGCATGCCAAAAAGCTTTATTTACATCTTAATCAAGGGTATTTAAATTAATAAATCCAAACAAGAATCTTTGATGGGTATCAATCTGTTTTGGCACATTACATTTTCATGGTTAATCAATTTATAATTTATCTTAATGCTTATATATATGGACAATAACCACATCAATCGTCGTGTAACCGAATCACATATACATAGAACATGGAGGATAAGATTGTTCTTCGTATATTAGAACATGTTTTATTGGAATTACATACAATTGAACAGTAATTCCAACACAATACAGTCAATACTGATGATTCAATTCAAAAATTGAATCAAGAAGCATCTGATTCCTTGCTTTAACCTACTTTATATATAAAATTAAATACTGTAATGTGTGTTATTAATGTTTATATGTATGTGGATAATATAATATATACACACATAATGCATATGACATTTATACTCTTTAAGCTTTTATTGGTTTTTTGATAAAAGTTTGTTTTATAAGAATAGGAATACATATATAAAATTTTATCACTAGTATATAACTATATCTATAAATAAATTAAATCAGTAAATTATAGTACTTCATTTAACAAAATACTATTATAAAGATTATGTAAAGTGAACATATATGTCCAAAAGACTTATCTAATCACATGTTTATTCATCCACTCGTGCTCTCATTGACACCTAGCCCTTGGTAACAAGAATTAAGCAATTTTCTAACAACAATTAGACGAACTCCTAAAAACATAGATGCAGTTAGGGTTCTGAAATGAAGGCTTCATGAAATCCTAAATGAGCTCTTTTCCGTTGATGGAATCAACATGTGATAGTTCATTGATCATTGATGGGATCAATTGAAGATGGGGTAGTTCATGACTTGTAATAAATCCTTAATTGCAAATGACAATTAATCAAATGCACACATTGTAGTGTATATGGGTAATAAATCCTGCAACAATCACCCTGCAGTACCATAAAACTGCAATGATCACATTACGGCACCCCCAACACGTGCATTTATAGGATGTGTTTTTATTCCATATATCCAGACAAGAGTGGCCACTGGTGACATAAATGTAAATGTGCTAACTGTAGAATTGATTGAGCATTGATCAGAAGTACTGTCGGAAGACAAGACAAAACCCTGATTTCATATTGCATAGAAGTATATATTTTTTTTAAAAAAACAATTTATCACATGCTTGTTTATATTTTCTTAATTAGCAAAACTTGTGCTAGCTTATAATCTGTGTTGAGTAATTAAAAAAATAAATAATTTGATGTTTTATATTAAAACGCGTAAAGTACTAGCCTCTGGATAGGCTGATATGCAAAAAAAAAAAAAAAAAAAACGCATAAAGTAAAGCTGAGGATGAAAAGTGTTTAAATCCATTGACTTCCAACTTTTAGGTTGAGGGTTTTATTTCTCACCAGGCCCCCCTTTTCTCCTCTGTCCCTGATTATAATTTGTACGGCATTGGCTTCCACCAACCCTTCATAAAGTAAAGTTTAAACAACATTGAGCAGAATTATTCAACAATTTCACCTTATCATCCAACAAGTTTAGCTTTATTATCATCCACCAAAATCAATGTGTGCCTGATTATATTTCCGCCATTCCATCCCAACTTTACTGCCAATATAAATAAGTGTAGTAGTATATTACAACTAACCAAACCTATCAAAGCTTCAGTGCATTACCCCTCCCCCGCATTCTTGCCTTAAGCCCAAATTAAACAAACTAGCTAGGAGCTTCCCAAATTAAAACCCTAATACATAGTATAAGCCAAGTTCTGGTGTGCAGCAGCAGCAGCAGCCGCCGCCTAATCGAAGATGGCAGCAAGGGCTC
This sequence comes from Hygrophila difformis, assembly GCA_030278955.1. Lineage (NCBI taxonomy): Eukaryota > Viridiplantae > Streptophyta > Magnoliopsida > Lamiales > Acanthaceae > Hygrophila > Hygrophila difformis. Next base: position 40,346,135 of record JAOANR010000012.1, on the reverse strand, counting down.
GGAGACGGGCAGTGATGATGATATTGGCAGCTGCAGTTGTGTTTATCGGTGTTTTAACAGTAATCCTTGGGAGCTGTAGTGCAGCTGCAGAGATTCGGGGACAGAGTTTTACAACCAAGAAGAAGAATCTTGTTGGAATATCTGCTGCTCATGCAATAACTGCTGCAACCATAAAACAACACCATCACCATCACCATCACCATCACCGCCCTCGTCGTCGTCATGTGGTGATAAGGAGTTCTTATGACATGCGTGAAAGGACAAGGAATCAGCAGCAGAAGAAGCTAACAAGGGCTGCCTCTGATGACGGGAGCTACATGAGCAATAAAAGAAAGGTTCCCAATGGACCTGACCCTATCCACAACAGGTTTCTTTCTTTTCTTTCATTTTCCTGTTAAATTTTCTCATCTATATATATATCTGTGACTCTGTCTACATTTTCTCTGGTAATTTGTGTAGTACTATTTAATAAATTAGGAGTACTTATATATACTTCTCAGCATGAAAAAACTACTCATAAATAATACTATTAGTACTTATTTATTACTCCCTCCGTCCCAGCAGAAAGTGTCATATTTGATTGTTTGACACCGTTCATTGTTCAACGACTCAATATTATTATTAGTATATACTATTTGAAAAACATAGTCGAGTCCGGTCTTGTTAGATTCGTCTAATCGTATAGTTTTAGAATATACTATATTTTGCATATTTTTTAGTTCTATATATTTGAGATATAAATGATAAAAAGTGCATTGGACTATGTGTAGAAATGAAACAAAACATTTTAAGTAGGACGGAGGGATTACATGTTTGAAATCTTTAACTAGTTCATTAATTCCAAATTCATGTAATTCTCACGGTTAACTATTCATTTCATGATTTGTTAATTTGGTTGGAATATTAATTGATTTATCAACTCATGTGGACCTTTAAATTGTTCATCATGCATCTCCAAATCCTTCATATATTTTTCTAATAAACTGAGTTTTTTATTCTTTGGTATGTGTGTGTATAAATTATCTTAATTAGAAAACCAACATAGAGGTTTACAATAATTGATTAATTAAATTAATAGCATGCAGAATCATCAAAAGGCAATATGCTGCTGCTATACTACTACACAAAGTTTGCTTTTTCATTTACACTGAGCAAAGTGATAAAGCAGAAAACTAAAGAGAGCAAACTCACTATCACCTCACTTTATCTCCTTTCTTCAGTACATTTATTAAGTAAAGCACAGAATTTGAATCTTTGCAACCCTTTACTCCTTTAATGTTTCCCTCTTTATTTTAAGTTCTTCTCATTTTCAAGATCATGCATTTAATTTTTTTAATTAATGCTCTAGCTACTAACCTTTTACTTTTCTAATTTTGCTGCAGAAGAGCTGGCAACTCTAGGCAACCACCAGGTCAAGCTTAGGCCATAGCCACCAAGAATTAAGCTTAAGCTTAATCGAGCTTCAACCAATTAACTAATTAGTAATGCCATTTTCTTGTAATTTATTTTTATGAATTTAATTAATACTTAGTTAGAACATTAATTAGTAATTATTGGAGTAAATTTCTATTATTTGTGCAGTTATGGAATACCAAATTTGATTTATTTCTAAGCAAAAAAATTGATTTATTTTTTATTTTGTTTCCCACAACACAATGGAGAATGAGCAGTTTGCTCTGCTAATGTTTGACCTACAATAATGGAAAATTATAATGGCATGATATAATTTCCTCCGATTTTTTAGGATTTAATGTTGGAGGGTGATTCATTCTTATCATTTTCACAGTTATAGAAGGTATTAACAAATTGGACATCTCCCGATTGAGCTCGACTCCTATTAAATATGGTAGGGGGTCATACTTCCTTCACCTAAACTAGAACTTAATTTAGCGGCTCTTTCCAAAAGGCGTGAATGCAAATAAAACATCACTCTCTAATAAAATAAGCTTCGCGGCAACTCCCCAGGCGGAGTGTTTCACGCGTTAGCTTTCCAGTCGATTCATATCTGTCTCAAACCCCCTTTACTTTATATACGAAATGCCTAAAAGTAAACGAGACAACCTAGCACAATTAACCCTAAAAACCATCATGTGAAGCAAGTACTGAATATAGGGTGTTCAGCACCCTAACCCCACCCGAAAATTAGTACTTCCTCTGTTTTTTTCGTTTGTTATGGACCCACGCAACACACAGTCGAATGCACATTTTAAACCATTAATACCTCGAATTCGGTACAAGTAAAAATTCTAAAAGTTCGATATGTAAAAACTAGAAGACGAGACGAATCTAACAAGGTCTCACTTGGCTATATTTTAATTTTGTATAACTATGATAAAACTTCAAGTCAAAATATTTGTGTGAATAGTGTCATTTTTACAAACGTAACTATTTTTTCTAAACGGAGTAATAATGGAAAAGAAATTCAAGAAGTGTACTTCATTACACTAAGTACTACCTATGAGGTGATGTTCTGAATAAATATTGACGTGTGATACTAGCTTCATTTATTTTATAAGAAAAATCAGGCACTAATATTTGGATTTTAGAAATATAACGACGATATGGAATTTTTGATTTGTTACAAATAAAAAAATGGGAGCTCCCTTGTCAAGTACGGAGTACTATCTCTTTTAAAAAGATGAAATTATTTCTCCATTCATTTACAATTGAGAGAGAGGAGGGGAGCTTTTTTTGAATTTTTTTTTTTTTTTTTTTTTTTTGTGAATAATAGGATATTCCCAGGCCTCATTCTATTTTGAAACTTTGTCTACATCGTATGATAAACAAGTGTTTTTTGTTTTGTTTTGTTTTTGTTTTTTTGTTTTTTTTTTTCCGTGGGTAGTCGTCGATGGAGGTCAAGTTAGATCCTATGCACATATATTTTCGGGCGATGGAAAAGTTCCTATAACTTCAAGAATATCCAAGAAAAAAAAAAGAAAACAGAAAACCCTGCATGAACCCTAAGATATGCTAAATTTTATTGCATATAAGAAATCCTACACAAACTTATGTTTTTACCAATAATTACACTCAAATACTTGTAGAAATTAAAACACAACAAATTGAAAAGCGAAAATGTAAAATAGCCGTTTCTACTTTTATAGTATTAAATAGTTTTATTTCGGGGTTGGGACTTACCCTAGTGGTCAAGTCCCCGACTTCCAACCTATAGGTTGGGGTTCGAATTCCCACCCGGCCCCCTATCCCTCCCATTTGTTCTCTACGCCATTCACCACTCATTTCTCAGGCCTTTAATGGCTCCTCAAAAAAAAAAAAAAAGGTTTTATTTCACAAACCTTCCAATTGTAGTTTCCCTTCAATTAGCTGAAAAAAAGAAACACCAAATCAATATATGGGACTTTGTTGTTTACCTTTTGCAGATGAAATTTCTTCTCAAGGCAAGCCAAATTTATTTAGAGCTGATTGGAACAGTTGTATAAAAGCCTTGAATGAGCTCTGGTCATACATATATCTATCAGCTTTGATACATCATCAGTTGCACTTTACACGATGGCGAGTTAACGACACACTCGATCGACAAGGTAAGCAATAGCTTAGCAGCTGATCATGATAGATGAGTGAGTGTCTCTGACTTTTGTGCAAAGAGAAAGAAGTTGAAATTCGGAGCTTGGCCTCCAGAGGCTATGCAGAAGAAGACATAATGGCGCTGCATGTGCTGCTGAGGTACCGTACGTAGGGCCTGATGAGGATTCGTCATGGGATGGATTGGCTGCTAGTCTGCTACGTACTCCTTGTGGTTCGTTCTATGGAGATCATCGATTTCCTGAAAGAATAATTAATGGGGAAATAGGATGGGCTTGCTTGCTTATAGATAAGATAATCTAGAATACAATATGCAAGATAATTAGCTCCCTCGACGGACGAACTACCCATCTATCATCATCATCATCAAATCATTTATGTCTTCATCGTGCCATATAAACTCTTCTATACGCATGGCACATAAGCACTAACGAATCAAATTAATTATACATTCAATTCAATTTCACGAGAAAATTAATGATAACCAGCAAACCAGCCAGACCTGATGAAAATCTGCAAGCAGGACCAGCAGCTAGAGCAGCTCCAGGAACTTTTTGAGCCTCCGGAGGTCTTTCTATGAAAACACTTCATTACATACAGCCATGGTTCGCCGTCTCGGCCGAGATCTCGCCGAGTCGTAACTGGGACGGCAGGTGCCGTTCCGAGAACGATACCCGGTTCAATTTTTAACTCATCTTCGCGATATCGACGAGATATCGCCGAGAAATCGCCCGGTACGCCGAGATATTCGAAATATTGCGGAGATATCGCCGAGATTTCACCGATATCACCGAGATTTCGCCGATATTTCATTTAAATATTTTTTGCTATAAAATGCAATGACCCGATATTTGTCCGATACGCCGCGACGATACACCGCGACCGATATGGAACTACCGCGACCGCGACGCGACCGGTTCCCGCGATGGCGAACCATGCATACAGCTGCAAAAAGAAGCAAACGGACCTGATGAGCAGCATCTAAAATTAGATAATTGCATGATGCCGTTGATAAGTATATGAGCCCGAATAAATGTGAGTACGTACGCAGTATTCAAAATATAAACTGAATTCTATAAAATTTTGTTTTCAGGAAGGGTCATTAGCACAGTATTAAAGGCCAATCAAAGAATGATGATACTGGAATTAAGGGCCATCACTCCCCTTTATCTTGTCATATCACCTTTGGAAATATTATCATTACCCCAAACGACATAATTAATTTTCTGCCCAATTCAAAGAGAAACTATGATAGAATTGTTTCCATGGTGTTGCTCAAGTAACATAGATATATATGACCAGACCAAGATTGACAACATAAGTAGTACCATGCAGAACTAGGATTATTAACTGATCTAGGGATATATATTGGTGTCAATTTAATTATAAAACTAGTAAAAATCAGAAGACTCAAAGATTACGACATGATTTATAGATTCCCATTTTCAGGGACAGAAAAGAGACCGGAGTTTCAGCAGTCATGTGCTCCTTTTCCATTTCCAAAACCTGAAGCAGCAGCCTATCCACAATGGCATTTATGTCGTATAGTTGCAATGCAATCTTTCCAGTAGCTCGAATGGATGCCCTTGCCATTGGAATGTCAACATTGCCAACATATTCGTTCACACACTGCGCGCACACACACACAGAGAGAGAGAGAGACTTATAATAATCTCATCAACATAATGAAAGACTATTAGCCAAAAAAGATGAACTCTTATCGAGTCAATTTGTGCAATACTTGAAGTTAAGTTGAGTGAATACTTTAATGCTTGGCCATTTGTACATATGAGATGATATATATCAGGGTTTCTCATTAAAGCTTGAAAGGTCATAAAGGGACATTAATATTAACACTTAACAGTACATACATTATAAAGCAAAATTTTGAAATAGAAAAAGATCATATTCAAATTTGATTCAAGAATTGTGGAGAATGTGCCTGGTAATTGGTATAGCATAAAATGCACTGCGTATGAGAAACAAAACAAATATATTGAAAGCCCACAGAAATGGAAACACAATCTATCTATACTGGGAAGTTAACTGCGAAGAGATTAATAAGGAGGATGTAAATATCTTTGAAGAAGTTTAATGAGTTTTTAAAGCAATTAAACAACACCAAAAACCAATCATTAGTCCAAGTGCAAGTGAACCCGGGGAAGGATAACTTGACTCAGAAATTAAATCAGAATAGTGGGCACAAACTTAATTATAAAAGCATAGGAAAGGGGTCAGCTCAGTGCTGGCACTTCCAAACAAGGCATAAGAAAGTTGATAGAAAATTCAAGTGGTGCAACCATTAAATGGTGGAAGAAATCCTGTGGGAACTGAATTGATAGCAGAAAGATAACACAGTTTCACCCAAAACAGAAAATGATGCTTATGGAAAAATTCATTTTAACTATGGAAATGGAAACGTGTAATAGAAATCTATTGTACCCGCTGATGAACATCAGGCAGTGGCGGACGCACGCCTAGGCCCGGTGGGGCCTTGGCTCCACCTCTTTTTTTATATTATATTTATTTTAAATAAATAGTAATTACTTCTTCCGTTTTTTTTGTTAGCTACAGTTTGACAAATGCTACTGTTCACATATATATTTTGATTTAAAGTTTTATTATGATTATATAAGTTAAAATATAGCCAAGTGAGATCTTGTTAGATTCGTCTCGTCTTGTAATTTGTAAGTATCGAACTTTTAGAATTTTTAATTATAACGAATTTGAATTATTAATGGTTTAAAATTGCATTGGACTGCGTGCTGGGTGGGTCCGTAGCAATCTTTAAAAAGCAGAGGAAGTATTATACTATATTTGTTAATGGTTTCTAAAGCCCCACCACAATTCTAGAGCTCAATTCTCCAAATTTTAAATCGACCGATTAGTTTGTCTATCTGAACTCTACCAAATAATTTTCTTTTTTTCTTTCTTTTTTTTATATAAAAAAATCAATTGAAGGTTTTCCTTTCACATATGAGAAGTTTATGATAATTTCTCTAAAATTCAAAGTATAAAACGACTTGTAATTGTGATAATCAAAACAGAAAATTATTGTGATTTTTTTTTGTTTATTTATAAATTGATTGAATTAACATTTGTCCTATGCCACAATTATAGTTGAAAGGAATATACTCGGATATAAATTTTATCAAAGCAAATTTCGGCCCTACTACCAATGAAGAATTTCTGCGTCCGCCACTGACATCAGGCATTGAAAGGGTCAGATGTACAAACAAATTAGTAGCGGCCAAGACAACTGCTCCATTGGCATGTTCAAGTCTATCTTCAAGAAGATTTATGATGTCAAAAATTTCTTCATTATCTGTCGTTGGAACGTAGTTTGAAACCAACTCTAGGACAGTACATTGTGCCCATTCATTGAAGCCCTTTATTCTGCACGCATCACAAATCGGTTCATAAAGAAAAAGATAACATATTTCCATCCAGACATGAATAAATTGATTACTTATCTGGCTTTATGTGTAACAGCAAGAGACAAACAGAAATATAAAGAGAGATAATCATTTGTTTAGGATATATATTCGTTCAAGTGATTTTGCAATTACAGATTTAATATTCAACGAGAGATTGCCATTTGTGCAATATCACCAATTACAGATTGAATATTCACATAAAGCCTATCAACTTATCAATTGTGAAGTTATTCACATAAAGCATATCAAGATCCAAGCAAATCGATTTTGCTGAATCATCTTGAAAAGATGGGCACTTGTAATCACCAAGATCAAGTCAACCGTGATTCCTACTGCAATTCCATTCAACGTTGTTAAAAGAAATGACCTATGGGAATGACTTTTATTTTCCTGGGTCCTAACAAAAGCAATCTCGTCTATGGAAGACCCATAAAAATGTATACACATTTAACATAGCTTATGAGGGCCATATCAAACAAGGAAGAATGTGGATATCTCGTTGCCAATAATAAATCATTTATAATAGCAATAATGAAAAAAAAAAAAATCAATTTCCCACAATGATTGATACCTGTTCAGAAAGTAATACTATATAACTGGCTTGCTACGCAGAGCTTCTAGCTCCCTTGCTGCTTCATCGGATTTACGTGCTTGGAGACTCTTTATACCTTGTAAAGAAGTCAAATACTAGTTTGCAACCACCGACTTAACAAAAAGAAAACTTAGAACGGAAGAAGTAACTGATTTCACTTATAAAATTGCCACTATTGTAACACCCCGATTTTTCGGACTTGTGGGTGTTAACGCCACACGAGATGCGAATTCTTAAACGAGTATATCAATTATCAATTTCAAAATAATGCTTAAGGATACTAGATATAATATTTAACGAAGATTGTTTCTCAAAATAACATAGGGGAGGGATAATCTATATAATAAATCCTGAATACTTTTTGGCATGTGCAGACTGTATTGTCCTTATTAAATATATTCCATCTTTTTTAAATTTTAAGGGCTATATTGTAATTATGCCTTAAGTTTCCACGTAAATGCTGATTAATCATTCAGAAACGTACAGTCATCGAAATTAATTACACGTCAGCGCCGAATCATCCTACTTGCCAAGTCATCAATCTTTTAAATCTTAGATAATAAATTCATTTATTAGTATAAGAAAATCTTGAAAAAATCTTTTCATATATTTAAAAAGGATATAAATTGGAAATAAATTATACTAATATATTTGATATTATGACAAATTTTGTTAAACCAATATATATTCTTTAATTTTTGCTCGACATATATATAATAAATTCTGAAACCATAATTTTATAATGAGTTACAAAGGTGAAAGTTTTAATATACTTAATTATTTTAATTATACAAATTATTTTTATAATTAGGAAGGTTGGTAATCTTAATAAATTAATTTTTATATTTATGTTTTATTTGCATAAAAATTTGAATTTATACTTTGTTATGTATGATGAAAAAAATTAAAAATTTGTTTCTTCTTTCAATTTGAGAAAAAAATGATAACAGAAATCATATTTTATAAAAAATATTTTTTCATAAATATACTAAAATAATATCTTCTATCATTTTAAATGAATCGAGTTAATATTAGTTAGTATCAAGTTAATATTAGTTAATAGAAAGGAGCTGATAACGAGCAATTCTTTACGGCGTGGGCCTTTTCCACCAGACGGATGGGGCCTCTTATTAAGGCAGATTTCGCTGGAACTTGGTTCCCTCGAGCCCATTGAATTCGTTTTCCTGATTTTTCTCTTTTTTTTTGTTCGTATCCTTTAAAGGCTGTTAAGCAAAAAAAATAAAAATAAAACTAACACCCGTGCACGTAGCGCGAGCGAAAAATCTAGTAACTAATAATTTTGATATGGTAGATGGTAGGGTGCGGATTTTACTTCACACGGACATATGGACATTCATTTTATAGCCATTGATCAATTGATAAATTTTAATGGTTTGGATTAATTATAGGGTTAGTTTTGTAATTTTGTTATTTTTGTACTTAAAATGTAGGGAATTGTGTTTTCCATTTCGTAATTCAAAAATCCGCTATTTTTGTGGGGGAATTTTTAAAATATGATAGAAGATTTAGATTCATTGCATCGAGTAGGTAGATTTTCATATAAAGAATGTCAAAATCCGAGTACATTTGAGAAAGTTATAGCCGTTTGAAGTTTATTGCGATTTCAGCAACTCAATATCTACACCTCAGCGACGGAGCCTACACGATTCAACGACATGACCTCTACAACTCAGCGACATAACCTACGTAATTCAGCGACATGATTCTATTCATTTCAGCGACTCAATTGTATTCATTTCAGCGACATCATTATATGAAAATCTGCTATTTTTCTACTTGGAATTTCTGATCACTGATTGAATATTTAGATTCCTCGCATCGAATAGATAAATTTTCATATGAATAACGTCCAAATCCGAGTTCATTTGCGAAAGTTAGAGCCATTTGAAGTTTATTACGTAGACTTTGTTGTATAGGTTACATCGCTGAATTCTTTACGTGATGTCGCTGAATTATATAGTCCCGGTCGCTGAATTCTATAGGCATCGTCGCTGAATTGTATAAGTACTGCCGCTGAAAATCGCAATAAACTTCAAATGGTTCTAACTTTTTCATATGAAGTCGGATTTCAATGTTCTTTATATGAAAATTTATTTATTCAACGCAAAGAATCTGAATATTTTATTAGATTTCAGAAATTCATAATAAAAAATAGCATATTCTCATAAAAATAAGTATCAGATACTTTTAAGGCTCAGCGACACGGATAGAACATTTCAGCGACATACCATACATACCTCAGCGACAAAGACCATATAATTCAGCATCATAGCATGTATATAATTCAGCGACATAGCCTATGCCTTTCAGCGACTAATTGTATTCATTCCAGCGATATAATTCTATTCATTTTAGCGACGTCATTATATGAACTATTTATTTTTCTTTCTAAAATCTGATAAGATATTTAGAATGCTCGCATCGAGTAGATAGATTTTCATATAAAGAACGTCCAAATTTGAATTTATTTGAGAAGATTATTGCTATTTGAAGTTTTGCGATTTTCAGCAACAGAGTATGTATATTTCAGCGATAAAGCCTAAACAATTCAGCGACGGAGACTTCACATTCAGCGACATGGCCTATGTAACTCAGCAACATGGTATATACAAAGCCTATGCAATAAACTTCGAATGCCTATAATCGCGAAACTTCAAATAGCAATAATCTTCTCAAATAAATTCAAATTTGGACGTTCTTTATATGAAAATCGATCTACTCGATACAAGGAATTTAAATATCTCATCAGATTTTAAAAATTCAAAACATACAATATGGCCTCCGAATTTGGTATGTAGAATTATTACCAAATTCATCAATATTAGTATTTCTTTTGACAACTATACCCCTAATCAATACTTCCTCCGTTCTCATATAAATGCTCCATACCTGCGTTTCACGTAGTTCAAGAAATATTTTTTAATGTTTATAACTCAAATTGTATATAAATGAAAATTATAAAAATTTAATATTCTAAAACTACGTGATTAGACGAATCTAACAAGATTTCACATGACTATGTTTTTTCTTATATAATCATGTTAAAAAAATTAATCAAAGTTACTCAATGAATAGTTACCACTATGCAAATGTCTCACTTATATGAGAACGGAGGTAGTAATAGTCATTGGAGGTAAATAAATGACCATGATCTCTGTCTGTACGGTATAGACATATTTTCATCCGCATAGCAACTGTACCCATTTTGATATTATATACTACAAGATAGCAAAATCACAGCGTTATCAAAAGTCCGAAATTTTAAAAAATTAATGAAAACTTTATGCAGAAAATTTGCATGTGTGGTGCTGATAAGCTCCCTATATTCGGAATCAACGAACAACCAAACAATTATAAACACAATAAGGTTAATCTCACATTAATAATGAGGAATTATGAACTAGACGACACACCGTGAACAGCCCTACCTCTACCTATGCAAAAGAGAGCAAAAATTAGCCCTACCGGCTACCTGTACCTATGCAAAAGAGAGCAAAAATTAGGAACCCGATTAACCCGAGACCCGATCCTGACCTACCCGAATATATACTACGTGTGTAGGAACCCTAGATCTTTCATATGTGCTGCAGCCGCAGCCTCCCTCATTTGGTCTCTCCAACTCTCGATCTCGACATAGTCCACCACTCCGCCCTCCCCCACCGCAGACGCCACTCTCTCCGACCCTCCCCCCCCCACTCCAGCGCCGCCTCGCCCGTCCCCTGCTTCGCGCCCGTTGGTGTCTGCTCGCAGCTCGCTTCAGTGATACCTCTGTTTTCCCAATCGCGGTCGCCGGTCCATTTGCTCGCCTGTTTTTGAGTCCCTATGTTCCTCTTCCCGTCGCCGGTCGTCTGCTGACTGTCGTCCTCCGCTTGACCGCATCTCTTCAGTCTCCAGTGATCTTGCTTCTCACCCTCTGTTGGCTGCAAAAAGAGGTAAATGTGCAAGCTTTGTTGGGTATAATTATAGATTAGTAATGTGATTTCTACAATGTTTTGTATTTAGATGGATTTGAGTTTGGATTTTTGTAATTAAGTTAGATTTTGTGGATTGTTGGTTCTGATTTCTGAAATACACGGCACAAAAATTACACAGCTGAAATATTATTGTCCACTCAACTGTTTAGGTTAGATTTTGTGGATTGTGCACCATAGAATGAAATATTATTGTTGGTCACAGATTTTGTGAAGCTTGCTGAGTTTTGATTATGAAGCTTGCTGCGGTGCTGTTATGTGTTTTTTTGCTGCCTGCTTACTTCAACTATGTATTGATGCTGCTGTTATGTTTTTTTAGCTGTCTGCTTACTGCATATATGTATTGCTGCTGCTGTTAGTGTTTTAAATTTTAATTTTTTCATCGGGTCCCGGTTCGGGTTGAGTGTGCTTTTATTTGCCTTGTTAATCCTTTCGGGTCCACGTGTCTCCGTCCTGGTCCTATTGGTTCAGTTCTGCTCGCGTCCAATGAGTAATACCTCGGGTCTAGGTCGGTTCTTGGGTCCTGAAATTTCTCTCGGTTCTTGGGGATTGAGCCATTTTGGAGGTTTAGTATTGTGTTTTGGCATGGTTGTTGGTGGGTTAAAATGGGTAATCTTTGGGAGTTGTTTATATTGAACATTGTGAACTTGTTGGCAATTGTTGGAATTAACTTAATTGTTGATTTGGAAAAGATATCTACTTCATTTTTAGTTTTGACTATGTGTGGATATTTGATAATTTGATACTTGTGAAGGTTTGGGGAATTCTTGAATAAGTCTTGAAACAATTGGTATTGTGAAATATTTGATTGAAAGATTGAATATTATTCGATTGGGAATTAGATTGTTAACTAAATGATTTGATTAAGTTGTGATTTATGGGTTTTGAGAATTATTGGGTTACTACTCTATTTTCTCTTATGATTTATACTTTGCATTGTTGCCATTCTCCCTGTCTTAGTTCATTACTTAGATTTTTATCAGATATGTAATTTAGTTTTGTGTCATATATGTGTTTATTTTTTTCATCACATTTTTCCTTGTCAACGTGGTTGAAGGTTATTTTCTTTTCTTTGCAACTAAAAAAGAGGAAAAGCTACTATACTTTGCATTAGTTAGGGATCAGTCTAGGCTATGTAAGAGTTGCAAATTTCATTTCAAGCTCAATTGGAAAGTGTCTAATTTCTTTTTATCTTTGTGTCCAAAAGTAGCACCATGAAGCTTGTCAAGTCTCTTTTGGGTACAAAAAGTACTAGTATTTAAATATACCACCTATAATAGTTTAATTTTTAAATATTTTCAAATAGAAATGTGTATGCTATTGCTATTGTTGTGTAAATTTTTTACACTAGACGAATTGATTAGATTAGGATATTTGGAAGATTAATTTAGAACTTTGCGAGATCTGTATTTGTATTTGTGAAGCTAATTTGGTTCAAACTATTTACACTAATGACTTTTTGATGGATTTGTATTAAAAAGCTAGTGTATACTTTTGATTTCTCTGAACATAAATGTAGTCCAAATGCAATTTAGTTATTTTTTGGTTGATTTTTCTTTTCTTGGTATAATTAACATTTGTAATAAAATTAGTAAATGATGGATATGTTTTTAACGAGTTGCAGATGCCACATGTTCATGACTGTTCCTTGTTCTCAAGAAAAAGGAGAGGATATAATTTGTATGAAATTACATTATGGGGAATGCGAGGACTCGGCAAATAAGGTAACATGAAATTTATTTATTTTAATGTGAACTATAAAAAAATTTCACTTTTTTTGTGAGAATATGTAATTCACTTTTATTCCTAAATGGTCTTGAGTGCTACGTAATACGTAATTCACTTTCTTAGTGTCTAAGTGACATGTTGGTTGTCTCAACAATTGTTGTCGTGTCTAACTTTATAGAGTCGGCCAATTGAATTAGACATCCCCAACAATTGGAATCCATCATAGTCCTCATATATCAAGTCTGGATCCCCGGGAATGTACTACAATTATAAAATCGACGGTGTGCGAGAAAATACACCGGCTAGTCCATTTGCCTATAGTTGCATTAATGTTTGAATATTGTTGCATAAATGTTAGGATATTGTTTCATTAATGTTTGAACTTATTTTCATTAATGTTAGAATATTGTGAGAGGATGTTAGAATAATGTTTCATTAATGTGTGAATATTTTGGCATCAATGTTTGAATATATTTGAAGTATGGTTTGGACATTTATTCGGGTAAGCACCAGTATTCCTTGAATAGGTGAAGTTTATGTGTTCATAGAGTGTATGACCAAAAATTTGTATGATTGCCCAGATGTGTGACACGTGTACGGAGAGGATTTGGAGCCTAGATGTGTTGTTGTACTTGTTTCTTGCTCACGACACCTATTAACTTTCCAGTTGCAACTTTATAATCCCAAATCCTCCAAACATTACAAAACCCCCAACCATTCCAAACCCTAGGAGCATATCCTCACATTCATCGGAAGAGCAAATCGTGTCCCGAAAGCTCGAAATCGATGGCAATGGCTTCCCCGTCGACACCCCGGTCACCCCATTCCAAGACCGAAGCTCTAATATCGGTGGCCAACTTTATGGATTTCGCCGCCGCCGCAGGACGCCGCCTGCTGGGTCTAGACGAGGCGGCTCGCCACCGATCACCTAGTAACGCCGATCTTCGGCTCGAGAACGCAGTGTTGAAGGCTGAGCTCGCTGCACTGAAATCGGAGCTAGCCCATGAGCGGGCGAAGAACATTCGCAATAGGAATGTGGGTTTAATTGGGATCTGTGCACCGTTCCTGTTAATGAAGACCAAAGCTCGTGTCGTCGTGGTTCGTAAGTAAACTGCTTCAATACTCAAACTAATCTGTAGATATTATCATATTTCAGGTAACCTAAGTGAACTTCCGGCAGGGTTAGGAAAATGGGTATGACGCCGGCTCCTCATTCCACTAAAACTTGGGCTATTGTTTTTGCTGCACCCATTTTTTGTAGATTGGTTGGGTATTGGCTATTGATGTCTTAAATGTAACCTGCAGTGTATTCATGGTCATTTTGTAGTAATATCACCTAAATTAATAGTACTACCTGGTATGGTTGCTGTTTATGGTATATTTCTGTTTGTCCCTTTAACTTCTCAAAGAATAGAATGTTCGAAATGGACTTTGGGAAAGTGGGGGATGATGACCACTTTTTGAAGATGAAGAAATACATGACAGAAACCCAATCCGGATAGCAAAAATCTTTTGTACCCTAAGTTTAAATAAAACTTTTTTTTGCCCTGTTTAAACGAGTGCCAATCGAAATAAATCGAGTGTCCATCGGAATGCATCGAGTTTCACTCGTATAGTGCCGAGCCCTAGCAACGTACGAACAATTAATATCGATTGAGGAGTGAGTAATTTTCGAGGGAGCCGCGAGTGGGCTTTGAGTGCGCGGCGAGACTGATGTGGGCTATGATTAAAAGGAGAGTGGGCCGGGAGTGGAGGCCGAGTGGGCCGGGAGTGGGCGCGAGTCTTTCTCGTGAATACTCTCTCGGTTCCCTCTCTCGTGGAATACTCTCGCGTCCTCTTCGTGGGTCTCGCGTCGTTCTTTCCCCTCGCCGTTCCCTCTTGCCGATATCCTCCCTCCGCTCGCCGACACCCTCTCACCGGATCGTCTCAACCGCCGCCCACCCACCGCGGCGGCCGAGCTCCCTTTGCCGCCGCTCCCGTTCCACCCTTTCCTCCGTTCGCCGCTCCCATTCCTCCATTCCCTGCTCCCATTCGCACCCTTGTAGCCGGAACTAATCCGTTCGCTGCTCCGCCGTTCGCCGCTCTCTTTCCTCCCAAAGCCACCGTCCGTCGGTGTATCCCATTCCTCCGTTCCACCGTTCGCGGCGCCGTAGATCTGTGTCAATGGAGGGCGACCCAAAAGCCCCCGCTTCAGCCGCTTCTCCATCTTGCGAGGTCAGGGCTTTAATATTTCATCCTCTTCTCTGTTCAATTTTGTGTGTATTATTTTCGTGCCATTGTCATAAAAACGTAGGGAGTATTTTAAGTTGCCAATAAAACTCCTTGAGAATTTAGCACAACCAAGTTTAAGTGGTAGAGAATGGGTTCTGGTCATAAATTGATTTTGAATAGACGCAGTAGCTTGCTTATTAAATATTGTTTAGTGGTATTTTTAAATTGGAGATTTGAAGAAACTTGCTGAAGTGGTAGAGAAAGGATCAAAAGTTCTAAACTTACTGATGTCTAGTGTTCTTTTTAAATTGGAGATTTGATAAAAAAATGACAGCTTGGTTATTAACTATTGTGAATGTGAATTCAGTAGAAATATTTGTACATAGATTCGATTGCTTGCATTTGTTATCTGTAAATTGTGAATTGGAACTCTTGTGAAATTATTTATGTAAATACATATAAATATGTATAGGTTGATTGGAGTTGGAAGCGGCCTGCCACTAGGCATGTAGCATGTAACATTAACGGATACGTTAGGCTCACTATTGTAGAGATTATTAGGAAGGGGCTACAGGCTGCTGGTGGGGATGACTTAGTAGCTAGGTTTAGAGATTCGTGCTTCGGTCATTTTTTAAGACCGACATGGGACACGGGTGTCCCTGGGTACACAGCCATTCATTCGTTGTTCACCAACGAAGTCATTATACCTGGCGCGGGCGAGGAGTTGTTTACGTTTAGGGTAGGAAATAAATTTATTAGTTTCGGTCGTCAGGAGTATGCATTAGTTACGGGCCTCCGATTTGGGTCAACCGACTTTGATGTAAATAGTAGTCGGTCTCATTCAGAGCAGAGCGTGTATGCGCGATATACCACGTCCGTATCAGTTTCGGGGGATAAACTTAGGGATAATTTTAGGGAAGGAGTATTCAGGGGCTGTGCAGACGACTCTCTGAAAGTAGCAAAAGTGTTAGCAGCCTATTTTATCGTGCTGGGGGAGGATGGATAGAAGAAAATCCCTCATAAATGGCTATGGCATTTAGTGGAGGATCAGGAGAGGTGGGAGTCATTCCCTTGGGGTGCATACAGTTGGGACAGAGTACGGCACTACATCCGGGACATACCCATTGATATAGAGAACAAGAAACTTTACCATGTCTATGGTAATTTTTATGCAGTGCTGGTACGTGCATATATTTATATACAATTAAATAATTTAAATTTCAAGATGCTAAAATCTGATCATATATTGTACGTGTGATGATTTTATAATTTTAAATGTACTAGGTATGGGCGGTTGAGGCTATGCCAAGTTTGTTGGGACGTGTTGCTGTGCAGATAGATGGAGCTGAGCCCATGCCCCGGATGACACGGTTTCAATGCACAAGAGGTCGCGGATACGACTACACCACCTATTTCGATTCACAGGTAACATAAATTACTTGCAGGTTAAATCATAATTTACTATTTATCTATTCCTTATACTAAGTTGCATTGTTTTAATTTTTTTTAATTTATTTTATCTTTAGATAGAGTGTATAGAGAGGCTGGTCCCAAGTCCCGAGGAAGAGTCCGCTGTGTATCTACGACAATTGAATTTGCCTCTTCCCCCCTGTGCTCGTTACATGCATAATCCCGCAATAAAAAAAGTGAAACAAAAAGCTCCAAAGAATGCTAGTGTTCCTGTCTCTGATGATGATGATGGTGATGATGGTGAGCAGGATGCCCCGGTAGCGCCTGTACGCAAGAGAGTTCGCACACGAGCCGTCTCTCCCGAGCCTGTCCGACAGGGGAAGCAAAGTCAGGTTGGGGAGTTACCAGCTAGAGGGGTACGTGAAGGGACTAAGGGCGATGTCTTGGGGACTGGCAAAATGGATGATAGAGTGAATAGGGAGGAGGTTGATGCATATGATGCACCTACTGCGAGGGTATTTCCTCATCAGGAGGGTTTAGTGCACCGCATTGCGTTGATGCTCGCTGAGGAGAGACAGCACATCACTGATTTTGTGAGGCGGGAGGGGGATCGGTTGAGGGCAGAGATGATGAGTTATTTTGATGATGAGTTTGCTAAGTTCAAGGAAGAAATCAGACGGGGTTTCCAAATACACAGTATGTTGACTCAAATATTTCCTGGATGTTAAAATAATGATATTTCTTTTATTTGATTTATGTCTTGACATACACAGTTAACCTTATAATTATTATCTGGTGATGTGTGCAACAGCTCCACAGAACCATGGCAAGGACGATACAAATGCCCCGACGACACGTACATACCCAGGGATGGGCACTGGTATGTGTAATTAATATATTTTAACCATATGATGCATTTATTACTAGTTGGGTGGATGTGACTCGCGTTCTCTTCAACAGGTGTAGAACACCGTTCAAGTGATGATAAAAATGCCCATACGACACGACCTATGGATGACAACACGGCCTATGGTATGTGTAGTTAATATATTTTGTTCACACCGTTTTGTAAACTATTTAGGATATAAGGACTCACGCATTGCATAAACAGGTCCGATTCACAAGTTTGACGAGCCCCTCGATCTCAAGCCGACACATTTATCATTCGACATGAATGCAACTCGTATGTGTTATTTTATTTTTAGTTCAATAAATTATGATAACTCCTAATGGTTCTTTGATTCGAAACTCATAGCTGATGATCACCAATTTGGAGAACTCCAAGATTTTAATTTTGGCGATTATTTCTTGCCTATGACCACACGTACGTGTTATTAATGTTCTTCTATGAAATACTCGCCCTTTATATATAAATCTTGGTTAAATTTTTTGTTTTACAATTTGACGTGTCAGAGGTAGATGGAAACCCTCAATGGTTTACACAGGGGGCCGAGCATCAATCAGGCGACCACATTGATGCAAACATACAGATTGATCAGTTGGACGGCTTCCTCAGTACACCGGATGCAATGGTTGCCGACTTCGGAAATGTGGTCACCGATGACTTCCCATGCAAGAAGAGAAAACCATCAGCTTTGCTAAAGTCCCCGTACACAAGCTATTTAAATAGACCCCACATCGCAAAGGACAAAAGGGAATTTCAGAAATACCTTGCCCTCGGTCCTATTGGAGAATGGTACGTGTTTAAGGTTTGCTCCTTACAATAGCACCACAATTTCGTGTAGTTAGTTAAATAACCCCTAATGGTTCTTTAATGCAGTGTGAGCGTGGGGGTGGGATGGGTGGTTGGTCCTGCTTGGTTCAAGCATATGATTGATCCGCAGTTGTGGTGTGAGACGCCGGTATGTTAAATATTGCATTTTATTTATGTTCAATATACTACATTATCGAACCGTGCATTTAACATGGCTGCCTGTCTCCTTAACACATTTACAGCATATTGATGCATATTTGCACATTATTCAATCGGACCCCGGTTTTTTGAAGATCAATCGGTGCCTCTCAATGCGGGATTATGGCATTATAGACACCCTTTTCATGGTTATTGAATTTTTTTAATGATCTGACATTCTTTTATTCCAATGATCACAAATACTTGAAGTTCAGATTTTTAACTAATAGCTATTATTATTATTATGTAACTACAGGTGATATGCCAAGGTTTGTTTTCCTCAAAGTGGGACAAGGATGGATTTATTGACCTCTCACAAGCAGAACCGCACCAGTTGAACACAACATTAAGCTATGTTCGAGGCCTTAGGCCAGACTGGGAAAATCGAAAGCCATGGTGGGAGCTTGATGGGGTAAGTACCGTAAATCACAACATTCTTAATTTATTGGATAGATTGAATAGAAATGCTGGAGCTATATTTCCTTGGCAACGATTTCAATTAATGAATTGAATTGACCCTTTGGTGCAGGTAATTTCTGTCTGGAACACCGATACCATTTCAGGAGGGAACCACTGGATTGCTGCTCGAATAGGATTTAAAACATCTACACTAGGCCTGCACGACACCCTCAAATTCGAATCAGAATCTGAATGGAAGAAGCTTCGGTCATCCCAAACGTTCAAGTTACGTGCGGTGCTACCATCTTTACTCCGTCTTGCGGGTTTCTACGAGATGAGGGATGATATTACGGTGAAGAAGGTTGTTTTTACGTTGTCCTATCCGGACCAACAATGGCGTTACCCGCAGAAGGACTTTTCGTCATGCGGCCCTCTGTCGTGCCATACGATTCACGAATTAATTCAAGGTAGACTACATCCTGTGAGCGACATAAGGCCCATTCGCTTTGCACAGGCACTGGCCGTGTGGCGGTTCAGTGGGCCCAAAGAAAAAGTGAAAGATTACTGGAAGGGAATAGATCGGGCAGGTATGTTTACTTATAAATTGGAGTTCCATTTGGTTAAGGTGATGTCCCCTGTATAATTTTATTTGATGATTGCTTTGCAGGTAAGGATGGAGTTCGAGAAGGGCATTAGCAAGGTATAGAAAACAAAATGAGTTTGAATTTGCTTTTTTTAACTGTTCAAGGGCAGGTAAAGAGGTTGATTTAACTTATCTAAAAGTTATGGTTGATTTAATTGAATTGAGATTGTTTGAATTCAATTGATTTAACCTGTTTTATCCAATTGAAAAAGGCTCTCTCCTGGATGAAAATGAGTTTTTGAATTAGGATCTGGGAACATGTATATTAGATGACAAGAGATGGCAGTCTGCTCGTGACTTTTGGATGCTGATATATAACTCCTAATTGGATGATGGCAGTCTAGTGGTATCTAATCCAATGCCCCTCGTTTTTGTTTATTTTTAGTTGTAATCCATTTTTATGATTTCAGAAATTGGAGATGCATTTCAGATCCTATTATTATAATTTTACTCCTGCTCGTGTCCCTTTGCTTATTATAATTTTGATGGAAAAGTGAGTAGCTAGTTCAGGAGTTATTCACAAAGTCTTTACTGATCTATATTGCTTTGTTTACTTATTTTTTGCTTTGTTTACTGATCAATCATTAATTATATGTTTTAAATTTTGTGTGTACCTTGTTATGGAGAATTTGGCATTCTTATGTTGATGCATATTTTATGGCATGAAAAGTTTGAAGTTTTTGCATTTTGAGTTAGTTTACTCTTTATTTGGCAGGAGACACTTTGGCAGAATAAGAGTAATGTGATGACAAATCTTCTATTGGATGACAAATAGAGTAAAATATTGGTTGTTCAGGTTATTTTTTACAAAAAAAATAACTGCTGTTAATGATCTCTGTTAAAAAAAAAAATTCAGTTTCTATTGCTGTGTACTTGTTCAGGTTATTTTTTACAAATTATGTCTTATTCCAATATTGGTTGTTCAGGTTGTATTTAGAGAGGCAGTATTGTTTTTTTTGGTGCTATGTCTTATTCCAAGATTGGATGTTCAGGTGTGATCTGGACAGGTAATGAAATATGTGAACTTCCCTTTGGAGTAGTATGATATGGTATTGATATGCTGTTGTGTGATCTCTGTTCAACTATAAATAGTGAAGCCAAGTAAATTGTTTTATTTCTTCTAAAGAGGAGTATTATTACATGGAATCATTGTTTGTATTGTTTAACTTGTAGATGTTTCTGGGCATCTAATGCACCCAATCAGTCAATCAGACAAGTGACAAGTTATTTGAGGTATGTAGATTTGTCATGGATTTTTGTAATGGCATAAGTTATTATGAAATTATTGTGTACTGCTGGTTTTTCTTTAATTGAAGGGCATTGTTGTGTACTGCTGTTTTTTATTTAATTGAATTGAGATTATTATGAAATAGTGAGCCAAGATTCTTTCTTTTTTAGTTGGAGAGTTTAAGGAAGCAGTATGGTTTTTTTACATTGCTGTGTATTGCTGCTGTTGGGTGATCTCTGTTTAAGAGAATTGCTTAGGTTTTCCTTAATAGAAAAACTGTTCTTTTAATATATTTGGTAACAGGTTTGAAGTGTGCATTTTTGATAGAATTGCTTAGGATTTATTATGTCTACATCATGAGTGAGATGATTTTTTAATATCTTGCAGACTTCGATTAGTTAATATGTTGTACTCAACGTGCTGCTATGCTTGAAGAAATCCAGGATAACTAATGAGACTTTGATTGGTTGAATTGTTTTTAGTTGGAGTAATTCTTGAGTTAATGTGTGTGAGAGTTGTTTTTCATGTGTTTTCCTTTTCTCTTCTTTACTTGTGTCTGTTAAATTCATTTCCTTTTCTCTTCTTGAACTTATTAAATAATTACTGATCGGATGTGGCCTGAATGCATTTGTGTTCAAATTTAATTGGCTAATTGATATTTGGACTTGTCCTTTTAGGTGTGATATATAAATTTTGAGAGGACAAAACTCCGGGACGAGATTCTTAGGCATAATCTTGAGGAAAAGAAGAAATATTTCGCTGAAATATTGTTGAGGAGAGGGTTCAGTCATACAGGTAGTTTTGGTTTTAAAGATGGACTTGTCTCATTGTTGGAAAAAATTTTAGTGTTTTCTGTATTGTTGAGCAGAATGAACTGCAAATTACTTAGCTAATCCAGGAAAAAAGCATCAAAAAATTGACATTACTTTTTTATTAATACGTCAAACAGGATTTTTGTTTTTTGAAGTTGGACTTAATTAGGCGCTTGTCCAGTAAGTAGCTTAAGGCACCAGTGGGATCCTTTTTTTATTGCTTTTTTTTACCATTCAAATTCAATGTTTAATTTAGATATTATTATTCTGGTTTTTATTATATGTTGATGTGCCGGTTCTTCTTATATATAATTTAGATATTCGGATGAATTGGTTATAATTCAACACTGTGCTAATTGATAGCAATGATTAATTGAAATGGAACCAAGCCATAAGCATCCTGTTTCAATTCAAAATGATGAAAAAAAAAATACAAATAGTGAAAACTAAAAAGTAGGCTCTTCATTCAAATCGAAATGCCTTCGCATAGGACATTTTGGTGCTGTGTGGCCTTTTACATTACAAATCCTACACTTTTTGGGTCTACGTCTTCTTTCCCCATATTCTCAATAGGACTCTTCACGCAGTGGTAGCTCTACATTGCATTTTTTTTTTTGTTGTGGCCTGCAGCTCCACACTTGCGACACAACTGGGTCTTGCGTCCACGGTTCGTTTTTTCCGGACCACCGGGGTATCTCTTCATCTTTGGCCTCCCGGCCTGTCTTGGATTGTCTGGGGGTTTGCACTTCATGTTGCTTATTGCAGTTGGGACCGACCACTCATCTTTGCACGGTACTGGAGAAATAATACCACTCCACATTTCACGCAGGTTCTCCAACTTATAATGTTCATCCACATACGTGTGTGGTGTATGTCTCAAACACCTTAAACATGCAAAACACATAATCATGTTTCTAAAATGGCTAACAATTAACCGTAAACTGAAAATCGTACCTGATGACTGCAGCAGCGTGGACACATGGAATCAACTCATGTTGGTAAACATTGCAAGAACACATTTTTTGTTTCAAATTAACCCTATATGTGTTGTGCTGGTGCGCAACCCGATATTCTACACTCGAGAGTCGATCCACCTAATTTTGAGCCAGCATTCATTGATTCGTGCAATTTCACCGTAGCATATTCGGTAAGATATGTGTCGCTCCGCATCGCCTGCTCGTACCGGTAAACGAACCATCTCTCCACAATACACCTTACAGCTTCGAAACAAGAACACACAGGTAACCTCCTTGCCCACAGTAGTGCACTGTTCATGCTTTCCACAATATTCGTTGTCATGATATCATATCGACGTACCTAAAAATATACTAATAAGATTAAATAACTAAACTAAAATACAATTCATAGAAATAATATATAGTGAAAAAAATATAAAGCTTAAAAACTCTAACTAAAAAATTTTAAAAATACAATTCATCTCTAACTAAACTAAAATACATTTCATAGAAAAAAATTTTATTTGTTGTAACGAAACTATTCAACATAAAAAAAATAAAAACAAAATATAAGAATGCTTAAAGCTATAATAATAATTTTTTTAAAAAAATATTACCGGACATCTCACGCGAGCAAATCGTTCTTCACCAACTGAAATCTTTAGGTGTCGAGCTGCTGCTGCACAGTATCCTTCCAAATCTGTCATTATTTTGTTGTAATCAGCTTCACTGTAGCTTCTCGCAGCACGATTAAACAGTTCAACCACATGTGTCCCATACTTCGAAAGGTTTTTCTGAATATGGTATACGCACAGAGCATGATGCGCGTCCGGGAATACCTCTACAACAGCTCCACGAATGGATGCTGATCCATCTGATACTATCAACATCCCTCTGCGGCTGGGCAAGGCTTGCTTCAAATGTTGCATAAACCATGTCCACGAATCTAGATCCTCCACATCCCCAATACCGAATGCAAGTGGAATTATTTGGTTGTTAGCATCCTTAGTCACGACAACAAATAATACTCCTCGATACTTTGACTTCAAGTGAGTTGCGTCTACTGCGATGTATGGTCTTGCACTGGAAAACCCATCAATGGACCCCCCCAACGCCATAAATGCGTACTTAAACTGATTGGTTATTTCGTCGACCATTAGATCCACAATTGTACCGGGATTAGCTTGCTGCAGCACATAAAGATACTTAGGCAAATCCTCAAAAGACTGGTCCTCGGAACCATATGTGGCTTCAATTCCGTAGTCTCTAATTCTGCGGCACATTGCATAACTAACCTGTAATAAACAAATTTGCAAATATTTAATTACTTTTAAATAACAGAACAAAATAAAAAATATATTTTAAAATTAAGTATATATGATGGTATTTCTAACCCGTAATCCGTATGTATCCAGGAGTTCCTTTCGCACTGCTTCCGGTATCATAAATTGCCCTTTCGTCACTATCTTATTTGCAATGATCTCACCTACCTGCCGGGCCGGTAATGTGTGTGATGCTCCCATCGTCGGGTTGAACTCACACATATGCTCCACGAACTGATACACTCTCCAAGTAGAAGATGATCCGGATGCTCGTAATTTAAAAGCACAATCGCCGTGTCGACACTTCAGCCAATACCGAGACGGTTCAGATTTCTCAGTCCGGAACCCAAGATTATTTCCAAGTAGATATTGCACCACTGCTTTCTTCAGTTTATCCTTCGTCGGAAAGAGTGATCCGATGCCCAAAACTTGTCGCCCATACGGATCAAAGCGTTCATCGGTAAAATCCACCGGAGGTACAAAATCAGGCTGCTCGGGCAATATCCACATACCATGCTGGGAGCCAACTGCTGCGTTCCCATCTCCTCCATCATAGTATCTGCATGGTTCTACTTCGGGAATTCGTGACGTGTGTTCCGATTTTATTAACGGATCATTTAGTCCTCTAGATCGACATACGAATGGACACGAATCATAGAAATCTTGGATCTCCTCCCACATTTTTTTCTCATCTTCCGAATCCTCTACTTCCTCATCCACATCTTCCCCATTGTCATCTTCTCTACCATTATCATCATCATAAAAAATTTCTTCACCTACACCTCTACCATCGTCAACAACTACATCATTCTTAAACATATCATCACTATCATCAGCAACAATTTCATCATGCATAAACATAACATCCCTGCCATCATCAACTACTTCATCGTTCATGAACATACAATCATTGTACTCCCTACGAACATTATTGCCACCAAATACTTTTTCTTCTTTATCTCCAACAAAGGATATATTTTTTCCCATTCCACAATTTTCTCTATTCTCATAAACTCCATCGACATTAATAAAAGGTGTTCCAAAAATACTATCGTAAATAGTGGACGATGAAGATACCTCTGCTCCATGATAGGGGGGCATTGGTGATGAGGATGATGCAAACTCTTCCTTCCAATTGAACATTTTATCAATATCTTTTTACTGGTTTCTCAGTTTTTGATCATCTACCGTAAGCATTTTTTTTTCTTGAACACAAACTCTCAACAAGTATTATGCAGTGTGTTCGGAATTACTTGTTCAAAAACGTGAACTTCATTACATTTCGTTCTCGTTATAAATTTTCAAATTAAATGTTACAACAACATCTCAACAACCTTAAATTCATAATTTAATGCTCAACAACCTTAATAATCCACTCGGCACACATGGAGTGACAATCGGGACTAGGCGAGTCTACCTTGTCAATAGGCGAGACAAACTCGGCTGCAGCCGAGTGGTAACAAGTCTCGGCAATAGGCGAGACAGTCCAGGTCGAGTCTCGGCAATAGGCGAGTCTACAGCCTGTTCTTGTCTCTCTCTGTCTGTGCCGAGTCTCTCTCGGAAGGGGCCGAGTCTTTCCCCTAATGGGCCGAGCCTCTCTCGGCAGTTGACGAGTCCAGGGATTACTCTCGCGTCGAGGTAGTCTCTCTCGTCACGAGTCTCTCTCTCATTCCCACGAGTCTCTCTCTCTCGTCAAGCCTCGAGGTAGTCTCTCGTCACGAGTCTCAACCCTCTCTCATTCCCACTCGGCAGTATTCGAGTTTAACTCATTTGCCACTCGACGCTTGCCGTTTCCCACACGTTGACAACTCGTTGCCTATCGCGGGCAAAATACAGGGGGGCAAAAAAAGAGTTTTTATTATAGTACGGATAAAAAAGCTTTTCACTATTTGAAAGGGATAAAATAGTTTCCACCACTTTGAAGATCATATTTGTTCTTTTCTTCGAGTGGGACCCACAGTAAGTGCTTGCATGTCATTTATTTCCCAAGGTCAAGTGTGGAATGTTGGTTTAATTGGAACATTCAAAGCTTCCATAAAGTTCGGGTTTTTCTCGTGTGTTACGCATTTTTATTCATTGACTGTTGTCTATTGGGACCACTACCATACTATTTTAAACAAACGAAAGACCAAAAAACACAGTACAATACCAAATCACGATGACTCAAAAGGGGAAGTTTGTGATACAGATCTCTTGAACAACATTAGAAAATTGGGACCACAGCATACACCAACCTATATCTTCTCTATTACCACATTCTCGTTCCAACACAACTAATAAAGAAATGTCCACAACATGCCAATTAAAATGTTAAGCATTACACTCCATGAAGACAGTGGTTGTCCTCCAATAGGATGCGAGCAATCTTTGCTCGATACAACTTCATGTCGGCTACTCTTGCAGCCCTCCAGAACACATCTGTGTCTCGGAGATATGCCTCCGCCCATAGACACAAGAACGCACCACAATCAACTTGTGATACCCCGTAATAATTTATTTTTGGAGTTCAACTCGATAAGATGTATCCTGAATAAAAATATATATATATATATATACACATATAATAAACAACTTCAAATTGTTTGAACTACGTCATGACTTGATCCCTTCACCGGGTACGCAGGCAGTTTAGAAGTTTTAATTCTAAGTTCAGTCGCAAAATAATAAAATAAACAAAAAGACCTGGGCACGAGAAAAGCCGGAACACAACTTCGAGGACGAAGTTGATTCTTAAGGAGGGTAGACTGTAATACCCGAGAATTTTGCAACATAAAATAAATAAATAAATAAATAAATACTCCCTCCGTCCCATATTTATCTTCTTACTTTCCGTTTTTGGACGTCCCACATTTATCTTCCTACCCCAAAAAGGGAATTTTTTTTACTAAAATAACCCTACATGTCCATATATTTACAGAAAAACCAATCCTTAATTTTACTAACAATTGCACTACAAGACAAAAGAGACAAATTTACCCCTCAAAAAGTACACATGAAAATAATAAAATACAACTTTCTTAAACTCCGTATCTACAGTGTCGAAGAAGATAAATATGGGACGGAGGGAGTAATAAATAAATACAATGAGTAAATAAATAAAGAGGAAATGAGAAATGAAAGTTTAACTTAAAAAGGAATTAAAGGAATTTAATTTCCCATGTCGTAAAGCTAAAAGGATGATTTAATCAAATATCGGGTTCCCGTGTGCCCGATATTAATGAACTCGAGAATTCGAGCCAAAACGTAAATTTAGATCCGAAGGAAATGACGATACAAAATAGGAACCCGAAGAGAGTCCGGAAATTGGAATCCGAGAGCATAGAGGGATAGAAGTCCGAAAGAGAGGAGGAAAAGCACGACGGATCGCACGACCCGGCCCAGACCGAAGTCCAGGCCAGGATGACGCGGTGTCCGCGCGCCTTTAAGGGAAAAACCCACGCCAGGTGCGCGCCGGCAGAGCAGTTGCGGCGTTCCGCGATTTTCTCGCTCGAACGCGGATTTTTCGACTTTCGGGTGAACATCTCTCGACTCAAGACCCTTAGGGTCAGATCTTGGACGCCCTAGGTCTTAGTTATCTATAAATAAGACCTCCTAGGAGCTCCGAATACTTTTACAAAACCCTACAACTCTCTACACATTCGAAACCCTAGATCCGGAGTCATCGGAGGCACGAAACCAGGGCTTGGACTGTCGGACGAAAATTCCAAGATCTCCAGCGTTGTGGAGAAACGAAGGATCCCGGAGGGGGAACGAAGAACGTGGAAGCCACGCCTCCGAATCATCGAGCCGAGACATCCATAGATCGGTAAGTTAACTCTTACATGGTTTTGGGATGAATTAAAACGTTCGAAACTAAAAGATTAAACAAGAAATCAAAATCTGTCAATTTATGTTTTCTACCGACGCAACAGTTTTGATGAATTTTTCCGAACCTTAAATCGACTTCAAACGGAAAAACTTAAAACACGAAAAACGTTCCTAAGGCTTAGATCTATCTACTGTAAACTTTTCAGAATTTTTAGAGACGATTTGATAGATGAAAACCAACCGAAACCGAAATGCTTGAATCTAGATCTTGAAATTCTTGACAGAACTTAGGTCCGATCTTGATCGCGTTTTTGACATAGGTTCCAGACCGATTTAGATCTTTGGCCGAACATGAAAGTTGAAGATAAATGTCTCAAGATGGTATCTGTAAAATTTCGTTAAGTTTGGAGTTGATTTGCTATGGTAGATCTTGATAATTTTGAACTGTGACATATGAAATTCGGACAGATTAGTGTTTCTGTGAAAATTGGTGTCTTTGACCTATTTCGGTATCTCGGATTGAAAAAGCTAAAACACGAAAGTTGTAGATCTCGACGTTTCGGAGTCAGGCGTGAAATTTCGGAATTTTTGAAATTAAATCTGATTTTAGACGAATTTTAGAGTAAACTGTGGTTGACTGCTTGTTGAACGGTGAAATTAGCCTTTAAGGTTGAAACGGACAGAAATTCTTTGAAATACGATATATGAAACGAGAAGATTAAAATATTGCGGGTTATGACTAAGCTAGATACTGTCAATGTTCTCTGCGGCTTGGGACATAAGAGCCCAAGTGTATGTTTAGGTTGACGTAAGAGCCCTAGCGAAACACTGATCGTATGGCTAGCGGACGGATTAACTCTAATTAAAAGTTAGACCATGATACCTGTGGACATAAGAGCCCAGGCGTAAGGCTGGCGGACATAAGAGCCCTAGCGGTGGTGAACTGTAAAAGAATCGAAACGAGACATCGATAAGGGAGTCCCATTTAAATCCTTGATAATTTGTGTTACGTTGCAAGCTATATTTATGATCTTATGAATCCATGTCTTCTAAATTATGCGATTACATGAATTATGTAAATTATGCACATGTTTTCATTAAATTTAAGTAATGGCTTTGAAACCCCACAGTTATGTATTAGTTAACTTACTCAGCACATAGTGCTGACCAAAACCATATTTTCTTTTTCTTGTTCTTACAGAGTGTGAAGAATATGCATCCTCATATGCATACGTGGGAATTTTGGGGAAATACATTATATTTTAAATTTAGCTTTAGACTAGAATTTGCACGAACGGGCTTGTTTAACCCGTGATTAGGCCATGTTGGCTCTATATTTAAATTCCGCTGCATTATATATGTAAATATTATTTTCCGCTGCAACTTTGATGTATTATTTTAAAAGTATATATGAATGGGCTGTTTGAATGTTTTAAATTCTGAAAAACTATAGCCTTGCATCTCTTTAGTGATCTCGGAGAAACCGTGTCTTGCTAGGGAGGTGTGGCGGTGACACCCCGACCTAGGTGACCAAAAACCGGGGTGTTACACAACTGATTCAGGGGCCTGCTCTTGGCAATCTTCAGCAGCACACACCTTGTCATCAAGCTGTATGCCATTATGCTTTAGCCATCCTAGCAACAACATCAATTAAGGCAGAAATGTTTCATCGAATTGTTAGTAGACAAATAACAATTTATTTGGAATTCACATAACCTAATTACACTAGATTTCACCCCGGATATCATAAATACGTTGAACTTACAGTGCGTTCAGTTCCAGGAGCTGCCTTCCGACGACTCGGTAAAGAATTTCTGCGCCACACCTTATTCAAATGCAGATCAATGGCTAACATTGACCAGTGAAATTTACCATCATGCAATGGCACCAAAATATATCGTATGCCACGTTTTGCTTCTTGTATCATCATACGCAGCTCCCGTTGACACTCTCTCGGTATTAAATCCATGGAACCAGACAAATCATCACTTTTAATCTCTTTCCTCTTTGTAATGGTTGTCTGTAACGTGTATAATTAGACACCAACGGGAGTTATCAATCACAAAAACTGACTATTAAGCATTACTTGTGATGCTGACCCAAGTGAATATAAAACTGTAGGACCTCTTCTTACCATTGTCCACGTGCTAATGTATCCGATCCGGTTGGGGATCTCCTCTGCCAATCAAAATTGCTCGGACAGTATGACATCTATGTAAGCATTAATGATGTCATCCCGTATAGCCTTGTCGAACAACAAGTCCATCATATCACGAACCTTAACAACACGTGTCCCTTTCGACCAGACATCATCCCTGCAACATTTCAAACTTATAAAGGTTCGTCTCGATACCGAAACATTCAATCGTGTAAAAAAACTGGAGGTTTATGGACTGTATTATCTTACCCCTTATATCCCATGTCAACAAATGCATCCAATATTGTCCTACCATCAGTCTCGATTTCACCCCGTCCACAGTAATTCCGTTTCCCGGCATACTTCAATGCTGCCACCTTATGCGGGTTTTCGTGGGTCTCAACCTCCGTACCCTCGTCCGCTAAATTAATTGCAATCTACACGCATTACCAAATCAAAAGATTCATTTACTATTATACATTCTCAAAAGGATTATTATTTTTTTGACAGTACAGAGCATTTGATACCTTGTCATCTTTTTTTTGGGTTGGGTTCTGTACTCTTGGCCTACCCCTCACCTTCGGGGTGGTCTTTGGGTCGGTGAAATCCGGGGGCAACTTTTTCTTAACACGATCGGTCCTTCTCAGCACATTCTTCACTATTGTAGATAATTTCTCAACCCCTTTCTCAATCGAAGGCTCTTCCTTCTCATGATCTAATTCGTTAACATCGTTACTACCAACGCCATCCTCGTTCGGGGCAGCATTTGACATCTTCACCAACGGCTCCCTTGAACAACCCGTGTCCACGTTTAACCCAACACCAGATTCACCCTCTTCTGGCTCCGTCTCCGCTGCAAACAGACCCAAGTGACCATCAGCCTGTACTGTCACATTCACATCAGCAACACCCTTCGGAATTGACTCATCGGGGACCTCTGCCTGTAAAGGCTCCCTAACATCATCACCACCATTCGGACAAGGCTCCTCGGCTGTAACGCAATACAAAACATAAAAAAAAGAAACACATAAACAAATCAAAATCCTCAATACAAATGTAAGCAAATTTCTACACCAAAACATTGCAACATACCTGCATTGCCATCACTCTCTTTATCATGGACCTCGGCCTGTACAGGCTCGCTTACATCCTCAACACCCTTCTCAGCGATGTCCTCTGCTGCACAGTCCACGATATATATGACACAGACACATAAACAAATATAAATCGTTTGGAAGAATTCAGCAAATCCATGCCTTACCAGGACATTGCAACATACCAGCATTGCCCTCATCCTCATTCCCATTCTTCGGAATACCATTGTTGTCGTCCTCGTTTTCTTGATGCTCATTTACTTCACCACCATCAGTCTCCCCATCAGCACCACCAATTCCTGGAGCCGTATGATATCCCTGTCCATCCCCCTCATTTCCCAGCATCCACTCCAAATCCTCATCTCCTCGTCGTTTAACGCCACTACTTGTATGCGCTTGCTGGGTCCCCACTGCGTTCACGTCCATTTCTTCCCTTCCATTACGTTCTTGCACGAGCACATTCTCCCTGGTGAAGCCTCTTTGTAAAACTCCTTCTGCATCCGGCGTGTCCAACTCATCGCCGTGCTTCTCCTCATTCTCTCCACCGACACTACCACCACCACCACATCCTTCCAAGGTTGATCTCTCCCTCTCCTCCTCTCCCTTATCTCTCTCCCTCTCCTCCTCTCCCTTATCTTGC
The DNA here is from genome assembly GCA_030278955.1 of Hygrophila difformis. Classification (NCBI taxonomy): domain Eukaryota; kingdom Viridiplantae; phylum Streptophyta; class Magnoliopsida; order Lamiales; family Acanthaceae; genus Hygrophila; species Hygrophila difformis. The sequence continues at coordinate 40,314,272 of JAOANR010000012.1, read as the reverse complement.
TCCCCTCCCACTTCTACTCCTCCTGCTGCTGGGGGGTCCACTAACCGCTCATTCTCATTGACACGCAGCTCATCCCTTGGTGCAACAATGGGCTGCGTTTGCCTCTTCACCATCCTCGTTCTTCCCACTGCTTTCTTACTTGTCTGATCGACCACCCTAGCTCTGCTCCCCAGTGGGGCTGCCCCCGTCCTCCCCACCTACGCCAAAACACATAAAAATTCTAATACATTACATTATTACACACTTCCATTACTCATTAACTTAACTTAACAGCTACACAATTCTTTACTAATTAATTACACAAACGATCACCATTTTTAACTTAAGGACTTAGCACTTAATACAAAATATTACCTGTACAGCCTCTATACCAGCCGTAATAAAGACTTTTTCGTCTTCCAACGGTGTGAAACCTAACACATCTTCCGATGTCAGCTTCCTTAGCTGCTCATTGCATTCTTTGACATTCGGATGACTCATTGTCCATCTAGAAAACCGAGGAACACATTCCCCCCTAGTCGGAATCTCAATCATTGGAACACGTTCAAAAAACCATGCCTGGTATTATACCCAAAACAAATTAGTTTTCACATTCACATAACCCGAGCCAAGCAATAACCAATAATTAAACCATAAAAGCAATTAAAAAGCACTCACCAACAACCCAAACATGCAACCATCAGCACTATTCTTCCCCTTCGCACATTTCTTCAGTGCACCCACCAAGAACATGTGCGCTGCTCTCCCCCATGCATACTCCCCTATGTGCTCGACGTCATCCACATAGTGCAACAAATAAGCAGGCACATATCGATGGGCTATCGGGAACAATATACAATTGAATACAAGTAAAACAAAAATCCTAGCAAAGTCGTCCAGAGTAACATCTCCAAACTCTTGCTCCCCCCCACCCCCCACTGATCTTTCTAAGTACTTCTGCGATGACGTCCCGTTTGACATTACCTACATTGCCCCCAAAAAACTTAGCAACTACTTCACTCTGCTGTCCCAACCGCGGGTGCACAAACCGCCCCTCATTTCTCAGTGCCACGACACAAGAAAACTCAGAGGAAGGAAATTTTAACCTAATGTCCTCCCCCAATACAAAACAACTACCCTCCTCCTCGTAGGAGCTTACTAGCGCTTCCAACCATGCTACACTACTGTAATGTTTTGGACACTCCATAAAGTGCCAAAACGGTGTCCGCCTCATCGCATCTCTCTGCTCTTCAGTCAAATTCTCATCTACTTCTTCCATTACTCCAACGAAATACTAAGGTGAGCACCTCGTCGTCATCACACCATCACTGGCATCTCTACTCCTACGCTTTGCTTTCTTCGTGCTGGATGTCCCGGCGTCATCCCCCACATCTCTACTCCTCTTCAATCTTCTCCCACCTCGCTTTGGCCCCATTCCCATACAATCCCTACGAACAGCATAATTTACACAGTTATATTACTTAAAACATACATTTACCCACTGCATTCTAAGTTTGTGTTTAGAATTTCAATAAACAGTTGTTCCATTCAACAACTCAACTATCATAACCCTCTCCATTTCTATCACATACCATTTCAATTATCATAAATTGCAATGGAGTGCAACATATATAAACATACAACATTGCTAACATACCATTCAATAAACAATACAATTAAATCTACAATGCCTCCATTGTCGGGTTTGCCCAATTCTCCACCACCTCCACCACCGCCATCGCACTCGCCAACCCTCACGGTCCTATTCCCCCAACCCTACCTTTCGGCCACCACAAAAATCGGCCTACAACTTCCCTTATCCTAATCCCTCTCCGGCCACCGTCCCCTCCCCCGGACCGAATCTATTCCTGGGGTGCCCAAATCTTCACCGTCATCGCCCTCCCAAAGCCTCAAGGTCCTCTTGCCCTAAACCCTACACCCACCCTGGCCACCGCAATGAAAATACTTAAAAAATTAGAGATTAAAACTTACCTCAATCGCGTCCACTGTCGTCCCCTACGTCTCCTACACGGCCGGCGATTCCGCCGCGGACGACCCACGTCTTTCCCCTTTCCTTCGCCGGTGTCGTACTTACCGTTCCTTTGCCTTGTACTCATTCAAGTTATCCCTCCTCTTTTAATTAAAAAATTATTTCTTTTCTCTTTTCTTTAATGTAGGTATTTTTTCCAACTCAAGTATTTACATTGGGGGGCTTAATGGAATAAAAACCCTTCCATGGGGCATTCGGGTATAAAGTGGGTCAAGGGTGGTTTTTTTTCTAATTTGCCGATTAAGTAGATTCCCACGGCAATAATCATTGCCATGCTTCGTTTTTTTTTTTTTTTTTTTGTTCTGTTCCTGTTTCATCTTTTTTTCTCTTTGATTTTTCTATTTTTTCCCTAGCTCTCCATGGGTTGTACTGCCAAAAAAAAGTATTTCTTTTATGCGTGTGTCCTGTGTAGTATGTGTATTATACTACCTCCGTCTTTATGTAAATGTTACGTTGGACTTTTTGACACTATTCACTGTTGAACTTTGACTCAAATTTTTATTATAGTTATGCAAGAAATAATATAGTCAAATGAGATCTTGTTAGATTCATCTAATCTTGCAGTTTTAGAATATCAACTTTTTATAATTTTTCATTATACACAATTTAAGTTATGAACTGTTAAAAATATGTATCGGCATGCATGTCGGAAGAGAATGTAACAATTATATTGAGACGGAGGACGTATCTGACATGAAATCGCATTTCTTCAGTGAGTTGATAAAATTAAAGGCGTGACGATTACAGTACTGCAGATCCAATAAATATATAGAAGTATAAAAATCTACACAACATGACCCATCCTTATTAGCCTGTTACTGTACTGTATAATCTTTCAACAAAACATTGTGTACTGTACATGTGGACAATTCTCGGTGCAATTCTATGAGATGCATGCAATATATATATATATATATATATATATATAGTTGTTGGAGCGGCCAAAAATCGGACCGTCCAAGGACCTTTTTCTCTTCAATGGAAGCGGCCGGAAAAGGATCAAACCGGCTCGGGTTCGAATTAGACTTAGAGAAAATGCGCCCATAAAAAAATATATGAATAATCGTCGGCCGAATCGCCGAACGGTTGAGCCTAGCATTCGTTCCCTCTAAAAGCGCCTCCTGTAGCTAATATTGTAATGTTCAGCCTTTGATGCGGGACCCATCGGATATTAGATTTACATATCAGTATCAATATTATCGCATCTAATCCAATGAAATACCCATTCCACCGCCACTCATCAGCAAAGGCAATAATAGTCACATATATTCACATACGCAGGGAACAAAATGAAGCATCTATCATTGATATTGATCCTTTATTCAAAGAATAAATACAGTTACAGATCTGGAGTTATTGTACATTCTCAACTAACCGAATATGCGACCAGAACGCAGGAAGTCCAATTAGCTGGGACTTTTTGATAATCAAGCGTGATACCTGTGTTCTTGGCTTGAATCCACCAGACTTGAATATGTGTTAGATCTTGAATGCGCAGGAAGTCCAAATCTCATGAATCTCTCTATAATCGAACGGATACACACCATCAAGGAATTTGAAACAATGAATTTACCGTCAACCAAGGGGAAGCGGCTAATTCATTTAGGATTGATCTAGCTAGACTAGGAAAGCTGTAAAGGAAAGCAATAAAGGTACTGAAAAGTAAAGTACAAAGATAGAGTAAATTGGGGGTTGACCAAGGGGTGTTTTTCTTCTCCATGAGTAGGGGTATTTATAGATGTATTGAGAAAATAACTCCCCACTTGATAGGATAACCGCTCATTTGAAAAGAACTTCTCTTCCAACCCATGCATCAGTAATCGTCCCATCTTTCAACTCTCGGCCGAATTTAGCCCTATGGCCTATCGGCCGAATACAGCATATGGTCTTTTCTGCCGAATCCGGCCCATATCCCCATGACCGAGTTCTTTCCTTTTCCTCATTTTGACCGGCTTGATCGGCTGGCCCCAACAGATGCCCCCGTGCTTGGTTCGAATACTTCAAAGAATGAGAACTAAGTAATTTCTTTCCTCGCTGGGGTGCCATTTCTTCCTCATTTTTTTCAGTCTCTTAATTTTGCACCGCAGCCGAAAACACTCATCAGCGCCGACTTTGAGTAATTCCCAGCAACGTGCCTCTGGAAGATTCTTGAATCCCATTTGCTGGCCAGCTAGTTTAATCGTCCGGCCGACGTTTCAAAAATATTTGCTCGCACAATTTAAAGCACCGAGCACCACTGGCCACACTTGCCACCATTGAAAGCAAAATGGAAATTCCTGGCCATTTCTTTGACTCTAATTTAATTCCATGTATATATTCCCACTAATCGTATGAGCATCCTTTTAAATCTTCCATCTGAGGTAGTCTCACCTGATCATTGCTAGCTCTCATGCTCAATGTAATAATGATACTTTCTTTCAGCTGAATTCTATAATTCTTCTCATCACCTCAGCCGATAAGTGGGATATCAAACTCCATTTTCAAGGATTATCTCGGCCATCTAAATGACCCCCAATTGCTTCGTCTGAAACCGTTTAGCTAAGCGGCCTAGTTTCAGATGTCAGTCGTATGGTGTAATCCATTAGAGCATGTTACGATTTCCTCTGAATGACCTGTATCTATTTTACATTCCAACTGAGCCGTCACATTGTACTCATTCCAAAGAACGGCTGAAACAGGAACTTTTTAAAGATCCATTGCTTCTGCACACAACTGTATCTTTTTCTTATTTCCAGCCAGCCACCACACTGCACATATTCTAAAGAATTTCTGGATGATTGGAATCGGCTGTAAAAACTACTTATAATTCTTTGCTCAGGTCTCATCCGATCAACTGTAATTCCATACGAACCTGTTCTATCAAATCTGCTTCTCAACCTGACCCTCAATGGTCTATCGATTGGTCTTAAGTACACTTGTCATTAGAATCAGCTCCGCAAAAACTTCTCGACTCGGCCTAACCACCCCACTTCGGCCGAACCGGGTGAACACTTTCACATTTTGCCTGGATTTTATCATTTGGAACAGGTATATGCTCAATCGCATGGCCAAATTGATTTTCCATTCCAGGCGTTTCAACTCACTGTTTTGTCTTGATCCATCTTTCCGTCTATTTCACTCTTTTCTCTTGAAACAATGAATCCGAACACATCTTATAAGCTAGTGAGCTAATCCTTGTTGTCTTCCAAGTAACTAATTCCAATGTGCTTAACATATCAAGCACTACAGATCCTAATGGCCACCATTAGATACAAATTCAAAGACCGTGTATACTTCTATGCCATTCTTGTAACTCTGATCAATCTCACAGATTCTCACCAATTTCTTATGAGCATCTTCAATTAAAGATAAAATCTTCCATAGTCATTGCTCGCCCTCGTACTTAATTAATATTTTAATGATTTCCTCTTTCGGCTGAATCACTCTGCCGAATCCTCGACAAGCAAGCAAAGCACAATAAATTTTTAATGCTTTTTTGGGACCCGGATGCCAATATCATGATCGGACTTTTCTAATTCCAAAATACCCATCAACTTTCCAGACTTTTGCACCGTCAATATTCCCAATTCTTTTCCGGCTTTCTCGAAAATCCACCTGAGTGCGAAGTCGGTGGTGCAGCTCACGGGGATTAATTACCTTTTATTTTGGAACTGCTGATTCAAAGATACCGCCGACGCTTATTGCCTTTGCCCGTCCACTGTCGGCGGCGTCGTTGGACTTCTGCTCAATCAATTAGATTGCTATGGACGATCCCAATTGGTATACGCCTTGACACTTTAATTGAGTACAATACTCAACATTTACAATTCTTCTCATCACCGCAGCCAATAAGCGGTATATCAGATTCGATTTATATGGATCGTCTCGGTTATCTCAGTGTCCTCAAATTGTTTTGGCCGAAATTGTATCGTATGTCGGCCTAGTTTCAGACTCTACCCGAATGGTAAAATCAATCTAGTTTCTGATATCGACCGAAATCTCTTTGTTCAGATATCGGCCGAGTAATCCAATTACCTGAGTTTCTTTTTCAGATGCACTTCTCAGGCTTGAAAATTTTCATCGGAGCATCCATATTCATACTTCACTCTCTTGTTTGAATATTCTGTCTTGCTTCTCCAACTCCTTTTTTGCCTCGACCGAGAAAACTCATTAAATGACAAACCAACGTGAGTCTCGGCCCGTAACATTCGAATTCGCTTTAAAAATCCAAATATCCACGGACTCTCATCCGCTGCCTGAATTATATCATTCGGCGCAGATCGATGCTTAATCGCATGGCCAAATTAAATTTCTACCCCAGATGCTTCAATTAGCTATCCTATCTGCCCATTCATCTCATTTTTTCCTTGAAATAAAGAGTCTGAATGCATAACTTCAAGAATCAAGTATACTTCCGGGCCACTTATGTAACTCCGGTTAATCTCACAGATTCCCACCAATTCATATGAGCATCTTTGACTTGAGATTAAATCTTCCATCTTTGAGTCATCTCACATGGTCACTGCCCATTCTCGTACTTAATAAGGATTTTCCTATTTCGGCTGAATCATTCTGCCGAAAAGATATCATAAAATCCGCATTACTTTCGGCTGATGTGACATTTCCAAATGGACGGCCCAAATTCCAGGATGGCCTGCCTCAGCCGAAATGGTTTGTTAGACCTAAACTTACACAGATCTTGGTTCCACTTAAAATTCTTCCAATGTCATGACAACTGCACCGCAACAAATGCCTTGGAGGATTTGAAAATTCTTCATCTTGAATCCTGTAACCTTATGTCGGTGGTGCAACTCATGGATAAGAATAATCTTCCAGAAGAATCTGTATGAAACTAATTGGCTTCTCTTTCTTCAACTTGGAGCTGTTGACTTGTGGATATCATTAAAGCTTCTTGCCTCTGCTCGTCCGTTGTTTGGCCCCCCACCTTCGGCTCTATCTTGGCCAAACCTCTGCTCAATTAATCAAATCATTCTAGGTCCGATCAACCTCAACTGGTATCCGAATTGACATTTCAATTGAGTACAATACTCAATATGTATAATTCTTCTCTTCATCTCAACCGACAAGTGGGATATCAGACTGGTTTTATGGATCATTTCGGGCACCTAAGTGACCCCTAATTGCTTCGTCCGAAACCCTTTAGCCAAGTGGCCTAGTTTCAGGTGTCAGCCGAATAGTGTAATCCATCTGAGCATGTTACGATTTCCTTTTTCGGCCAAATCATTCTACCGAAAAAAACATCGTAAGAGCCATACTCCCACCGGCTGAATTTGCCATTCCCAATTCGCTGCTTTCGCCCCCCAACTAACTCCGGGATGGCATTTTTCAAAGTATCTTCAAGAGGGACCGCAAAGTATAATCAATATAGATCCCAATAAAATTTCTCATCTGAATATGCTGTCTCACTTTTCCAAATGATATCTTGAAACTCCAATATCGCACTCACTAGTCCCACTTGAATATTTTTTCAAGTATCTAAGAGATACACGATTGTTTCGGCCGAAACCTTTTCGCCAACCGCCCGATTTCGGCCGTCAACTCAGCGGTGCAATAAACCTAGTTTCGGACTTTGGTCGAATGATACAATCAGCCCAATTTCAGGCCTCAGCCGAATGATGTGATCAACATCGTTTCAGATGACGGCTACTGAATACAATCAATTCAAACCGTTGACTTCGGCTGTATAATTGGCCAAATTTTAGATGTCAGCCGAATAGTACTATCAACATCGTTTCAGATGTCAGTCGAGTAGTTCAATCAGCTGAGTTTCTCTTCTTTTTTTTTTATTTTAAATTTCGTCTCACTTCCACACTTCATCCCTGACCGACTATCATCACTGCTTGTGCTTTCATCTTTTCCCACTGGTGGTCCTTTTCGTCATTCCTCTCTAATCAATTTTCGTACAGAAACATCTTTCAACATCGGCTTTAAGCTTATCGTCATTCTGGAAGTCGATATATGTAGAGCTCACAACCTTGTTCAAGATGAAGTATTGGACGCATAGCTTCAGTAACGTTTGCAAGTCACTTCTCGGAGTCATCGTCCCCCCATCTCAAACTGTTGGTGCCCCATTACCTGGTTGCTTTGATGATGATCTTCTCATTCATTTTTAGCTTTCAATACCTCCGCTTGATTTCACCAAATCGGCCGAACAGATGAATATTAGTCTTTCGGCCGAAAGAATCCATGTCAATCTCCAATTTACTCTTTTACTCCCATTGACTGATCGAATTTAATAGTATGCCTCATCTATTTCTAATAATAGTGAAGACCATCAACACTACTTTGGAAAATATACCCTTCTTTCTGGATTCGCACTAGAATATTACCTGTGATGGCTTCCTGAACAATTCTTCAACCTAGAACTTAGTTTAAGAACTTCACCTCTAGGATGATTCTTCCCACTAGGCCGTGAATCGGCCCAGACCAACTGATCCGGCCATGTATTTCCTCACCAATCCGGTCGAAAAAGCATAAAATAATCCTAATTTTTCGGCCGACTGGGCATCAAAAACTTGTTTATAAAAACTTTAGCACTACAATGTTTTTTCCTTATTAGGCCGTGAATTGGCCTGTAGGCCGCCTAATCATCATTTGTCGCCCTAATCCAGAGTTGCTCTTTGATCTAAAATACGAATACTCCGGGTATGCCCCCGGGCAGATTTGCTACTCCCAATCGGCCGTATTCGGCCTGAAATAAGCTTTCAATACTCGCGTCTGACTTTATAGTTCTTCATCGACTCGGCTGAAAGAATGATCCTATATATATGTTTCCGTACGGGATTAAATGGTTTCTGTAAAACTTATTGTCTCCCCACTATATCTAATGAAAGCAATCCAACACTTCGTCAGTAATCTAACTTCGTAAAGTACCACTCTCTCCAGCCGAAATATAAATCACTAAATATATTCTTTCCCTGACAATATGATGCATTTCCGATTGGCTTCAGTAATCACCGATCATTCCATGACAAGCCATACGAACTCCAGTATTTCAAGCGTGCCTCACTAGCCAATGTGAATCGCCTGACAAACTTGAAGCCTGGAACAATATGTCATCTTCATCACCCAATAACCTCCGATCCAAATCGTGTGACTCCTTCATTCTAGCTCCGTTTTCCATTTGGTTCCATAACCGTTGCTAGCTAGCCAGACGATCCAAACTATTGAATGACTGCATACATTTTGTGATGAAAATCCATCATGTTAGACCCTCCCTGGAAATTCCCTGGATTTCGAATCACAAGAAACCCTCTGGAAACTCTAGCTTCAGAGATGATATCTCCTTATTGATCTAGTACGGCCGAGAGTCGGCCTGGTTGAACTTGGCCGTGAATCGGCTTTGATGAACCTCTGTTACTGACCTATTGTAGATTTAAATTGATAAACGATCATCTTCCGATTCGGACAAATGGCCGAATAAGGCCTCGCGTCGGCCTAGACGAATCATCTCTTCAAAAATCGGCCTCTCCTCAAGCTGTTTTACCACTAGGATGGCACTAGCATTATTCAAAGTATTTTGGAACTAATTTTTAAAACTTAATCAACTCCAAATGCTTCCAGTTCTTCTGGTATGAACGACGCCAAGTGGAATAATATCTTCAACATCTAGACGGATGTTATCAGACACTACCCATAAAGATCCTATCCATATTATGAATATCAAAATTATTGGCCGCTGCTCTATATTCCAAATAGCTTCGTCGGCCCCGGTATTATAGACACCATCGATGATTGATCAAATAACTATGCTGACATTTGTATATATGCATTTCAATCATCATCTTTCTTTTTCAGCCGAGGACACCAGAAAATGAGATCTGAATGTGAATATCGTTTCGGCTTACATCTTCAAATAATTTGTTCTAAGAGATATAATGTAATGCAGTGATGCTTCGATCTTAGAGGTGTCTGCTAACTTTTTCACAAAATTGTAGCAGTAAATAAAGTTCAATGTTCCTGTAATTGCTACACACCAAGCTCTGGATGGTCACTCATGACCATACCACAAAAACACTTACCAATGTTCCATAATTGTAGCAGTTATAATCTTGAATTTAATAATCCCTCAATGACCTTACACAATCCAATCACCCAACTCGAATCACCCATAATGAAGAAAGTTGGCCGTGTATTAACCTGGATGCACTCGACATCCGTGACTCAGCCTGGATGAAACTGTCCACCGTGAGTCGGCCTTGTATTACATATGTTGCTCCTTTTTCTCTCGGCCGAAATTCCAATGTGAATCGGCCTAGTTTCCGATTTCATCTATTATCATCTCATAATGATGTATAATACTCAGAATTGGTGGAACTAATTCATCACCATATTCTGCTACCAATTCTCTCTCCTTGGTTTGGAACATTGGTGCGGATGAACAAAGATGTGAGTCGGCCTTGATGAACTAACTTTTCAATAATTTGGGATTGCCCCCGGGTGAATCTGCTGCTCCCAAACGGCCGTATTCGGCCTAAACGAAGCTCAGCTCGCTCCAGTAAACCAGTGCTGATTGAAATTTCCCGAGGACAGTTGATTCTGAATAACAAGCCACCTAACTTGGAAATTCTAGCTTCAAATATAATCTTTCCTTGACGAATTTAATAGGGTCGTGAGTCGGCCTAGTATGCCACTCATTTTCTCTTAGCCGAAACTCTATCGTGAGTCGGCTCAATTTCAGATCTCTTTTATCATCCTCTCACAATGATATATAATGTTTGGAATTCTGGTATGGGTGGAGCTGTTCCACCACCATATTCTGCTTCCAATTCTTTTCAACCCGGACTTCGAATTTTAGAATTTTGGTGTGGATGAATAAGGTTGGCTTTGATGCATCAGCTTCTCAATCATTCGGGCTTGCCCCCGGAAAGATTGGTCGCTCCCAATCCACCATTGAAGCATCTACTTAGTGGCAAATATTCCTGATTCAATCGGCCCGTATTTCGGCCGAACTTAATTGCACTAGAATCCAACTGAGAGATATCGTGTCCGAAAAAATAAAATAAGTTGTCGGCCGAGAAGGCCAGACGATTGAGACAATGGTTGGCGGGCTGATTTTGGATGAAAACCCTAAAATCATGAATACAGATCCCACTACATGAATTAATGTCTCAATTCTCTTTTTCTTATTCTATTTGAATCTTCATCCTCAAAGCAGCACTCACAGACTAATTCTGTATTTTTAAATCAACTCATTCAACCTTCAACACCTGTGCACACGGATACATTCGGCTGAAATTATATTATTCTTTTATTCCTTCAGCTCATCAGAGAAGCGAGGCCCAGTCTCTATATACACATTCTTTGGTTTGGTGCTGCTTCAAATGCGGGTTAAGGTTTTCAGCCAAGGTCGCCGATTCCGACCTTGCGCAATGCATTGGTTGTAAGTTAGCCAAGTTTGACGTATATCTCTTCTTTTCGGCCGAAATCGTTTAGTGAATCGGCCTATTTTCAGCTCTCTTTCATCGCTAATAGGTACACCTGTACCTATCTCAGCATCCGCAGCTGAATGATGACTGATTCTTCTTAGTAAAGACGAAACTTCCCTACTTGAACATCGAATTTCAAGACTTTTTGGTACTTATGAGCTACGCTGCAAACCGGCCTAGACAAACTAAGCTGCGATCCATCTTATGGCTGTGTCTCTCTCAAAATAATTCGAGCTTGTCTCCGGGTGGATTCGTTACTCCAAATCGGCCATAGTAGGTGCGAAGCAACTTTGAATTCCCAAATCAACGATCCGAAGTTGTGCCGAACCTATCACGGGAGCAACACTCACATAGCTGATAAATAATGGAGCCATAACTAACTAGAATTAATGCATTCTTCTCAGCTAGGGGCATAGCATCCTCTTCGTAATAATGTTGCAGTCCCCAAACTCTTCTTATATCCATTTTCTTTTCCTTGGCCGAAATTAACTCATATGATCGGCCCATTCAATCATCTTTCTGAAATATTTTCTTCCAAAAACAACACACCTCCATCTTACTATTTTCCAATGGGATTTCCAAAATAATTGATATCAGGTACATACCAGCTCCAAAGCTGATCATCTTTCTCACTCAAATGAACAAGGTCGTGGGTCGGCCGGATGGATTATCTGGACTTTTACATTTTCTTCCGAATTTCTCCATGGTTAACATCATTACCGTAAATCCAGTAGAAATAACATCTTGAACATGCCTGGAGTCCTTTCCAAGGGGATTTTAAATCCAACAACCATGGCATTAAAATCTATCTAAAACAAAACTTCTTGGACGAAGCTTCGTGAACTTAGATCTCTGCATCGAACTTGATAAATTGACTGGTGTTTCCGTTGATAGCATCTTTCAACTGAAACTAAATTTCAATCCGATGACGATTCTGTGCCGGAGTAGTTAGGCCGTGAGTCGGCCTAGTTTCAAATATATCTCTAGGCCATGAGTCAGCCTAGTTTTACACGTATCTCTTCCCTTCGGCCGAAATTATGTAGTGAGTCGGCCCATTGAATCATTTTGCCAAGGCTTCTGAAATATTTTCTTCAAAACTTCATTGACCTGTGCACATCTCGATCTCATTTTTTTCTTAATGCAATTTCCAAAATAGCAACTAAACACCAACTCCTTGGCAAGGCCGTGGGTCGGCCGAATGGATACTTTTGTCTCTGTTCTTAAAATATTCTCTGCCAAAACCTTGTTGATCTCCAAAGACCTCGATCTTAAACTGATACCAGGTAGAAATTGACTCCTAAGCTAATCATCTTTCTAGCTTGAATGAACAAGGCCGTGGTCGGCCGGATGGACTAGCTAGGCTTCCACCTGTTATCCTGGATTTCACGCTGGTTGTCTTCCAACAAAATCCGGAGTATACTAGACCTGCCCCCGAGTCTTTCCAAGGGCTTTAAATCTGACCACCATGTCATGAAAATCTTACAGCAATAAAACTTCTTGAATTTGGATCTATGCTTCGAATGGATAAAACTGATTTGATTGAGCGGCTTTAACAACAGCCTGCCCGTCCGGATGATTCTCCATATAGATAATCCACGATCTTCAAAATATTGGTGGAACACTGTAGCTAAAATTTGAAGAGTAAAGAACGATGACGACTTGACTTCAATTCAAGTGTCCCACTGGGCGTGCCAATGTTGGAGCGGCCAAAAACCGGACCGTCCAAGGACCTTTTTCTCTTCAAGGGAAGCGGTCGGAAAAGGATCAAACCGGCTCGGGTTCGAATTAGACTTAGAGAAAATGCGCCCATAAAAAATATATGAATAATCGTCGGCCGAATCGCCGAAAGGTTGAGCCTAGCATTCGTTCCCTCTAAAAGCGCCTCCTGTAACTAATATTGTAATATTCAGCCTTTGATGCGGGACCCATCGGATATTAGATTTACATATCAGTATCAATATTATCGCATCTAATCCAATGAAATACCCATTCCACCGCCACTCATCAGCAAAGGCAATAATTGTCACATATATTCACATACGCAGGGAACAAAATGAAGCATCTATCATTGATATTGATCCTTTATTCAAAGAACAAATACAGTTACAGATCTGGAGTTATTGTACATTCTCAACTAACCGAATATGCGACCAGAACGCAGGAAGTCCAATTAGCTGGGAATTTTTGATAATCAAGCGTGATACCCGTGTTCTTGGCTTGAATCCACCAGACTTGAATATGCATTAGATCTTGAATGCGCAGGAAGTCCAAATCTCATGAATCTCTCTATAATCGAACGGATACACACTATCAAGGAATTTGAAACAATGAATTTACCGTCAACCAAGGGGAAGCGGCTAATTCATTTAGGATTGATCTAGCTAGACTAGGAAAGCTGTAAAGGAAAGCAATAAAGGTACTGAAAAGTAAAGTACAAAGATAGAGTAAATTGGGGGTTGACCAAGGGGTGTTTTTCTTCTCCATGAGTAGGGGTATTTATAGATGTATTGAGAAAGTAACTCCCCACTTGATAGGATAACCGCTCATTTGAAAATAACTTCTTTTCCAACCCATGCATCAGTAATCGTCCCATCTTTGAACTCTCGGCCGAATTTAGCCCTATGGCCTATCGGCCAAATACAGCATATGGTCTTTTCTGCCGAATCCGGCCCATGTCCCCATGACCAGTTCTTTCCTTTTCCTCATTTTGACAAGCTTGATCGGCTGGCCCCCACGCTATTAGATTGGTGCAATCAACGATACGAGTAGTAAAAAGTTTGAATAATTTGATCAAATATCATGTGGAAAAAAAAATTAAAGGAATATACTCCCAACTTTTTTCAAATTAACTTGTTCATCTTCAAGTGGGTAGAAAGTAGGGAAGAAAGTGAAATGTGGGAAAAAATATGTAAAATAGAACGAAATATATATTTATTAAAAAGTGAAAATGGTCAATTAACATCAGGCAGACACAATTCATACAGTAATATTTAACCATTTTAATTATGATTGTTGGAGTTTTTCGTTAGCTTGGGTTTAAATTTTGGTTTTAGTTTTATAGCTAGGCCCGGCCCATTTTGGGTCCATCAGAGTGTAAAGGTAGTAGTAGTATAGTTGGCAAAAACATTTGCATTGGTGGGTCAAATCGCACTACCACAACAAAAAGAAAAATGGTAATGGAACAGTCTTACAACTTACAAGAATTCACAGTGCCAAAACTCTTCCCGTGTATCAATCGAATTCAACATTTAAGTATAACCTAAATTCCTCTTTTTCCCGTAATGAAGAAACCAATGAGTATACTATTCTCTACAAATTAAAAACCGAATCAGAACACAAATAAAAAAATAAAAAAAATCAATCAACGAATGAATTTCCCTGCCCATTTTAGTACTACATACAATTTCCTTTTTTTTCCTTTACAAGTGAAGTCGTCGATGATCAGTCCACCAAACCAGAACCCTGTTGTGAACCATATTCCCACGGCAGCAATCCCGTCGTTGCATCCATCATATTCCCCAGCAAAAAATCCCTCAGCCCCGTGTCCCACACTTCACAGAACTTCCGAGGCCAATCCGGCGGCTCCACCGCCTCCGTCCCCAGCCCCGGCGCCCTGTCCCGCGACCCCTCGTTCTGATTCTCCTGCCAATCCGCCACATACGTCGCCACCCTCCGGTGGAACTTGGCCCGAAAAACATCCCACACTTGGTACTTGTAGTGATTGATCACCGCCGTGCTTTGAGGCAAGTTCACGTACTCGAACCCCTTCCCTAAATGGAAATGGTGCACCACGTTTAATAGCGTCCGATCCAGCGCCTCCGGCCTGATGATCGATTTGTGCCTCTCCGGACTCTGGAGTCGACACGTGTACCCGACGGTGACTCCTTTCGGAGGCCGCCTGGTCAGCCCCGATGGCCCGAAGCTATGGCAGGACGTCCTGATTTCAGCTATTCTGTCCGAAGAAGACGAAACATTGGCCACGAGGGCGCGCAGAGCGCCCCGGGAGGCGTAACCGGACGGCCTGAAGTGTTCGTGGTGGCCGGGCAACGAATGCGGAAGGTAGAAATACTCGTCGACGTCCATGAACGACACCCAACGGCACTCATCCCTGGCGCGCAATGCGCAGTGCGAGAATCCAGCTTCCTGAGTCTTGATCCAGGGCCAGGAATGCCTCGTCACGTTGTGACCATCAGCGACGAGATTGAAAATTTCGTCGTTGATCCAGTCGTCGCTATTGTTGTCGTAAACGAACCATCTCCCGACTCCAAGCCACGAATGGTACACAATCCATTCGCGGATGGCGGACGCCTGATTCCACAACATTGTACAAACACAAAGGTCGTGTTTTTTCCCCTGATTCGGCCCAGCTGGATTCGAAATCCTCGCAACTGACGGGATAATAATGACTCGCCTGTTGTCGCGAGGACCACGCGGCGTCGCGCCGACTGTGACGCTTATGCCCTGCAGGGCCTTACCGGGATTATTGTCCCTGATGCTCCTCGGCAGCGCACACCTGACAACTTCCTGTGCAGCACTCAAAGCTTTTGTCGATGCCTGGAACCTCTGATTCTGCCCTAAAGACGACGACCCAAAATGGCAGGTGAATGTACGAGGATCGGACTCCCTGTCGGGCCTCAGATTCAACCCTTTTACGAACACTACAACACTGTCGTCCCCATCTAGGGTTGCTGAATAAGCCAAATTATCCCAGGAATGAACCGTCAAATTGCTCACCAAAACCCTATTTTGATTCCCACCCAAATTCACAACGTTCGAGTAATTCGACGGTGGAATCGGGCACCGCACAATCGACCTGAACCCATCCCATTCGTCCACGGACAGTACCTTCTTCTTCACAAAACCTGCCCTGAACCCATCCCCAGATTCCCTGTAATAAACACAATCCTTCAAACCCTTATTGTTTCTATCAACATTAACTCCCCTCACCAGCAACAGAACGTGGTCGGGGAACAAAACCCTGCCCTCGATTTTCAGCTGCGGAAACAAACCGCCCCCAAAATCTTGCACAGATTTGACAGTTCTTGTGGTGGCGGAAGACAGCAAAGACAAGCTCGAAACC
The DNA here is from genome assembly GCA_030278955.1 of Hygrophila difformis. Taxonomy (NCBI): domain Eukaryota; kingdom Viridiplantae; phylum Streptophyta; class Magnoliopsida; order Lamiales; family Acanthaceae; genus Hygrophila; species Hygrophila difformis. Next base: position 40,297,735 of record JAOANR010000012.1, on the reverse strand, counting down.
ACCAGAACGGGGCGATAACCGGAAGATTTCAGGGAAATTGCACTGGACAGAAGGTAAAGAAAAATGAAGCTGCTGAGACAAAGTACAAAACTCCTTACGGACAACAACGGTGGTTTCGACAAAGGGTAAAACTTTCTGCTCGGAATGCGTTTTCTCTTGCGCCGCTGATCTGAAACATCCATTTTTTAGCTGTAATTTTTGTACCCAGCAGAGAATGTAATTGGAATGAAAGAATTGGGTTTTGCAGTTTGCAGAGGGAACGTATAAAAGAGGACACGCGTTTGGGGAATGGGGATTAGGTTTCTTTAATTTATTTCACCATGTTGGTTAATTATTGGAGTCTTATTTTTTAATTATTGTAGTATTTGTTGTTATTATACTATTTTATACTATCATTTTCAAGAATCGTCGAAAGCTTGAATCGTGTTCAGGGCGAGGGTATATATTCTTCGATGATTGATTTGGGGGAAATTTCGTGAAGCACGACGCGATTGACTTTTCAACATGCGGTGAATTCTTCAAAATCTGTGGCAGGCACTTTCCTTTCCTGGTGGCCAGTTCAGACATAGAGCGTAGGTGTCACGTCAGGTTTCGGACAAATCATTGATTTCAACATGTCTGAATATTTTTCTATTTGTGGAATACCATATCATCGGATCAAAACCCTGCTTTGTGTGGCTGATCAATTGCCGTAAATGAATAACGAATACAACCCTTTGACATGTCATTGATGAAATTAGCATTAATTATACAAAGTGGAGTTTAATAAATTAATCTAATTTATAATTTAATTATTACTCATAAAATATAGATAATAAATTGTGGTTTTAAAGGGAACATACCACTTTTATAAAATACTAGTAGTATTTTAAGCAAAAAAAATACTAGTAGTACTTATATTGAAATCCTTTTTTTCAAACATAGTTATTGAAATCCTTTATTAAAAATGATAGAATAGGGTTGGGACTTATTCTAGTGGTCAAGTCCTACGTCTTCCTATGGTTAGGGGTTCGATCCCCACCCGGCCTACTATCTCCGGGCCCTTTATTTTCCTTTATAATTTATGTGATTTGAACCCACGCCGACCGTTTAAAAAAAAAAAATGATTGAAATACATAGAGCCAAGTGATTTGTCTCTACACGAACAAATCTTGAAAATCTTGGAGGAGGAATTTGAGGCATGTATGGTCTTATAAGACCGTGGACAGCAGTAATGAAAGCCAAGTTTCAACTCTATTTGCCTGTCATTTAATCAGTGGAGCCACGTGTCAAATTTTATGTATATATGAGGTGTTTTATGTGATGGTTGTCAATTTGTCATAGTATTATATTTTTAACAATTTCTAAGCCTTCAAATTCATGACATTCATTCATGTGTCATCTAAAAAAGTTTAAAAGACATTTAATTCCCGGATCCCTCCTTTCTCATTACTCCGTCCGTTCATTTTTAGCCGTCATTTTAGAGATTAAAAATTATTCCAAAATAGTTATATTTTTAGGTAGTTATAGATAGTTATACTATACTTTTACTATATTGTCATTCACTTTACATAAATGCTATTTGTTGGACGTTTATTAAGAATGAATATAGTTGAAGGGTAAAAATATAAATTGATAGGTTAATTAATACAAATATTGATTATTGAAATTGAGCTGAAAGAAAATAACTGTTTAGGAACGAATAGAGTAATATTTTATTTGCATTGTAATCTTTAATTAGAGTGTGCCAACTTGAAAAAAGTTGGGATTTAATTGGATTTTTTTTTTTCCCGTAAAAATGCCAACTTTAGATTAGATGATGCAATACAAGCATGAAGCCTCTTTCTGACGACCTATATTATAATTAAATTTATGTGCAATTATTTTAATATATTTATTGTGTATTAGTGGTCCGAGCTTTAGTTGGACCAGACATGAATGCAGCAGCTGTTTAATTTAGAATTATGTGGGTAGGCCTTTATCTAGCAAAGCTGGAATTAAATAATGGGTGGCAAGCATCTTTATTTAAAATATATATATATATATATATTTACATATATTGAAAAATTAAAGATTATCAATTAAAATTCCTTCCTCGAGGTCAAGACATTAAAGGAATAAACGTTGTAGGAATATTCTTTGCTTTGTATGTGCATTATACTCCCCCATTTTCTTATAATTGAAACCCATGAATAGTTTTTATTATTCATTGAGTAATTTTAATTTAAATTTTTAACATACTTATATAAGATAAAACATTGTCAAATGAGATCTTGTTGGATTCGTCTAATCTCGTAGTTTTAGAATATCAATTTTTTTATAACTTTTGCTTTTACACAATTTGAGATATTACGCGTGAAAAATATATACTGGACTGCGTGAACTACATATATATAAGTGTTTCACCTTTTCAATAATGGAGGAAGTATGTGAGAGTGATGGACTAATTTGAAGGATTATCAATTTTCTTCGAATTCACCTATATACATATTTTAAATATACACACATATTGAAGGGGCTGAGACAGATCGCAATCTCCCTAGAGCTTCTTACCGGGATATGGCACGCAAAGGGGCTCGTGTGAACCACTTCCATATCGGTGATGAATCCGATGATCTTACCGGCGACCCTGATGACATGATTCGTACCACTAATAATGGCGTCCCCAAGTTAATCTTGTCCAAAGCGTTTAAAGAGAGACTTCTCCGGGAATGGCAGTTTGCGGTTGTACTCAAAGTAGTCGGCAGGACGATTTCTTTCCGAGTCTTGAAGGATAGAATTGGTAAGATCTGGCCAGCTTCCGTTCCTCTGCCACTTATAGATCTAGAGAACGACTATTATGTTGTCAATTTCAAGAAGGAACAAGATGCAATTCATGCGTTAACTGGAGGGCCCTGGAACATCTTGGGCAATTACTTACATGTTCACCCCTGGGATGAACATTTCAACCCCAGGACTCATGTGATTTCTTCCATCGTCACCTGGATTAGACTTCCGAACATCCCACTTTTTCTTTACAATAGAAAAGCCATCTATGGCGCTGGTTCCCTTGTGGGTGATGTGATCCTCATTGATGCTGAAACAGACAAGTCAGCTAGAGGCAGATTCGCTAGACTAGCAGTGAAGATCGATGTGTCCAAGCCCCTGGCGCCTCAGGTTGAAGTTGATGACACGGTACTCCAGGTGGAATACGAGAATATCAAAGTTATTTGTTTCAAGTGTGGATTGTGTGGCCACTCCAAAGACAATTGCCCTACTTCCAAGGAGGATCAGAACGTCCCTACGGATCAACCTTTATCGCCTAGACAGAATCAGAATAATAGCAATTCGGATGAGGCCACTTTTGGTCCTTGGATGATGGCTAAGCCTCGGAGGAGAGGCCCCAAATCCCCTGCTGGTGCCAAGATTGCCTCCACCTCTACTGCTTCTAATAATAACAGGTTTACATCCTTAGCAGACAACCATGCGTTGGATTCTGTATCTCTGGAGCCTCCCATCTCCTCCTCTCCTCCTGCCATTCCCTCCCTCAAACCAATCAGTGTTCGTATTCTACCCTCCTCATTGCGGCCTACTACTGTTACCCACCAGACGATTTCATCCAAGCAGCTACCACCTTCCCCCCCTCGTGAGGAGCTTGGCAATTCAACTTCTTCTCCTTCCTGGACACTGCAACCTTCAGGAGCTAGAGTCTGCAGTGTCAATTCCTCTCTGCCACCCACCCACCACAAGGCAGTAATGGTCATTGATCCTTCTACTCATAAACGGAAGAGATTTAAGAGTCCAAATCCATGCAGAAAGGGCAGACCACCTGATGGTGAAAGTGATGATGAGATGTTTTCTCCACTGTCAAGCCCAGATGCTGCTGTTGAGAAGGGACGCGCCTCTAGTCTCCCTTTTTGATTTCTCTTTTTTTTTCTCTTCTGGTTTCCTTTTCTTTTACAGCAAACATTTTTCTCTAGTTCCCTTTTTCCTTTAATCCTTCAATGAACTTAACAATTGGAACTTGGAATGTGCAGGGAGCAGGATCTAAGGAGTTTAAAAGAGAATTCAGGGATATTACTTCTCACAAAAATATAGACTGTATAGCTTTATTGGAGCCTAGAATCAGTGGCAGTCGTGCGGACAATTTCATTTCTCATAGCCGATTCCATAAATCTTTCCGAGTGGAAGCTGATGGTTTTTCTGGGGGTTTATGGCTTCTATGGAAGGACCATGTTCAAGTGGAAGTGCTCGAATATCATTCTCAGTTTATTGATACAAAAGTTATAGTGAATGGTTCCTTTATTTTCATGACCATTGTTTATGCCGCCCCTAATAAGTACAGACGTTCATGGTTATGGCCGGAGCTAGCTCGCATCTCTCATTCCAGAACTGATCCTTGGATCATAGGTGGTGATTTTAACTGTATTGGTAAGATGGAGGAAGCTCGGGGTGGTAACATTTCTACTAAGTCTATTGTTGAACTGCAGAACTGGCTTAGAATTTCTAGAATGGAGGAGCTTAGATCTTTTGGTAATAAGTTTACTTGGGCTAGAGGTTTGCTTCGTAGGAGACTTGATCATATTCTAGGGAATGAAGCCTGGTTCTTGCTTTATCCTCACTGTACTATCCAAGTTCTACCAAGAATTCAATCAGACCATGCTCCTCTCCTCCTTGAAATATCCAGCTCGTCTCTTCCCAGGCAGAAGAATAGTAATAAGTTTTTCCGCTTTCAAGTGGCGTGGCAGAATGTCCCAGAGTTCAAGAGCATTCTGGATACTATTTGGCGCTCTGATGCCCCTTTCAAAGATAAGCTGGATGCTTTCAGAGTTAAAGTCAAGGAGTGGAGCTCCTGTCACTCCACTGTTAAAGGTCAGAGAAAGGCTAGAATTCGGGCTCGTCTTGCTGGGATTGAGAGACAAGTACACTGGGAGGACAACAACTTTTTGGTTAGATTACACAGACAACTCTCCACGGATTTAAATATCCTGTTAAAAGAAGAAGAAGCTTTATGGATCCAACGAAGTGTTAGAGATTGGAGCCTAGCTGGTGACAAGAACACTAAGTTCTATCATAATTTTGTTCGTGCCAGACGTGCTAAACAATGTCTTTCGATTCTAGAAGATGCTCATGGTAATATATTTCAAGGGGAAGAGGAGATCCTTGCTATGGTATTTGAGTATTTCTACCATCTCTTCCAAGTTGACAATTGCTGTCAGTTAGAGTCTTCAAATTCCCAAGCTCTCTTACCTAGGATTTCTGAAACTGATAAGATGTTACTGGCACAAGTACCTACCTTTGAAGAAACCTCTAAAGCGGTGTTTGATATGGCTCCTCTTAAGGCCCCGGGACCTGATGGAGTTCATGCTTTCTTTTACCAGCAGAATTGGCCTATCATTGGGAAGTCTGTCCATGCTTTCATATTAGATTGCTTTGATGGTAAACAAAGCATTAAGGATATCAACCAAACACAGATTGTTCTCATTCCTAAAGTCAAAGATCCCAAGACTGTTATGCAGCTTAGGCCTATTAGCCTATGTAATGTTATTTATAAAATCCTCACTAAAATCCTGGCTAATAGATTAACTTTTATCATGCCTCAGATCATTGCACAGGGACAAGCGAGCTTCGTCAAAGGACGGGTTATTCATGACAACATCATCACATGTCAAGAGATCTCGCACTATATGGAGAAATCTAAAGCTAATCCGGGTTTCATGATCATCAAGCTAGACTTAGAGAAGGCTTACGACAAACTCAACTGGCATTTTATTCAAAATTCGCTTGAACAAGCAGGTTTTCCTTTATCTTTTATTGACCTTACTATGAGATGTGTTGAAACCTCGTCTCTGCAGATTTCCTGGAATGGAGGGCTTGCTAAACCATTCTGTCCGTCTCGAGGTATTAGACAAGGAGATCCCATTTCTCCTTATCTTTTCATTCTCTGTATGGAACAGCTAGGAAGACAAATCACTAAAGCAGTGGAGGATGGCCTTTGGCAGGCGGTTAGCTGGAAGAATAATCATATCAGTATTCCCTACTTATTTTTTGCTGACGATATACTACTTTTTGCTAAAGCCACCACTAACCAAGCTTCTATTATTAAACATCTGTTAGAAAGTTTTTGTTCTGATTCAGGTCTTAAGATCAGTAGCTCAAAATCCAGAATTATCTTTGGCAATTCGGTTGGACGGGCAACCAGGCTGAATATAGAATCCATACTTGGTATTCCTAGCTCTGCCTCGGTAGGGACCTACCTTGGCTTTCCCTTATTCACAGGAAGACGGTCAGCCAAGGATTTTGGCTATCTTGTTGATCGAGCCAATAATAAAGTTCAAAGTTGGGCCAATAAACATCTTAGTCTTGCAGGGAGAATTACTCTTGCCAAAGCTGTTCTCCAAGGCTTGAGTATCTACTCTATGCAGGTTGCCAGACTCCCTAAATCAATAACTCGTGAACTGGATTCTATTACTAGGAATTTCATATGGGGTTCTACTAGACTCAGCCGTAAGGTTCATCTTCTTGCCTGGGACCGCATCACTGTTGGCTGCTCTAGAGGAGGGTTGGGCATTCGCAGAACTCAAGATTTCAACGAGGCCCTGCTCATGAAGTGCTACTGGGGTCTATTTCACAGGGACACGCTTTGGGTACAGATTTTGAAAGCTAGGCATGGCTGGTCGAATCACATATTCAAGCACAGACCTCAATCTCTATCCTATTGTGCAAAGGATTTCTTGTCTGTTTGGCCTAAACTCCAGCCACATATTGGTTGGAGGATTGGTAATGGTAAGTCCACTTTGTTTTGGACGGATAAATGGCTTAATTCCAACTTTGTTTTGCAGGAACATGCAATCTGTGAGCTACCCCATATTGAATTAATCAAGACAGTGGCGGATTATGCACCTGAAGGTCATTGGGTCCTCCAGAATCTTGGTGCCTTCCTACCACCAGATATCATTTCTATAATTGATAATTCTATCCCGCCTAACAAATTCAATATAGAAGATGTACCTTTCTGGATCCATCGTCCCAATGGTAAGTTCACTGTCCGGAGTGCAGCGTCTGAGTTGGAGTTGTACCGCAATCCTCCCCCTGAAGACAAAGCTTGGAAAGCAATCTGGAGATGGCCTGCCTCGCAGCGTGTCCGTACTTTTCTATGGCTTGCTTATCATGATCGAGTGCTCACCGCCACTGGGAAGTCTCTTCGAGGCCTGACCGATTGATACTAGGTGCTGGAAGTGTGGGGAAGAAGAGACTTTGCTACATGCTCTAAGAGATTGTTCCACATCTACTTTGGTCTGGCTTAATTCTAAGCTTCATCTCTCTGAGCATTTCTGGACGGACAATATCAAGACCTGGATCCAATCCATGAGCTGTGCGAATGTTGAGGAAACTGAAGCTTCTACCTTCGGTATTGGTTGCTGGATGATTTGGAAAAATCGTTGCAAGGAATTTCATGATTGTGAGCCCATTGCTTGGGATAATCTTCACTGGCATGTCTTGAGAACTTCTGTCGAACACTTTGCGGGCAGAAGCGAGTTGAGAAAGTTGGGAGCTAGAGATTGGTCTGTTCGCAAGGTCACTTGGCGTAAGCCTCCCAATGGCTGGGTCAAGGTGAATAGTGATGGCATTCTCTCCAACAATTCATGTAGAGCTGGCGGGTTGCTCAGGGATTCGAAAGGCCATTGGATTGGTGGTATTGTTGGCTCTGGGGAGCAAATGCCAGTAGTATTTGTTGAAGCCTGGGGAATTGTTTTATGTCTGCAGCTTGCTTGGGAGTTGGGTGTTAAAAAGCTTATTGTCGAAGCAGGATAACAAAGAAATCATTGATTTGTTATTGTCTGCTGACTTCTCTATTGGCCCTCACGAGCGAGTTTTGGCACAACTTAAGGAATTGCTTAGTTGGGATTGGCAGATTCGTTTCATTCATATTTCTAGAGAGTGCAATAAGTCTGCTGACTGTCTGGTTAGAAGAAGTTCTTCTATACTTGGGGTGGAACGGTTAGGTAGACCCCCGGATTATATGCTAAATTGTCTTTTGAATGATCTTGTTGGATCCTGTAATACTGTTCAATCGTTTGAATAAAATGGCTTCGGCCCTCCTTTCTTCCGAAAAAAAAAAAATATACACACATATTGTTAATAATATAATTACAACAAAAATATTCATTTACTCAATTTTTTTTGGCGTATGTCAGGTCACCTTGGCCAAAAACTAATCCATCGAGATCTGGTAAACATTGAAGAGCTGTCTTTTCCAAAATAAATTTCCACATACACAAATATTCAAATTTAAAACCTTCGTTTAAATTGTCTAAAATTCATACGGCGATGGCCAAACGTTTGGTATTTAGTTATTCAGTTTTAGAATGTCATGTGTATGCAGCATTATTATTCAATGAATTTCCATGATATGGGCCACAATGGGCAAAAGTGAAGCCAGAGCTGGCATTTTTGGACAGCTGGAAAAGTGTACAAGTATCATTCCATGATTTGGCAACTTTGTTCCCGAGTGATTGGCAACTTTGTTGATGATTTATAAGTAGTGTTTAATTAATTCGGTTATTTTAACAAATTAAGACTAATTTCTGTGATGATATTTTAATTATTTTGGAAGGGGTCATTGTCCAAAGCCTTTACGTTAAATACAAGTTGCCCAGATTCCTTTCGCCATATGGAATGGAATGGAACAGCCTGTGGTTTTATCTCAAAAAGGGGCAAGAAATGCTTTGGAATTTTGGGATTCAAACTTGGCACTTCTGCGTTGAAACTTAAAAACCACATTGTTTATTTTTTTATATTTTTTTATTTTTCTGAAAAGCTATACAGGCACCATTTATTTAATTTTCGTATAACGTTGTAATAATAATAATAATAATAATAATAATAATAATAATAATAATAATAATAATAATAATAATAATAATAATAATAATAATAATAATAATAATAATTGCTATATTTTTATACATGTACATGATAATATACTGTGTGTGTATATGTGTATTAATTTTTAGTATAATTTTTTGGATGAACATTACTATGATTGTTGTTGTCCTAACAAAACTCTTGTGCAGATGACACTGTCCGGATAGCAGTTCTGGGTTTGTTGTAACTGCTCTTTGGCAGTTTTGATCTCGCCCGCACAGCAGTCTTTCAATCGATTGTTGATTCTACTCAGATATATATATTCTCTGTGATTAGATCGATTTAGAGTATTAGTTGAGTTGTAATTCATTGTTTGAGTTTTTACTCTTTGAGAATAGTTTAGTTTTTCTCTCCAAGATTTCATAGAGTTTCTTTCTAGAGAGTTTTTAGAGTCTTGATGGTTCGTTCTTCATCGAATGAGATTCTGTGATCAAATCATCAAGATCGTGCTTCACATTGCTTCAATTGGCATCGCCGAATTGAAGAAATCTTTTCTCACTCAAGCTTAGGAGGTTGATCCTTGCGAGGAGCATCTGAAGGATCGAAAGGAGCAACTCAGTGTGTCTTCTACACCAAGGTTCTGAGATCTGAAGGATTTGGCAATCAAGAAATCAGATTGGACGGGTTGTCCAGCAATCGGAGTTGTGGGGGAGTCCAGACTACGATTGTTCTACCGGAATTGTCGTCTCGGTAATAGAGTCTGTCTTTTGATTGTTTTTCAAGTCTTGTTAGGTTTAGAATTTTTGAGTGTTAGTGATAGAACCTGGATTGGCATCCCCAGACGTAGATCCGTTTGGATCGAACTGGGTTACCAAATCTTGTGTTCTTGTTTACATTCCGCTGATCACTCTGCACACACATACATATATAATCTGTTTACTCGTAGTTTTAACAGCAAACCAACGACAAGCTCATAGTTCAAGATAGTAAATTGGGACCAACACTTGGTATCAGAGCGGCAGACTCTGACGAACTAGAGACGATTTTGATAAATCTTGAAAATGAGCAGAGAGGGTGCATCTGTTTCTAGGCCACCGTTGTTCGATGGCACAAATTATCGATACTAGCGAACTCGAATGAAAATCCATTTGATGGCACTCGGAGATGAAGTCTGGGATGCAGTCGAGACAGCCTGGCAACCACTAACACGACCACGTGCTACAACTGATGGATCTACAGATCCTCCTGGTAGTCGACCAGCAACTAAGGCTGAATACACTCAAGCAGAAAAAGACGCCAAGAAAGGAAATTATACAGCTCTTAATGCAATCTTTAGCGCCATGGACGAAACACAGTTCCAACTTGTTACAAATCACACATTGGCCTATGATGCATGGAGGACTCTGGAAGTGATGTATGAGGGTTCAGAAGACGTTCGAGCGACAAAGCTACAGCGAGTTGAGACAATGTTCGAAAATCTGAAGATGACGAAAGATGAGTCGATCTATGTTTACTATGGAAGGTTCAAGGATATCGTAAATCAAGCCTATTCTTTGGGTTTGGTGTACGATAATCAAAAGCTTGTTCGAAAGATGTTAAGGACTCTTACCAAGAAGTATGCTCCGAAAGTTGCAACACTGGAAGAATTGGATAAACTGAATACAATCACTTTGGATGGTCTTGTGGGGATTCTTCAAACCTACGAAATGAATCACCTAGAAAAAGAGTCAATAAGGAATATTGCACTCAATGTAGAAGAGGATTCTGGTAATTCTTCTGAAGATGATGTATCTTATATTACCAGAAAAGTAGCTAAGATGTTGCAAGAAAGAAGAGCCAAACAGTTCAACAGACGTCAAGGTCGAAGTTCCAATGATGTTCAGACGACGGACAGACTACCACGTAAAGATTTCAAAAAGAAGGATAACAGTAAGGGTGATCGGTTCAACTCAAAGAAGGACTATGGCAAACCTGATAAATTTGGATCAGTAATATGCTATGAATGTGGAGGTAAAGGACACATTCAATCTGAATGTGCTACTACCAAGAGAAGAGAATTGAGGGAGAAGAAGGTATTCCAAGCAACTTTAAGTGATGATGATCTTGAAGGAACTACTGATGAACAAAAAATAGATGATGAAGTCGTTGCCTTCACCTCAAGAGTTGCAAGCCCTACAATTGAAGGTATTGTCAAGTCCATATGTTTTTCTCCTAACAATTGTGATTCTGATTCAGGTGAAAGTGATGACGAGTATGATCAACTACTTGCTGACTACAATGAACTCAAAGAGGACTTTGAAGTTGCTGTCCAGGAGAACAAAAAATTGTTGGGACAACTAACAGATGTTGGTATTGCATATGATCTTGAAGTTGAAAAGAATGAAGTCATGCAAAAGGAAAACAACACTCTCAAAGGCAAAATTCTTGAAATGGAGAAAAAGCTTGATGGTCTCAAAGTCAAGAATGATGAGCTTCAAAAGGTATCTAAAGGTAAAAATAAACTTGATGAAGTTCTTTCTATGGGAAAACGTGTTGGTGGTCAAACAGGGTTAGGATATACAAAGCAATCTACTCCATGCAAAACAAAGTTCACGAGTGGAGGATATTTACCCCCAACTCATGAAGAATCTTATGCTGAAGAAGATTGTTCGTCCAGACGTAGACGAGACTGTCTTTATTGCAATCTGCCTGGACACACAGCTGATACTTGTATGCGAATTTTGAGAGATCTTATGAATGGAAGACCAGTTTGGCCTGATCAAGAACTACGAAAGAAATTCAGAATGCAAAAGGTATGGATACCCAGAAATAAGAATAAAAATAAGAATTCTGTATGCTTTGCTGTTCTTTCGTTACAGGCACATCAGAGAAACGATCAATGGTATTTTGATTCCGGATGCTCTCGACACATGACTGGAAGGATTGACCTCTTAGCAAATTACATGCAAAAGGATTGTGGAGATGTCATTTTTGGAGACGGTAAACGAAGTAAAATAGCTGGTTTTGGTAAAGTAAAGGATGAACTACTTTCTAAACTTTCACGAGTTTACTATGTTAAAGGACTAACAACTAATCTTATCTCTATTAGTCAACTTTGTGATGAAGATTTACAGGTCTTATTTACCAAACACTCATGTAGAGTTTTTGATGACCAAGATGAAAGCATATTGAAAGGAGGTCGTTCGAAGAATAATTGTTATATCTTAACTGACGACGCCTCTCAAGCCTTGCTTACCAACATTGATCAGACTAACTTGTGGCACAAACGTCTTGGACACCTAAACTACAGATCTTTGCACAAGCTAAGCAACTCCAGCGCAGTTCGAGGGTTGCCGAAGCTATCACAAAACGATCAAACCACTTGCAGAGATTGTGCCAAAGGAAAGCAGACTCGTTCAAAGCACAAACTAGTTGATCAGATTACCACAAAGAATTGCCTTGACTTAATTCACATGGACCTTATGGGACCTACCGAAGTTGAAAGTCTAAATGGTAAAAGGTATATTTTAGTTTGTGTAGATGACTATTCTCGCTTTACTTGGGTTTATTTTCTTAGGTCAAAAGATGAATCATTTGAATATTTTGAGGCCTTGAGCTTACGTTTGATGAATGAAAAGCAAAGGAAGATTACTCGAATTCGAACTAATCATGGTAAGGAGTTCGAAAATCAGTCGTTCGACCGTTTCTGTGATGAGCATGGGATTGCACATGAGTATTCTGCCCCCAAAACTCCTCAACAAAACGGAGTGGCTGAACGAAAGAATAGAACTCTACAAGAGATGGCAAGATCCTTATTACATGCAAGTTCGATGAGTAAGATGTTTTGGGCTGAAGCTGTTAATACAGCCAATCATATTGCAAACCGTGTGTTGCTGCGACCACATACAAATACTACTCCTTATCAATTGTGGAAAGGTAACACGCCTACGGTAAAGTATTTTCATATATTTGGTTGTAAATGTCATGTTCTTAGAGATAGAGAAAACTTAAAGAAGTTTGATTCTAGATCTGATGATGGCTATTTCATTGGTTATTCAAATACTTTAAAAGCTTATCGTGTGTATCTCCTAAATGCTAAGAAGGTAATTGAAAGTACTAATGTTGTTTTTGAGGATTTTGATCTTATAGACGACAGGACTGATGATGATGATCATCTACCCCAACAAAATCATGAACCTATTGTTGAGAATGAACAGGTCATTCCTGAACAACAAGAAACAGAACCAGATAGTCCACGTGAAGTTGAAACTACAGTGGAACAGGAATCTGAGGAACAGCCTGTAGAAGAAGTTCAAAGCAATAGAAAAGGACCAAGGGTTCTTAAGCATCATTCTACTGATGATATCATTGGTGATCCTACAGCACAGAGGCAGACTAGACATAAAGCTATAGATTTCAAGGAGCTAGCTGGTTTCAATTACTTTGTGTCAAAGATAGAGCCTAAGAACACTGTCGAAGCCTTGAAGAACGAATACTGGATCGCTGCCATGCAGGACGAACTACTTCAATTTGAAAGAAATGATGTTTGGGAGCTGACAGAACCACCTCCAAATGTCAACATGATCGGTACTAAATGGGTGTACAGAAACAAAACTGATGAGAAAGACAACATAGTCAGAAACAAAGCAAGACTAGTTGCACAAGGATACACTCAAATTGAGGGACTCGACTACGGAGAGACGTTCGCACCTGTTGCACGTATGGAGGCTGTAAGAATTCTTTTAGCCATTGCTTGTTCATTGGATATAAAGCTGTACCAGATGGACATAAAGACAGCCTTCCTAAATGGGAAGATCAAAGAAGAAATTTATGTTGCTCAACCTAGTGGATTTGAAGATCCGGTGCATCCAAATCATGTCTATCGTGTCAAAGGTGCTCTATATGGATTAAAGCAGGCACCTCGAGCATGGTATGAAAGATTATCAAAGTACCTTGTTGCTAGTGGATTTAAGAGAGGAAACGCAGATAAGACGTTGTTGGTCAAGCGTCAGGACGACCACTTAACTATTGCTCAGGTATATGTCGATGATATAATTTTTGGTTCGACATCAGCAAAATTCAGGGATGAATTTGTTAATTCGATGAAATCAGAGTTTGAGATGTCTATGATGGGTGAGTTGCACTACTTCTTAGGACTTCAAGTTGCACAAGAAGCTGATGGTATCTTTCTAAGTCAAGAAAAGTATGCTAGAAATATGTTAAAGAAGTTTGACATGGATAGTTGCAAAGTAATCAGGACGCCCTTAGGACAACAGGAGAAGCTTACTAAGGATGAAGCTGGGAAGCCAGTAGATCAAAAAGTCTACAGAAGCATTATTGGAAGTCTACTTTATCTTACTGCTTCTAGACCCGACATTTCTTATAGTGTGGGAGTATGTGCTCGATTTCAATCCGATCCTAAGGAATCACATATGAAAGCAGTGCGAAGGATTATGAGATATATAAAGGGATCTTTACAAATGGGGATTTGGTTTTCTAAACGATCTACACTTGATCTAATTGGGTTCACAGACTCAGACTGGGCTGGTAGTTGTGACGACAGAAAATCTACAACTGGAGGTTGCTTCTACTTAGGAAACAATCTTGTTAGCTGGTATTCAAGGAAACAAAATATCGTAGCTCTATCCACAGCTGAGGCGGAATACATTGCTGCCACATGTTGCTGCTCCCAACTTCTTTGGATGAAGCAACTACTTCAAGACTACGGTATTAGTAAGGATCATTTTTTTGTTTTCTGTGATAATACTAGTGCTATTAACATATCTAAAAATCCTGTTTTACATAGTAGGAGTAAGCATATAGATATTCGATATCATTTTATACGAGATCTTGTGGAGGATGAAATTTGCAGGTTAGAGCACATTGGAACACTGGAGCAACGAGCAGACATATTAACAAAGGCATTAGATGGAGAAAAGTTTGAAGGCTTAAGAACTATCTTAGGCCTTTCCTATCATAATTAAACACTTAAATAATTGGGCCTAATGATTTGCAATGTAGTAAATATTACCTTTGCAGGCCCACAAAAAGAAACAGGCCCAAAAATTGGAGAAGCCTTATCCGGAACACCATCATCACGCGCGGGAGACTGGCTGACGTCACGTCGGCTCTGCAACTGCTGCAGACTGGTCACGTCGCCCACGTTTTACGAAAACTGTCCTCCGCCCCTTCGATTTCCGGCAACGCTCCTCCTCCATTAAAAGGTCGTTTCTTCCCTTATTCTTCATACGCCTTTACTACTGATCTTCTCTCTTCTTCTTTTTGTTCCTGCTCGAGACTCTTATTTTCCTCTAAAGCTCAAAACGCCCAAAAATGGCGATCATCACCGATCTCGATGACTCCACTTCCACCACTGATTCAACCACTCCTCCACCTACTGCCCCAACTCTGTCTTCGCAACCCATTCGCCTCAACCCTGAAGCCATTCAACATATGGTTGCGGAAATTTTGAAAACTGCCAACAAGGAACCCCTTTACCCCCAAATTCCTCAAACCCTAAAGCCACCAGTTCGAATCCTCCTCCTACATTTGTTCTCTCCTCTGAAGGTGTTGTTCACGTTAGTTCCTCCAATCCACCCCCAACTGCCACTCACGCTGAGCCTATGAATGTCGCACCTCCATCTCCTCAACCACCAGTGGATATGGCAGCCGTGGACGAAATTGTCCAGGAACTGAACGCTGAGCACGGTGACCCACCGTTGTCGCCATACGCACACCAAGGCATCCACGATCTCACTCAAGAAGAGATGGATGATATTGTTGAGTCGCACCAGGGCCGCAGACGCAGAGCAGCTTCGCAGAGTTCTCAACCACCGCGGAGGTCTTCGAGGAAGAGAAAGGCTCCTACTCCTCAACCTACTCCTCAGCCTACTGCTCAACCAACTCCAGTGGCTTCAGCAGCAAAGAAACCTCGAAAAGCCCCAATTTTGTTGGATGTTGAGAAGGCTTTTAGTAAGAAGTATTTTACAGAGGATATGCGCAATTTTTCTCACGAAGTGCTCAAGGAGAGAGATTTCAAACCGGAGGAAGTGTTCAAGCACGCGCACTACACCACTCTTGGTTTCTCGGACTACCTTGATGAGAGGCATCTGTTGCACTGGGCACAAGGCCTTACCCAATACTCGCCCTCACATGTTTGGGAGTTTTATGCCAACCTCCATCCTGAAATTCTCAACCCTAATTCGGCCTGGTTTGGTAAGATTTACATACGTGGCAAATTTCATGATCTGACTCCATCTGTTCTTTGTGCGTTGTTAAAGCTACCTCAGAACGACGATCCTAGTGATGGCTTGGAACTTATGCCTGAGGATATTAACACTGTGGCCTTTGAAATTTCTAATGAGAAAGTTAAGGAGTTTGGACGAAGCAAGTTCAGTGTTGTTCGTCTCACTTTGAAGTACAATTGCCTCTATCAATTCTGCAGCTCCAATGTTCTTCCAACGAAGAATCAGTCCCAAATTAGTACCAATATGGGTAAACTTCTTCTTTGCATACATCGTCATATGGGACTAATGAATTTTGGCTATTTTCTTTTGAAAGAAATGTTAAGATACTCCAATGGTCGCATTAAGATTGGTGCTAAACTCCCCTATCCGGCTTGATCACGGAGTTCCTTCTCTCTATTGGTGTCAAAATCAAAGAAAGCAAGATGGTTGCTTTGAAAAACTACAACCCTCCACCGACCCTTTTATTCATGGATAATGATTTCAAGCATGCTCCCCTGTCCGGCCCTGCTTTGATGAACTCTCTTAAGAGTCGACTCCTTCGTCAGAATGAACGCTTAACTGCATGGAGTCAGGAGGCTATGTTGATCAAAAGGGAGAATATGAAAATTATTTCTTCACTTCCATACTCTTTTGATACTTCTAACGTGCAGGCTGGTGATGTGGATCCTGATGATGAGGAGTGATAATCCATCATGGGGGAGATAATATGGTGTTGGTTGGTGGATGACTGAATTGGTTCTGGTATTTTTAAGCAGTTCTGACTGCTTGGTAACTATTCCTGAAAAACTCTCACTTTTTGATAAACTTGTTTTGGTTAATGTTTTGGATTGGATAATTCTGATATGGATGGTATTTTCTGTTTTTATGGATTCTGAACTTTTGAATATCTTTTTAACTATGCGAGTCTGTAATAGTTAGGTAACTTGGATTACTGCTGAACTATCTTTTGCTATCTGCACTGGTGATCTTTTCTGAATGTTTTGATGGATGTTGTTTTTAATGCGTTTAGACTATTCTGTGACATCCTTCTTATTGATCATGTTTTGTTTTGGTTTACACTGTTTACTTGGTCTCTTGTACTCTTTGGACCTAGATAGTTTCAACATCTTTAGGTGAAGGAATTATCATCTCCACAAGAGTGGGGGAGATTGTTGTTGTCCTAACAAAACTCTTGTGCAGATGACACTGTCCGGATAGCAGTTCTGGGTTTGTTGTAACTGCTTCTCTGTAACTGCTCTTTGGCAGTTTTGATCTCGCCCGCACAGCAGTCTTTCAATCGATTGTTGATTCTACTCAGATATATATATTCCCTGTGATTAGATCGATTTAGAGTATTAGTTGAGTTGTAATTCATTGTTTGAGTTTTTACTCTTTGAGAATAGTTTAGTTTTTCTCTCCAAGATTTCATAGAGTTTCTTTCTAGAGAGTTTTTAGAGTCTTGATGGTTCGTTCTTCATCGAATGAGATTCTGTGATCAAATCATCAAGATCGTGCTTCACATTGCTTCAATTGGCATCGCCGAATTGAAGAAATCTTTTCTCACTCAAGCTTAGGAGGTTGATCCTTGCGAGGAGCATCTGAAGGATCGAAAGGAGCAACTCAGTGTGTCTTCTACACCAAGGTTCTGAGATCTGAAGGATTTGGCAATCAAGAAATCAGATTGAACGGGTTGTCCAGCAATCGGAGTTGTGGGGGAGTCCAGACTACGATTGTTCTACCGGAATTGTCGTCTCGGTAACAGAGTCTGTCTTTTGATTGTTTTTCAAGTCTTGTTAGGTTTAAAATTTTTGAGTGTTAGTGATAGAACCTGGATTGGCATCCCCCAGACGTAGATCCGTTTGGATCGAACTGGGTTACCAAATCTTGTGTTCTTGTTTACATTCCGCTGATCACTCTGCACACACATACACATATAATTTGTTTACTCGTAGTTTTAACAGCAAGCCAACGACAAGCTCATAGTTCAAGATAGTAAATTGGGACCAACAATGATGATTTTAATGTATCCTATAATAAATAGAAATGGAACAATCAAAAATATTATATAGGGATGATTGGATATCTAAATGCCTAAAAAATAACATTTTCTAGCCTATGCTAGGTTATTTGTCATCCTGTGCAGACTTACTTTTTTTTTAGAATTAGTCGGAGATGGGGATAACTAGAGTTCTCTGTAATTAATTGATAAATAAATTATTCTTTTTGTTATCTTTCTTTTTCGGCAATAGGAGGCTAAGAGCGTCAACATGACTTAACTACAAAGCTAGCCAATAAATTAAATCTTTTTTGTATGTATAAAGCATTATTTAATTATAAGAATTAAAGATTGAGAGCATATATTTCATTGCCATTAGTATTAGATTAATATAAATGGTAATTATTCTCGAACAAGCCAACTAGCATGACTAATACACTGGACCATCACATTCAACACCTGCTGAACAAAAAAAGTTCAGCATGCTAACCATTTCCGGACAATAATCCAATTGAAAAAGCCCTTGATTAATGAACTAAGCTTATGAGATAATAATCCAATTGAACATACCCGAGGATATGCTCATTTTGTATAATCATATCCTTACAGAGTTGCAGCCTTTGTGTTGTCAATTCCCCTTGTTAAGAAGATGATGAATATGATATATCAACTCAACCCAAAACTAATTGATAATGAGCATCTCATCATATACTGTACATAATATGGGGGATATTTCTTAATACCCCTTAATTTAATTCTTTCTTACTCAAAACTGAAATAGGAGGGATAGTGACTTACTCTAGTGGTCAAGTTCACCGACTTCCTACCTACAGGTTGGGGGTTTGATTCCTCACTCAGTCCATATCCTCCCCTTTATTCCTTTATTGTGTGGGATGTGGTCTCACCATCATTTTCTAGCATTTCTGCAAAACAACTCCTACCTTAACCAATACTCTAGTAATAGTATTTGCTGTTAATGATTAATCACTCACTTGTATTGAAAAGTGAAAACCACAGCCAACTGCCACAACTGCTATTTTATTAACCTTGTTTACTAGTAATTCCTTTTTATCAATCCGGTTATGGTACAACCCCTTTCAAGGCATGTAGGTACAAACACCACAAAATAGATACCTCACATCACAAAACACACTCTCTCCATCATATTTTTGGCATCACACAACACAGCTCTCTCATAACACAAAATACACCATTTTTCCATCACGTAACACAACTTACGCATCCCAAACCAAGGGGCTGTATATGCAGCCACATGCACACAACCCCTTCCCTCTTTTTTATAGCTTTTAAAAGGGTTTTTTTGTATTAAAAAATCTAAACGTTAAGCATAAACTAAACGCTGATTTCCAAATTGAGCCATTTCAAATAATTTCTCATTGTATCTTTTATTATTGTTGTTATCTAATGACTTTTGTGCATATGAGTAATAGTTCTGGAGTTGTTGAAACTATGCATCAACAACAAGAATCTGCCCTGACAATTATCTTACCAGTTGGTTGCTGTGTCCGTAGTTCTTCTAATCAATTTTTAGGTCTTGAGAGTTCATACTTTTGTTATATATAGACCTCTGTAAAATGTAAATAGATTGAGTTGTATTCATTTTTCACTATTCTAGAATCGGTACTATCTTTAGAAATTCTTAGATTCAACATTTGAGATATTAGAAAAGTTCTTATGAGTGTTTTCCATATCTGAGAAGTTTCATCATCATCATCATCAAGACTTGTGCGCTGAAAACACTTTCTTGTGTGATAGAGCCTGATACGTTATTTGATTTGTTTAGATCTAGGAATTTGAGTATAATATAGATCCTGAATTTGGTATCCTCCATGCGTAGATCCGGATGACCGAATTGGATCATCAAATCACTTGTGTGTGTTTACTTTCTGCTGCACACTCGCACACGCCGTAATTCTGATCACCCTCAAACTACCGCACTCAACTCAAGATTCATTAGTAGTAGAGACCAACAATTATTACTCTCTTCGCCCCCAAAACACGAATTCATAGTAAAAGTTAGAATAGGACAATAACTCTAGACGGGAGGGAGTCCTGAGTCCTTGCTTTTTCTAGTTTACGAGCTGGTTTGTATTCATATTTAGTTTTTAGACGACGATTCATGAAGAAACAAGTTAAAGAAGAAAGAACTTAATTATAAAATTGTTTTTCCTGGCTTTGGGTTCGAAACAAAAAATTATAATAAAATTATTGACATCCAAACCGTCATTTGTCGTCGATCCTTTTCTTTTAATCTGATGGTAGTAGTAATAAACCAATGCATCGTTGTTTACTCGTTATTCGTCCATGAGTAATAATTTATCCTCTATTCTTGTCTGTTTCTCCCCCTCCGATTGAAATCACTATTCATAAATCAATCAATTGCCCCGACTCATGATGTAGTACGTCTACTACTCACACTCCTTTCCCACTTGAAATATCTCATTTAAATTCTGTACATAATGCAATGCAATTTTTTAATCGTTAATACATCAAAATATATACAATTAAAGATTATATAAAATATATATTCTAAAACTATACAGTTAGATGTATCTAACAAGACCAAACTCCACTATTTTTTCCAAATACTTCATCCGTTCCTTTTTAATTGCCACGAACCCATATTTTACGCAATCCATAACTCAAATTGCATATGAGGAAAAATTATAAAAATTTGATATTATATATCTATGCGATTAGACGAATCCAACAAGATCTCAATTGACTATATTTTATCTTATATAATTGTATGAAAAAATCGAATCAAAGTTACTCAATGAACAATGACAAAACACCATCCCTGTCAATTAATTAGGAACAGAGGAAGTATATAATTACAATAGTATTGAGTCAAAGTTAAATAATAAATAGTGTTAAAAATCAAATGGGACAATCAAACTGAGACCGACGAATTATTATTGATCATTGACTATTTGACTTAGACTCTCTTTTGTCATTTCTTCTACTCGTAGCTAAGCTCACCAAACAATTCGCTCCCATTTTGATGTAGGAGCATATGGAGTAGACAATAATACATCCTCTTTTCCTGTTAAAAATTTATTTTCCATTTTCCAAGAATCATCAAAAATGGTTCTTACCCGAATTTGGATAATCCCAGCCGTTGGATCCCTGCTCCTCCTTTGTCCACCGTTGATTTGTTTTGGTATCCGTTCTATTCCCGCCAACGGCAACGGCTATACCGCTAGCTTCCTCCAATTCTCCGAATCTCCGGCCTACAGGAACGGCGTCAATTGTCCGTCAACGGCAACGTCATACGTCTGCGATCCATCATTAGTCCACGTGGCGATGACTCTCGACTTCGAATACCTTCGCGGCACAATCGCAGCCGTCCATTCCATCCTCCGCCACGCATCGTGCCCGGAGCGGATCTTCCTCCACTTCATCGCCACCGAGTCGCCAGGCCACCGCGTTCTAACTCGACTCGTGCGATCGGTTTTCCCATCACTCAATCACAAAGTCTACGCCTTCCCGAAAGATAGGGTTTCAAATCTCATATCATCCTCAGTCCGGACCGCTTTAGAAAACCCGCTGAACTACGCCCGGAACTATCTCGGCGAACTCCGCGAACCTTGCGTGAACCGGGTCATATACCTGGATTCGGATCTCATCCTCGTCGACGACATCTCGGAGCTCTGGGAAGTGACCATCCCCCGTGGGGTAGAAATCGGAGCCCCGGAATACTGCCACGCGAACTTCACCGGGTACTTCACCGACAGTTTCTGGTCGGACCCGGAGCTGAGACGGGTATTCGGGTCACGAGGGAGGAGGAAGCCGTGCTACTTCAATACGGGCGTGATGGTGATGGACTTGGAGAGGTGGAGAGAGGGGCATTTTGGGGAAATCATCGAGCAATGGATGGAATTGCAGGGAAGGAATAGGATATACGAGCTGGGCTCCCTGCCGCCGTTCCTGCTTGTTTTTGGCGGGAAGGTGGAGCCGATCGATCACCGGTGGAATCAGCACGGCCTTGGCGGGGACAACGTGGAAGGATCGTGTAGGCCGCTGCATCCTGGTGCAGTAAGCCTGCTACACTGGAGTGGGAAGGGGAAACCCTGGATGAGGCTCGATGCGGAGCGCCCCTGTCCGTTGGATCAACTCTGGGCTCGTTATGATTTGTACAGGGGGCAGATGCACGTGCACGTACAACGCGATCAGCGTTACGTACAACATTCGCCTGCTTGAATTTATACATACCGAGCTAGCTAGATTGTGTTGTACATTCGGGTTTATTATTCATTTAATCGTCTTATTTGATTAGCTAATAGTAATAAAGAATTGGGGTTGCTTGAGGCTTCCTAATCAATTCAGTGTACGTGTTTTTGTTCTATCATTCCACTGTAACAGAGAGTTTCAATCCATTTCTTACACGTGGAAAGTTCTTCCGAGGCTGTAGGTTGCCATGTCCTAATCGAATATTGTTTCCTCGTTGAACTCTTTTGACATGGCGGTTTGTGACTTGTGAGGTTCTTGGATGATGATTAAAGTTATACATAGAATATGAGCGTACACTAAAGGACATACAAGAAATGAAATACCGACAGCCCACATATTTAAAAGCAAATCGCCAAAGAATCCAAGACAATATAGACTGATCAGGTGATAGATACGGAGTATATGAAAGGGCACAATTGGACAAAAAAGACGTACTACTTTCTTAATGAAACCCTGGCCATTGATCGTGACCCTCCCACCCAAAACTTGCACCGACGACCGTAGGATCAAAATCCGGCATGAATAGAGTAGAGCGTGATGGCTTTTCCCCGCCAGGGTTCTGGCTGTTGAACCCCGACAGGGCCAATGCTGGCTTATCCGAGTTCACATTGTACAGGAAATGAACAAGAGCTTTAGGAAACACAAAACAGTCCCCCGGACTCAGCTGCTGTCTGTAAATCTGATTCGAGGTGTCCACAAATCCCACCAGAAGTGATCCCTCGAGCAAAATCAGCAGCTCCGACGCCTTCGGGTGGGAATGGGGAGGCACCAGGCCATCAGCCGCAAAGTCGGTTCTCGCCAGGGCTAAACCCAGGGTGTTCATCCCCGGAAGGTTATTGACATCAGTGAAAGTAGTGGCGTATCTTTGTTTTTCGAGGTCGTCCCCAGGTAGGGACAATGCAGATGTCCCAAAATGGTCGGATGTTGTGTGGTTAGGGTTGATGCACGGCACCCCATTGTGGAAGATGTGGGAGTTTTTCGTGTCCGCAACACAGTAGTCGTGGAGGGGATCCGGGTCGGATCCCACAACACAGAAAGTTAGACGACATAGCAGAACTAAAACAAAGTTGATTGGTAAGATGTAAGAACTGACATGTCCTAACATAATGAATTACACACTCTTCCAATCCTTAAAAGTATTCGAAACCAACTTACATACTATATATAGTAGTACTAGCAAACAAGAATGCTGCATTCATTGAAAATCAGGGTGTGGAGTCTTGGGAAGTCCATGGACATCGGCAACAGATCAATCCACACTACTAAAACTCCACTACTCTCACAGAATGGATCTATCTGGACTCAGGAGTCCAGGGAGCTCCCAAACACCACGCTGGACTCTCCTTGAGTAACTTCTGAGCATCTCAGGATGAGGGGAAGACAAGTAAAGTCATTGTGAGATTTGAATTGGGTAAGCAAAAAATAATGAAAATGGGAATAAGATGTGAATGTGCCATCGGATAGAGGCATGTTTCACCACTTGGATTGGTTTTTTCCCAAGAAAAGGTTAATTTGACTGATTCTAGTCCTAATTGATGTTAACTACTTAACTTAAAGATTGATGACTTTAAAGGGAATCAGTAGAGCCTATGGGCCATTATCCTTATATCATACTGAAAATTTCAAACTGATCTTCAAAGCTAATATTCCTGAGATTAGTGGTGAGAGCCAGATAAGTCAAGTTTAATCAAGACTAATTGTATATAGTATACACATACAACCACAATAATGACATCAGTGAAAATGACCTGCCAACTATTATGCTCATGAACCAAACATTCAATGAACCTTGAAATACGAAATTCATGTGACTTCAGTACATAAAATTACCTAACAATTATACGAGTGATCAATCAAAGGTTTCACAAGTGGGATTACAGAGAATTCTTTCTGCTTGCATTGTCCAGGATTACCTGAAATCAAATTCCAAAACATGATGTTCACTGTTCAGATCTCTCCATCAATTTCCAGGCTATTTTCTTTTATTCCAATTATTTTTATTGAATTTTGAAAATTTAAGAGCGTACAAACGTGGCCCATCTCCTTACCTCCATTATTGAGAGAAGGATGTGACACGTGCCCTACCCACCTCCTTGGTTCTCTCATAACTGCACTGCATTACTGTACAACTCTTCTCGTGGGACCTTTCAGCCATCTCTCCCATTGCAGAATTGAATATCTTCATTCTTGACTATTGGTTGAACTTACCCCTATTTTCTAAAAAATTAAACTACTTATTGTGTTCTTGTTCTCCAAATTTGATGATTAGGGGCTACTAGAAGTTTCAATGTTTTCCAGGAGACAAGAAGCAAACAACTATCCACAAGCTATTTATTAACTGTAAAAACAAATATTTAAACTTTTGGATAATTGTTGGAGAAGAAAAGCAAAAGCACATGGTTTGTTTGCTTCTCTTTATCGTGTAAGCCCTCTTTCTTATTTCTTGGTTGGTTCCAACCATTGATGACTTTCCCATTCAAGCCTCTCTTCAAGTATTCAATATATATATTTGTCTCATTTGATCATATTTTTGCCCCCCAAATGTTTGTTTCCTAATTTTTTTTTTATATTTATTGATCATGATTGCAAGATTCCCATGTTTGTTGTTAAATTCCTGTCTTTGAATTAAATAAGGCTGTTGGGCAAAGATTGAGCTTTTGGGTTGTGTTAAAGAGATGGGCGAGCCGGTGAAATCTGGGGCTAGACTGGAAGTGTCTGTTTCCTTTGGTAGATTTGAGAGTGATGATCTTTCTTGGGAGAAATGGTCATCATTTTCCTCGAATAATAAGTACTTAGAAGAAGTCGGCACTTTGTCGACCCCTGGATCAGTCGCCCAGAAGAAGGCGTACTTTGAAGCTCACTACAAGAAGATCGCTGCCAGGAAAGCCGAGGAATTGGAGATGGAGAAGTCAGTGGACGACCCTGCTTGTCAAAGCGCGGATCGTGTTGAGAATTCTTCAATTGAAGCCAAATCAGGGTTTTTAGATGGTGATAAATTAGTTGAAGAAATTGCAGAAGAGGGGTCCAAGGCTGATTGGAGTTGTAATGGTGGCTTTGAAGATGAGGGGAAGTACGGCAAATTTGAATGTGATGAAGTGGTTGTGCAGGAATCGCCCACAAACTGTTCGATGGAAGTTCTCAATACAGACGAGGGAAAAGAGAGCCCAGAGATTGCAGTGGAGAAAGCTAATGACAAGCAGAATGGAGGCCACGAGGCCGATCCTGACTCAAATGCCGAGAATCTTACCAAGGATGACTCACAACACATTGTGGAAATAGCTTCCGGCAGGAAAAATGTCGAGGATAAACCAAATTTCTCTAAGGAGAAGCCTAAACCGAGCTCCAGAGACGAAGTCCAGAAGGTAAATATTGGAAGCATAGCATAATTTAATTATCAGATTTTGAATGATCTACTGAATTTGGTTCTTTCCATTTTAAGGTAACTAAGAACAGGAGGGAGAGAGCTATGGTACCTGCAGTGAAGACTTCACCGGCTATAACTCCTAGACATCCAAAGGCAAAGCTGATTTCGACGCCCATATCTGCCTCGAAGACCCTGCAAAGGAAGATGAACGGATCAGGAGTTCCCAAGGGAAAGAATTTTGCAAGAGGAGAAAAGGAGAAAGCACCTGTTGCATCTCTGCACATGTCTATGAATTTGGGTCCTGCAAAGTCTTCTTGTACCATGACTAGGAAGTCTTTGATAATGGAGAAAAAGGGTGCTAAGGAACTTGATAACGGAGGATTCAAAGCCTACCACCACAATCAAACCAATGGATCTTCAACCAACACTCCAAGGCAGGTGTCATCTACTAGCATCAAATCGAAGATCTCCCCAAGCCTTGCTCTTAGACATGGGAATACAGGGTAACAACACATTCTCTCATATGTGCTGGCATTACATGGGGTGTATCATTAATTAATTGCAGTGCGAGGGAAAAAGGATAATTATTCAACAGATTAGTGATATTCAATTCCATTATACAGTGTCCTCAGATTCTGAACTCAGCCACGTATTTTACCCATTGTATTGCAGACCAAGAAAGGATTCTGAAAAGATTGCTGCAGAAAGGAACCACTCAGGCACAGGCAGTAGATCAAGGTCTTTGTTATCAGGGTGAGCTATGATACAAAGGCAATGATTTAGTGCTTTGATGATTTTATGCTCTGTTTCTAACTGAAGAGCAAATAATGAGTCATTCTTCTATGTGAATAGCACTGCAATTTGAATCTGTGCAAAAATACTCCCTGTTACATAAATGTTTGATCTTGATTGTCCTTCAGGATCTCCTTTTTCTTAATTTCTGAGATTTTTTTTAGTCTCTGAAGTTTCTTAGTTTATGACAGATCATATGAAAGTTCCGGGCCAGAAAAGAAAAATACAGCAGCAGCTCTTTCATCATCCATTGCCCTAAGAAGTGATGAGAGGGCAGAAAAGCGAAAAGAGGTACTCTTCACTCTTCAACATTCTTGCCCTTCAAGTTTACATGTCCTGTCTCGTTTCTGTTAGACTAATTTATGCAACTGAATAACTTAAAGTTTCTAAAGAAATTGGAGGAAAAATCAATTGCCAAAGAAGCAGAGCACGCTCAACTGAATGCGAAATCAAAAGTAAGCTTCCAGTTACAAAAACTACATACAGAAAGCTTTCATTTTGATGCATCTGACCTTTACATATGCTCTATTGTGTAACTCAACAAGACAAATTTGATCCAGGAAGAAAAGGAATCTGAGATAAGAAAACTGAGACAGTCCCTCAACTTCAAGGCTAAGCCTTTACCATCTTTCTACAAAGGCCAGAGAAAAGCTCCTTTGGGAAAGGTAATTAAGCCCTGGCTCTAATAGGATGTCATTCATGCCTTTGATACAATCAACTTTCTCTCAATCAACATAGTTTAAAATCCGTGCACTTTTGGAATTCTCCTACACATCCAAACACACAATTTTGCCTTCCACTTGGCTGTCATACCTCTCAATCCAAAATCCACAGATGAAAAACTCTAATTTTCAAAAAATGAAATTGCAGGAGGCTGCAGACAATGAGGTCCACCATTGACTTCCACCTCACAGGTAAACTATATATGTATGTATGTATATGTATTTAAAGATAATTATATGTCCACTTCATTCCATGCATTTATTTAAAGATAGTTATATGTCCACATCACCAGCCTGAGAAAACTAAAGCTTTTACAATTCAATCTTTTTGATGCAGAGAAATGCAATTATGAGCAGGAAATTGGCAATGTGCATACTAGCGTTTTCCGCAGGTTAATTAAATATAAGATCAAGAGTAATTTTCACTTTTATGTAGATTTATTACTTGAAGCTTTTTCTTATACTTGAAATAATCTTTTGTACGTAGAATGTTGTATATATTTATGTGAGTACTGAAAACTGTGATGCAATATTGCAAAGCAGTATCAAACCAATAAGCCGCCATAACTGAATCCATAAAAGAATCAATGCCAAAATCCGCAATATAATTCACGACGATCGAACTCTAAACAGATTGGATTAATTAGGTGTTGTGAAACATCATGAAATAATGAAAATTCACTATATGTATGCCAAATCATAGCATACAATATCCTAACCAGATTGGATTAATTAGGTGTTGTGAACTAGGATTTGACAAGATTCACCCACTCAAAACCTACATCTAGAATTCTAAATAATTAACAAAAGGTTTGAGAAAAGCATATACTAGTATATTGATTATTGACACAAATATATTGATAACCCACCTAAATAAACCCCTTTGGTTTTATTAGAAATAGGGCGTAGCATTGGGTTGGGTTGCTGATTCAAAATCCTAATCTGAACATGATCTAGCGAGTTGAAGGATTAACCCGTTAACCAGTTTCATCGTTAATAATTCTTTAAGAATAGTTAACATTAAAGAAAATTAAAATTATGAATAGGTCAATTTTCATCGTTAATTGTGTAGCATGAGCTCTCACAACTATTTCCGTGTATATATATAAGTTATGTAGCAAAAAAAAAAAATATCATCAGACCTATTAATTTATTAAGCCCTAATCGTTCACCAAAAAAAACTTATTAAACCCATATCCAAATTGGTCGTATCTAATGGGATAACGAGCCGTGCTCGGCTCCACTCATTGGATTTTTTGACTACTCGACTCGAGTTCGAGTTCAAGCTCGAGTAGTTCGAATTTTTTTTTTTCTCTCAATTGGGTTGATTAGTAATGCTACTCGAGCTCGATTATTCTCTCTCTCTCTCTCTCTCTCTCTCTCTCTCTTTTTGTAATTCTCGAGCTCGACCTCGAGTCAAGTACTCAAACTTATCGAGTGTTTTTTTTCGTATTTTTCCTTCTAAAGATTTTAATAAAATAGGAAAACATAGGAGTCGAGTACTAGTATCAGGTATTTGGGCCCGAGCTCGATACTCGAATACCCTACTTGATTCGAATTTTTCGAGTACGAGTCGAATTTTTCCGAACCAAGTCATGAGTCAAGTTCGAGTAGTTCTACTCGTTAATCATCTCTAGACATTATTACCACCCGAATAACTGAACAAGGAATATTGGAGGACATGATGACAATATTTTTATTAAAAAAAATTCTATTTTTTTTGTTATTGGAATTAGGGGTGGAATAGGCCAGCCTACCCGACAGGGGCTTATGGCCTAGCCTACCGAAGGCCAGGTCAGACTATGCTTTTCTTAGGCTAATTTAAAAGCCCATTAGTATTAGGCTAAATAGGCATAAGTCAGGCTTAATTAAAAGCCTTTTAGGCCTATCAGGTCGGCCTATTTATCATATTAATTATTATTTTATTTATATTTATTATATAGGAATATGCCGTATTATTAATATTATATATTATGTAAAAGTAATTATTAATTTGACCTTATATAGATTTTTAAAATTCATGAGTTTTTTCTCGTATATAAATAGTTCAACCCCGTATATAAATAGTTTTGGATGAAAACTTGCCCAAGTGAACAAATTATAATTTCCAACCTTATGATTACATCCAGATATATATATATATATATAATTAAATTTATTTCTAAAATAGGCTAAATCAGGCTTTTAAAAGGTTTAGAATCTAGCCTTTTAAAATAAATAGGCCAGGCTGTCGAAAGTAATAGGCCAGACTCGGGCCTATGAAAATCAACGTAGGCCAGGTCGTACAAGCCTAGGCTTAGCACGGTATCCTCATGTCAAATAGGAATTTATTATCATATTGACTTTGACTTCTTACCACACAAATTTTCATAACATCTCTTTTCATAATGGAATATTTATTACAATAATAATTACAATTAATTTTAAACTTACTGTTTCACGGAAATGGATGTGGTACAGGAATTTGTACCTACAGCTGTACAAAAGTGATGGGAAAGTAATTTTTATGTGTGATGTCAGCTATAAAATATGTGATGTTATTTAAGGAATGGCGAATTGATGTTATTTAAGGAATGGCGAAGTGCATTTATGTGATAATATATTTTTTGTTTGAGAACTGCCATCACTTAATAATAATCTCACATCATATCTGCACCTGGAGTCTATATGGTAGGCTGTACCGTATTTCTATTGCTGTTTCACCATTATTATTACTCTCTCCGTTCCTTTTTAGTTGTCTTTTTGGAGAGTAAAAAATGTTCCAAAATAGTTGTCATTTTTAGGTAGTTATAGGTAGTTATGCTATATTTTTACTATATTGCCCACCACTTTACATAAATGCTATTTGTTGACATTTATTATGAATGAGTTTAGTTGAAGGGTAAAAATGTAAATTTATGAGTTAATTAATGCAAACTTTGATTATTGAAATTGAGCTGAAAGAGACAATTAAAAAAGAACGGAGGTATATTTTTTTTAATCCATGGTATACTCAGGTCAAATTGAACCAAAACTAATAATTGGGGATGTGATGAGTTCATCTTATAAATAAAGTCTAAATGTAATAGTGGATACATCCAATCCTCATCCATTTTAAATAGTCAGTAACAGATAGACAGACCATGTCCGATTCATGATACCTTTAACAAATACTACCTCCGTTTTTGTTGTGATAATGCAACAAAGCACTATTTGCTACTACCTCCGTTCCTTTATAATTGCCACGGACCCACATTTCACGCAATCCAATACACATTTTCAATCTTCAATAACTCAAATTGCATACAAGTAAAAATTATGAAACTTTGATATTCTAAATCTATGTGATTAGACGAATCTAACAAGATCTCACTTGACTATTTTTTGTCCTATATAACTGTATTAAAAAGTCGAATCAAAGTTACTCAATGAACAGTAACAGAACTCCTAATGTGTCAAATAAAAAGGAACGGAGGAAGTACTATTTATTGTTCGAGTTTGACTCTAATTTTTATCATAGTTATAAAAGGAAAAACATAGTCAAGTGAGATCTTGTTGGATTCGTCTCCTCATTTA
This sequence comes from Hygrophila difformis, assembly GCA_030278955.1. NCBI lineage: Eukaryota > Viridiplantae > Streptophyta > Magnoliopsida > Lamiales > Acanthaceae > Hygrophila > Hygrophila difformis. The sequence continues at coordinate 40,267,021 of JAOANR010000012.1, read as the reverse complement.
GTTTTTAAATATCAAACTTTTAAAATTTTTACTTATACTGAACTTAAGTTATTAATGGTTCAAAATATGCTTTGGACTGCGTGCATTGGGTGTTTGTTGCACTATCACAAAAACGGAGGAAGTAGTTTTTGCGTCAAGTGACCATGTACTATTGGCCGCTTGGCCTGCAAATTGAGCGACCACACAAGTCAGAACCAGTCCTCACGACATGTTCAAATGACTGGATCTACTTTCACACGTTTATTACAGTACATTAATTAATTGTACACGACGACAAAATCCTCGACCTTGTCTCTCATTCCCATCTCCCAAGTTGCAAGAAACCCTTCCATTTCAAACACACATAGGAAAATGCAATAATTTCATCCAAAAATCACCAACTCAAGATCCACGCCCGGTCCTCACGATGATGAAGCTCCAATTATTTACCCTCCTATTCCTCATTCTCATTTCGTCCCCAATTTCAATCTCTGCCCATTTCTTCCCCAACATTTCCTCAATCCCTTCTTCCGCAATCCCCAACACCACCGTCTGGGACAAATTCACCAAACTCGCCGGCTGCCGGAAAGGCCAGAAAGTCGACGGCTTATCCGCCATCAAAACCTACTTCCGCCGCTTCGGCTACCTTGACGATTCCTACTCCGACTCCTCCGACGACTTCGATGACTTCCTCGAAACCGCCGTCAAGACCTACCAGACCAATTTCAATCTCAACGCCACCGGCGAGCTCGACTTACAGACCCTCAAGCGCGTCGTACTCCCGCGATGCGGCAACGCTGACATAGTCAACGGCACCTCCACAATGTACTCGGGGAAACCGCCGCCCCACACCGTCGCGCACTACTCCTTCTTCCCGAACCGGCCGCGCTGGCCGCCCGCCCAGACGGAGCTCACCTACGCGTTCCTCCCGGAGAATCAGCTCTCCGACGCCGTGAAACGATTGTTCGCGCGGGCGTTCGAGCGGTGGTCGGAGTTCACGCCGCTGACATTCACGGAGGTGCCGTCGTTCCGGAGGCCGGACATCCGGATCGGATTCTTCACCGGCGACCACGGCGACGGAGAACCGTTCGACGGCGTTATGGGGACGCTGGCGCACGCGTTTGCGCCGACGAACGGAAGGTTTCATCTCGACGGCGACGAAAATTGGGTGCTGGACGGCGATTTCCTGAATGCATCGCCGGCGACGGCGGTGGATCTGGAGTCGGTGGCGGTACACGAAATTGGGCATATACTGGGTTTAGGGCACAGCTCGGTGGAGGATGCGATTATGTACCCGAGTATCGCGGCGGGCGTCCGGAAAGTGGATCTTGCCAACGACGACATTTTGGGGATCCAGGATCTGTACGGGTCGAACCCGAATTATAATGGATCGTACCCGGATTTGAATCCAAGGAGGGAGAGTGGTGTAAGTGGAGCGGGTCGTGTAGAGTGTTCGTTTGTTATTGGGTTAGTGTTATTACTCTCTTCAGTGTTGTTTGTGTAGAATTGTCGAAGTTTGTTTATTTGGATGAAATGGGTGGGGAATGGTGAATAATTCCCAATTTTTGGAATTTGGAATTTATATTTTCATTGGGACTTGGCTAAAGGGAGTTGTAGTCTTGTAGATTGTTGTAATGAGATTCAATGTTTTTTTTTTTTTTTTTTTTTTTTTTTTTTTTTTTTTTGGCTAGTCTGTAATGAGATTTATAGAAAGCTCATAGTAATATAGATACAATGATATTATTTGGATCAAATTCAAGATAATCTCCAATACTAGCATATTATGACACATGAGGCACCACTAATGCAATGGCCCAAAATAATCCAATGGACTTGAGTCCTCAAAATTAACAGTACTATGGTCTATGGAGTAATTTACACCCTCCCGTCCTCCCAAATTATTATCCCATTTTGATTTTATTTTATTAAACTAGTAAATAACCCGTCGAGACTCGACGGGTATAATTACATATTTTATATGATATATATTTTTATATTGTATAAAAGAATAAAACATTATATTTTGAATAATGAAAAATATGTAATGATTTTATATCTATTTGAAAGAGATGTATATGATAATATAATTTAACTATTTTAAACTAATTAAGAGGGTGTTTAGATGTGTGTGTTTTAAAAAGTGCTGCAGCGTTTAGAAAACGGATAATCAGATAATTGTTGTAACAAAACATGCTGTAGAAAATTAAGTGTTTAGATGAGCGTATACTGTTTCAAATTGCAATAATCAGATAATCATTAAAAAATGTTTGAATTCGCGTCTTTCATTACCTCAAAAGGCACCAATATAGTAAAATCTATTTTTGGATAAACGCAATTTTCTTGCAGCACCAAAATTTAGCTGCAAGAAAATAGTTTTTCATTCCCTCAAAAAGCAAATAATAGATTATTAGAAGTTAGTATACAAACAGATTAACTGATTATTTGCGTTCTGCAAACGCAATAATCAGATAATATGTCCCAAAATACACAAACAAACACCCTCTAAGAAATCATATTATAGAGGTAATAACTAAAATAGGCCACCAGAAGGAGTCATTTCCACTTTTGGGCCACGATATTTTGATTTAGGAAAATAGGCCACTAGAAGGATTTCGGGCCTGAATTTAGGCCATTGGGCTGGAATTCGGGCCGCGATGGCCTAAAAGTGGAAATGACTACTTCTGGTGGCCTATTTTAGTTTTTTCCAATTATTTTTAAATTTTATGTAATTAAAATAAATAATACTCATTCAGTGTCATTATTTATGTCATATTTTCTTTTTTCTTGTTCAATATTTTTATTTCATTTTCATTTTAAAAAATAATTAACTATTAATCGTCAAACATACCCATCCCCCACATTAATAAATAAATATATTAAACTTTTAATTACCCACTACCATTAATAATTCCAGTCCACCCTATAACCACATATCAGTAAATCACAAATAAATAAATTAATTAAAATTGTGGGTTTGAGCACTTACTCCGGTGATAAGTCCCCCAACTCCAACCTATACGTTGGGGGTTCGAATTCCCATCCGGTCCCCTATCCCTCCCCTTTGTAATTGTGTGGCTTGGGCTCCCACCACTCGTTCAAGGCCTTCAATGGCTCCTCAAAAAAAATTTAAATTGTAGCTCATTACAATCATATTATATAAATTTTTAAGTTACCTTTTTTTAACACTATTAATAGGACGGATGGAGTAGTATAAGAAATAAAATAAATATTAGTTCAAATATATTATAAAATAAGTAAAACAAAGACATATTCAAATAAATTATAAAGTAAAAATAAACATGTTTTATTATAAGTATCCCAAAATTTTCGGACATGGTATTTTATGTAGGAATAATTAGTATTAAATGAAAGGAATTTTTCGGACATGGGTATGTTTGACAATTAATATTTAATTATTTTAAAATGGAAATGAAATAAAAAATGGAACAAGAAAAAAAAAGTAGGACATAATGTCACAGAATGAGTATTATTTATTTTAATTACATAAAATAAAAAATAATTCAAAAAAACTAAAATAGGCCACCAGAAAGAGTCATTTACACTTTTAGGCCATCGTGGCCCGAATTCCAGCCCAATGGCCTAAATTCAGGCCCAAAATCCTTCTAATGGCCTATTTTCCTAAATCAAAATATGGTGGCCCAAAAGTGGAAATGACTCCTTCTGGTGGCCTATTTTAGTTATTACCTCCATATTATATCATCTTCTTTAGCTTCTGTGGCCATATCCAATACAAATCTAAAAAGCAATAATTTTTTAAAGATAATATTTTTATTTAATTTGAAATTTATTAAAATAAAATAAAATTTAAATATAAGTATTAAGTATAATATGAGAAATCCCCTCACAAAAATTTCATTCCTGAAAATCTCATTGGTATGGGCTAATATAGTACTATCTTTAAAAATGTATGAACTTGAAGTGGTGCAATTTATATTTGCATGTGTACTCTTAAAAATTGTCGTTATAGGATCACCCGTATAATTTATAACAATATCATACGTAAATGTCACATCTGATTGTAGATCTTCAAAATCAATACTGGCCTTACCATCACCTACATCGAGTATTCATTTTGCAAATTTTCTGTCATATATAAATTTTATAGTAAATAACATTTCTTGTGATATCTTGAGTTAATCATTTTTAATTGCATATTATTACTTTGAGACATATCTTGTTAGTGACACGAAATATTGCAATATAACTGTTCATAGTTAAAAACTGATTTTGAAAGATAAAGTCGAACATTGTTTAAAGATTAACATTGACTTTTGTTTATAATCATAGCAAAACAAACTACAAAGTTGAAATTTTCTCATCTTAAATAGAATGAGGAATTTGGTTAAATCAGATAGGATCATAATCATTCTACCAATCAAGAATTTTTTTACTTTCATGGTTTCCTGAAAATTAATTTAACCTCAATCCGCATCTTGGTTACTATCAACCTATTTACATTCCATACATTATTTGATGGATCTATATTCCTAATAAACATGACTATGCAACCCTAATTTAAATATATTTTATGATTCCAGAGAAACTTTTCAAATTTATAGAATTTGCAGCATTTAGCCTTTCAATTTCTAACAAAGCTAGATTTATATTTGTTCTTCCGTTAATTGCAAATCTATTGAAATATAGATTCATGAAATATTTCTTAAAAAAATAGATTAAAAAAATTAACTTTTCCTTATTTATTTATTGATGGATCTTTTCGCATTCCAATAACTCTTTATACACTCGATTATTTTATGTATAATTTGCTTTATGAAAATAAATAATTTACTCTAAACCAATTATATATAGAATATGTTCACCAAAAAAATTATATATAGAATATGAATTTTCACTATTCTCTTAAAAATTATAATTTTTTGTATTATTTTTAATATAATAAAATATAAATAAGATTTCTACTATTTAGTATATATTTATATACAATTAGAATAATATAATTATAAAATATATTTTTAACGATTAGCAACTATATAATTGTATATTAATTTTAGAGAAGTGGCATATATTTATAAAAACATGGCCTATATATACATTAATTAATATGTACAAATCTTTTCTATATATTCATTAATATATCTTTTAATAATATAAATTTCATATATACACTGCGAATTCCATATAAATTGCAAATTAAATATCTTTTAAAAACTGAAAGTTGGGATTTCATATACACATTAATAGGTGTATATCTTTAATATGAATAAATAAATATGATGTGCAATATGCATTTTGATTACATCATTTACCACACAAAAATAAATATAACCAAATTGTGACTAAACCTACACAAACTTATCGACATTACAATATGATCATTGTATTGAAACATAAACGCAACATAATTCTTAGTAGCCATTGCAGAACCTCGTCCTAATAATCGTATAGTGCAAAAACTGAAAATGCATATTCATGTCATAGTAATCATATGGTGTAAAAACTCAAAATCTATAAATAAATAATAAATGCAGCAATAAAATCTAAAATAAATAAAATACACCATAATAAAATATAAAATAAAAATACAAAATTTCAAATTTTATCTTTCAAATATTTTTAAATGTGAATAAATCTCTAATGAATAAATACATAAATAAACGGAAAATCTAAATTAGTAAATTTAAAAATACAAAATAATATAAATAAAATAAAAATGCAAAATTTGAAATTTCAAATCTTTCAAATATATTTAAAAATGAAGATAGTGGAAATTCTACATAAATTGAAAATTTCATATGTTTCAAAAACTGAAAATCTTTAATAAATAAATAAATAAATGCGAAAATCAAAATTAATAAATTAAAAATGCAAAAATCTATAGAAATTAGAAATTTGAAATGGAGACACCACATTAAATTTAGGATGGGTTGTTTACTAATTCTTTAATATATATATATATATAGATTAAATACTTCATCCGTTCCTTAATATTTGCCACGGACCCACATTCTACGCAATCCAATACACATTTTAATCCTTAACAACTCAAATTCTATACAAATAAAAATTATAAAAATTTGATATTCCGAATCTATGCGATTAGACAAGTATGAAGATGCCGTACTAGATGAAAAATGGAAAGCAGCCATGAATGAGGAAATTGAAGCAATCGAACGCAACAACACATGGGAGCTCACTGAATTGCCCAAAGGAAGTCAGGCCATTGGAGTGAAATGGGTTTACAAGAAAAAGATGAATGCACAAGGGGAGATTGAACGATACAAAGCTCGGCTTGTTGCAAAGGGATACAAGCAAAATGAAGGAATCGATTATGATGAAGTCTTTGCCCTGTCGCAAGAATGGCAATCCGACTACTCATTTCTCAAGCTGCTCAGTACAACTGGCCAATATTCCAAATGGATGTCAAGACAGCGTTCTTGAATGGTGTACTCGAAGAAGAAGTCTACGTTGAGCAACCACCAGGTTATCTGAAACTTGGAGGAGAAACAAAGGTGTTGAAATTGAAGAAGGCGCTTTACGGGCTAAAGCAAGCACCGCGAGCATGGAATACTCGCATTGATGCATATTTCAAAGAGAATGAGTTTGAGCAATGTCCCTACGAGCATGCCCTCTACATCAAGAAAAATGGAGGTAACATTTTATTTGTTGCTCTTTATGTTGATGACCTTATTTTCATGGGTAACAGTGATGAGATGATAGAAGACTTCAAAAGAAGAATGAAACAAGATTTTGAGATGACTGACTTAGGCTTGATGAAGTTCTTCCTTGGCCTAGAAGTAAACAAACAGAAAGAGGCATATTTGTATCACAGGAGACATATGCGAAGAAGATCTTGAAAGACTTCAAGATGGAGAAGTGCAACCCTGTATCAACACCCATGGAACCTGGAGAAAAACTTTCAAAGTTTGATGAAGGAGAACAAGTTGATCCAGGAAGGTACAGAAGCTTGGTTGGAAGCCTTCGCTACCTCACATGCACAAGGCCAGATATTGCACTAAGTGTTGGAGTTGTGAGTCGGTTCATGGAGAACCCAACTTACTCACACTGGAAGGCGTTAAAGAGAATCCTCAGGTACATTCAAGGAACAGCGTCACATGGATTGTTCTACTCGAGGACAGAAGATTACAAGCTGATTGGATACTCTGACAGTGATTGGTGTGGAGATATTGATGATCGAAAAAGTACTGCAGGGTACGTGTTTTTGATGGGAAATACTGCTTTTACTTGGCTTTCAAAGAAGCAACCGATTGTGACGCTCTCAACATGTGAAGCCGAATATATAGCAGCATCTTGGTGTGTATGTCATGCTGTATGGCTCAGAAATCTATTAAGCAAGATGGAGATGAAGCAGTCAAGCGGAAAATGATTCACATAGACAACAAATCTGCAATTGAATTGGCGAAGAATCCAGTGAATCATGAAAGGAGCAAACACATTGATGTTCGTTTCCACTTTATCCGAGATCATGTGAAAAATGGAAATGTGGAACTAATGCATGTGGCAAGCCAAGAACAAGTGGCAGATATATTTACAAAGCCATTGCCGAAGCTACTGCTGGACAAGTTCAAGAAGATGATAGGGATGATAGATGGCAGAAGCATTTGAAGTTTACGGGGGAGTTTTGTTGAAAAACGGCATAAACATCAAATACCGTAAAAGTAACAGGAATCGCCGAAGTCCAAGAAGAAGGCTCATCTACCTCGCCGAAAAGCTTGAAGCCACAATAAGAACAGTATTAGCATGTGTTCATTGTCTGTTGTTTATTTTCGATTCTATATATAGGTACTTCCATTGTTGTAAAACTCAGAGCGAAGCAAAGCAAGATATACAAAGCAACTTTAGCTAAACAACTCTCCGCTTTTGGTTATCGTTTTTAGATATCAAAAGTGTAAAGTGTCGTGTGTGTGAGATATTGAAATCTACAAGAATAAAAAGCCTAGGTTGTGTCTTAGAAATGGTGGTGGACTCTTTAGCCTTGGTTTTGGACAATCATAGTATATATTTTTTTCATCTTCTATTAATGATGGAAGGAAAGTTGTGACTTGTTTATGAACAAGGGGTTAGTTGTTTTTGTGATTGTTTTTTTTGTAATCAATTCCTACTTAATTGAAATCAATTCAATTACTTATACATGTGTTCTTGAACCCATCAACACAAGACACACACACAGTATACCTCACCAATATATTTACCATGAAAACACTCATCAATTATTTATATTTTTGCTGGTTCATTATAAGCAGGTTCATTATAACTTGGAGTTTTCATTATAAGTAGGTTCAGATTTTCAATCAATCGTGCACAATTGCATTTTTGTTGGTTCCAAGTGGAAGTATTGTAATCTTTTCAAATATCATTCTAGTGGATGAAAGGTGCCCATTCACTGTACAGTTGATGCACTTTTGATTCTGTTTTCATAACAAATGTCTCATCTGGATCCAGCTGTGGTCTATGATCCTTCACAGTGCAGTAAGTTGATACACGTTGTTGATATTTTGCAATGATATAATCATTGTTTAATTCTTTTTCATGGTATGTAGGCATGGTGGATTCAATTATAGCGAAGGGCACCGGGAGGAGCAAGCACATTTAGACGAACGAGGAAGATTTAAGGTTGATTGATGCGTTGATGGAGTTACATGCATTGGGAAAGTATGCGGGCGCTGACAATGGATTCAAGCCAGGTTATTTGAATGGCGTTCAACAACTACTAGATGTAAGCCTTCCTAACTCAGGGCTCAAAGCAGAAACGCATATAAAATCAAGGATGAAGACGTGGAAGACAAATTTTAGCATCGTTTATGATATGGTGCATGCAAGCGGGTTCGGGTGGAATGAAGAAAAAAATTACGTTGTTGTTGAGGACAGTGTTTGGGATGAATATATAAAGGTATTTTATTTTAAAAAAATTCTTATTTTTTTAATGGCATACTTTATTCTAATTTTTTCCTATTTGTCTTGTAGTCTTACAAAGGTGCTGCAAATTTTCAAGGCAAGTCATTTCCCTTCTATGAAAAGTTGTGCACGATATTTGGTAAGGATAGAGCCACGGGGAGGCACGCAATTGATCTTGGAGACGATGTCATTCCAGAGACGCAAAGGAGTTCCCTGATTGATGTTGATGACTTTGATTTTGTTGAAGATGCTGGCCAAGATGCTCGTGGTGTTGAAGAACCATCAAAGTCTATCACAGGTAAACGTAAAAGACACAAAAACTTGGACATAGGGGAACTGTATAGAGAGGCATGTCAAGACATAAAGGATATCATGGACAAATTTGGAGAAAATGTGGGTGAATTTTTTAAGATTGCCACTGCCAAAGAAAATGACAAGGCTTTTGAGTGGTATAAAAAGGTTGGTGATGAGATAAGAGGGTTATCAGGCATCAGTGCCATGCAACGTTATAAAGCTACCCATTTGATTGGCAAGGATATGGCGCTTGCACGTAAAGTTTTTACTTTGGATCAAGAAGAAAAAATTGATATGATAAAAGCAATTATGGATGATGGTTTTATGGGATAGTTGATTACTTTTTGAAGTTAAGTTTAAATATGCACGAAGTATTTTATTTTGGTTTTAATTCTGCTTGTAAAAAGATTGATTATCTTTTTAAACTTTTATTGGGATTGATTAAAATATTTTTTTGTTGTTAATTTATGCATATTTTTATTTAAATAAGCCTAGATTTTTTTATTTTATATTTAAACAAACCATTATTATATAGAAAAAAATTATAATTTTTTTGGTAAAAAAAATTATAATTTAAACAAATATTTTAATTATACTCACATTATATTTTTCGTTATTAATAAAAACCACATAACATAATAATTTTTTTAATTCCTGTTCTATCTCTATATTGAATTCTCTAATCAACCAAACAAGGGATTTGATTCTCTATTCAATTTCTCTGTTGAATCCTCTGTTGTACCAAACAGGAGAATCAATTCCCTTTCTCTGACTCAAGGCATTAATTCTCTGCAATTCCATTCTCTGTACCAAAAGCACCCTAACTTTAAAAAAGCTGTCAAATTCCCTTTCAATTCTTGAGACAGAAATTTGAACTCACCACTTGAAATCAACCCCTTTGATCGCCATTCTCAAAACACGACCCTCAGTTCAAGATTTAATTCACAGTTCACCGACCTCGACAATCGAAATGCGGCCGCTCAGCATGAATCAACCAAGAACCGAACATAAACCACAAAATGGATGACAAGCTGGAAGAATTTGATAGAGAAGAAAGAAGATCAAACGGGAACAGATAGAGTGTAGATATGTTATGGAGGAATAACTGGATTTGCGGAGAGTAAAAGGTGTTGGAATTTTGAATTGGGGAGAACAATTGAGAGTTGATGTTATTGTTCTAAATCTTGTTCTGCATTTTTTCACTAAGATTACACGGCTATTTATAGCCGGAAGGTTTACAAAAGTAAAGATATAAAATACACCATTGTTGAAAAATTACGGATATGCAATCCGCAATCTTAGACAGATTATAATTCATACATATTGCTACTTTTTTATTATGGTTGTGGCAGCTACTTTTCACGACGACGTGAGCATGCATTGTCGGGGACGGCGTGAGCATGCATTGTTGGGGACGGCGGCTGGAGCATGCGTAGTTAAGTGAGTTTATGATTCAACAAAAGGCTCAAAACATAGAACAGGAGAAAGAACGGGATTTCTCTTTCAATTATATAGGATTTTAGAAATGGATTGTGGGTTGTGGCCTGCGGGTTATGGGTTGTGGGTTAGACTTATTTAATTAAGAATTATAGGACCCACGATTAGTAGTCTTTATCCTCCTTCATTAGATATTTATTGAGTTTATTATGACTAAAGGACCGAATTGGATAAAAACCCAAATCTAGCGGACCAATTTTTTAATTAAAACGAAGGGACCAAATTGGTGAATTTTGAAAGTTAAATGACTATTTTATTAACTTTTCCCCAATAGTTCAAATTAAAGTTCTAAGTTAGAACTATTCTCCAAATAAATTTGCAATATTATCCTCCTCAATATTGGCTATCTCTATCGAGAGTTAAGGGGGGGAAATCTATTTGATTTGATTGACCTGAATTTGGATTAGCGAGATACTATTATCTCTCTAGTCTCAGTCCAGGGCCGGCTATAGGCCTGTGCAAGCAGGCCTATAGAACAGGGCCCCCAATTTTTGGGCCTGGGGGCCCATTTTTTTTTCCTTTTACTAATATTCTTATGGTTTAAGCCCATCAGCCCAATGCTTCAGTATATAAATATCCAAGGGCCCAAAATGGTAGAGACGTTTTTTCACTCTTCCCTCTTACTCGTACGTCTTTTCAGTTTCTTCTCAGACTTCTCTCATCCACGGAGCACCGACCTGCGATCATCTGTTCAAACTTCCAAAGTTTTCGCCGCCGCATCCGATATCTCCGGAAGAGCGCGCTGCCGTAGCCATCCTTCCTCTTCGCCCTGCAGGCGCAACTTTTCGTTAAGGACTTTTGCTTCTTCCACACAACACACCAAACTAGTTTCGAGGTATGAAATAAGAATCTGATCAGTGATAATCTATTTAAATTTCTTGGTTTCTCTCAATTTTGATTTTGATTCCATTATTTATTTGTCTACGATTTTTATTATATTGTCATCCTCGGCCCTTTTTGTATTTATGTCTATAAGTCTATTTGTTCTTGTTCAAAAATCAAAAGCCTTTCTACTCTGTTGTTGGTGCCTGAAATAATGATGTCAGTGTTTATTATTTGTCTTAATTCTATTGTTTATAACTAAAATTTGTTCATATAATTTTGCAGATAGGAATTCCGAATTCATTTAATGTTGAGTTGAACAATCTGTGAGAAATTGAAGAAGTATTGCCGATCAGGTTGTTTCATTCCTTTTAGCATATTCATTTACTTTTCCTCAAGTATATGAATCATGAATCGGATTAGAAAATATGAATCCGGTTACGAAAAACGCAAGAAAAAAAAGAGAGAAGAAATGTTGGTTCAATCTCAAAAAGGGGCTCTTGATAAATTCATTAAAAGAACAATCTGAAAATGCTTCCAATATTGATGTTGAAGGTGTGAATGAAATTGATGTTGAATGTAAAAATGATAATATAGTTACTGAAAATGAGGATCAAAATGTGATTGGGTTTGATGATAGTGTGCCTGTTGATAATCGTAGTGGTTATGTGGGAAATGATGATTTGAATAAATCAGTAGATAACGAAAGTGATAATGATAGTGACCATCGTAGAGATGACAGTTCATTTAGAACATTTCATTCTGTTGATATATTTGATCCTAGAAATTGGGATGCCCTTACTGCTGAAATGATTGATGTACTAGCTATAAAGGGTCCTAAACGAGATGGTACCATTGATAAGGGGCCGAAAGATAAAAATTCTAGGCGATTTACTGCTAAATTGTATACTAGAGTTTTACCTACGGAGAAAAATTAGATAGAGATTGGCTAGTTATTCAAGAGAACTTGATAGAGTTTTTTGTTTTTGCTGTAAGATATTTAAAAAAGGGATTGGTAGAGGCTTATTAACAAATGAAGGTTTTGGAGATTGGATACATGTTGGAGAAAGACTTAAAGAACATGAAACAAGTATGGAACATGTAAAAAATATGGCCACTTGGTATGAAATGCGTTTAAGGTTTCAAAAAAATCAAACTATTGATAAAACAGCCCAAGAATTAATTGAAAGAGAAAAAACCCATTGGAAAAAAGTTTTACTTCGAATTTATTCAATAGTGAAGTTTCTTGCTAAGCATAATTTGGCATTTCGAGGTACTAATGAGAAATTATTTCAAGACAACAATGGTAATTTCTTGGGTCTTATTGAAATGTTGGCTGAATTTGATCCAGTTATTCAAGAACATATTAGACGCATTCAAAATGATGATATGCATTTTCATTATCTAGGGCATTCTATTCAAAATGAATTGATTCTTTTGCTTGCTTCAAAAATTAAAACTGAAATTGTTCAAAAGATAAAGCACACAAAATATTTCTCAATAATACTTGACTGTACTCCTGATGTTAGCCACAAAGAACAAATGTCTCTCATTTTAAGATATGTTAATATCTCTAATCCTATTGTCATTGAAGAATCTTTCCTTGGATTTTTAAATGTTAATGATACAAGTGGTCAGGGACTTTTCAATGTTCTACAAGAGGAATTAAAAAATATTGATCTTGATATACTTAATATTCGTGGGCAAGGCTATGATAATGGCTCAAACATGAAAGGAAAACATCAAGGCGTGCAAAAGAAACTTTTAGATGTAAACCCAAGAGCATTTTATACTCCTTGTGGTTGTCATAGCCTTAACTTAACATTGTGTGACATGGCAAATACTTGTAGTAAAGCACGTGATTTTTTTGGCATTATTCAACGCATCTATACTATATTTTCTCATTCTACTAAGAGATGGAAAATTTTGAAAGATAATGTGGGAGGTTTAACTCTTAAATCATTGTCATCTACTCGCTGGGAGAGTCGTGTTGAGAGTGTTAGAGCAATAAGGACTCAAATGGTTGAAGTTCGTGAAGCTTTACTTCAAGTTGCAGATGAGGATAATGATTATAAAGTGAAGAGTGAAGCTAAATCATTAGCACATAATGAACTTGGAGATTTTCAGTTTTTGGTGTCCATAATTGTTTGGCTTGATGTGTTAGAAGCAATAAATTTGGTTAGTAAACTATTGCAATCTAAAGAAATGTTAATTGATGTTGCTATTGAGAAAATAAAGAGTTTGATTTCTTATTTTGAGAAGTACAGAGAAAATGGGTTTCAAGATGCTTTGGATAATGCAAAACAAATTGCTATTAAATTGGAGATTGATCCGATTTTCCCTAAAAAGCGTGAAATTAAAAGGAAAAAACACTTTGAAGAAAGTTCTAATGCACCACCAATTTCTTTATCAGCAGAGGAATCATTTAAAGTTGATTTTTTTCTTTGCATTGTTGATCAAGCCATTGCTTCTCTTAATAACCGATTTGAACAATATCAACAATATGAAAGTATTTTTGGCTTCTTATTTACTTCTCATGTGTTGCAATCATTAGATGATATAAGCTTGAAGTCTAGTTGTAATATGTTTGAAAATGCCCTAAAGCATAACCAACAATCTGATATTGATGGGAATGAATTATTTGTGGAGTTGAAATTACTTAGAGATGTTTTGCCAAAACAAAAAATGGGTCCCCTTGATATTATTAATTATTTGAGAGACTTTGAATGTTTTCCTAATGCAATGATTGCATATAGAATTTTGTTAACTATTCCTATTACTGTTGCATCTGCAGAGAGGAGCTTTTCAAAGTTAAAGCTATTGAAGTCCTACTTGCGTTCTACAATGTTGCAGGAGAGACTTAATGGCCTGGCAATGATAGCAATTGAGAGTGATCTCTTAGAGAAAGTAAAATATGAAGACGTGATAGATGAATTTGTTTCTAAAAATGCTAGAAGGATTGCCCTTTTTAAGTAGAAAGTTGTTTAGTTTACTTGTTTCTTCATATTTTTATTTGCTCGTTTGAAAAGAATTGATGCCCTTGACTGGCCGACTTTGGGTTAAAATTTTTATGTTTACTGATGTTTTTAAAATAATTTAAATATTTTTAAATTACTTTTTAGATATGATAAAGGGGGCCTAATTATTTTTTTAAAACAGGGCCACCGAAAATCATTAGACGGCCCTGTCTCAGTCCCGACTAGATGGCCCAATCCAAGTTGGCCGACCCAGCAGCAAGGCAAATAAAAGAATGCTTAATCCCGCTGTACAACAGCCAAATAAATTTTTGTATTATTTCTATATGTTTGTGCTGCTCTGATGGTTTTCTTGAAATGCAATAAAAACACTACTAAAATCTTAAATTAATATGAAAAAACATTGGGTTTGAATTGATGAATAAGTTGATTATGCAAAGATGAATTCACTGAAGGCATAAAATAAGAGCTGATGAACATAGAGCTTGATAATAAGAAAAGAACCCTCGAGTTTTGGAACAAAGAGATGAATGACCGTGAGGCTAAGCTAAGAGCGTCTCCAACGCCTACTTTATTTTTGCGGCAGACGGAGTTATTGAGTTAGAGATCGCTCCAACACTGCCGGCAAAAACACAAACGCAATCGCCACTTTTTGCGTTTTTACAGTAGCACGAGGAAGATAGCAGGCACCCTGTTCGCGTTATCCATTTTTTTCAGTTTTTTTTTCTTTCTTTGGGTTGTTTTCGTTCATATCTTGTTTTTCTATTTTTAAAAAAATTTTCTTGGGACTATTTCCGTGCTATATATCTTGTTTCTTTTGACTTTTGACTTTATTTTTTTAATGTAGATTCTTTATATTTTTGGGTTGTCTTTTTAATTCTGATATAGATTTTCCAAAATTTATTCTTTTAATATAAATTTTTATTTTAATAATTACTATTTTAATGAAATAATTTAAAATATAAAAATTAAATATTATATATAATATGTATTAAAAGTAATTAATAAATAAAATATTATATGAATAGTAATGGAATCAAAATTGAATATTCTATTTTAGTGGGAAATATAGAGTTTTGGGTTAGAGAAGAATAGTGGAAAACTGTAACTTCAACTGAAAATAGAGTTAGTGTCACTACAAGAAAAACTGTAGTTCCCGACCGCATTATGGGGTCGGTAACCCCATGACACGGGTCGGCTGGAGAGCCTCCCGACCGCACTCCCGACCGCAAATGTCGGTCGGGAGTGAAATCGTCGATAACTTGGGCTCGACCGCAAGTTTTTCGTCGGCAATGTTCCCGACTACGCTGCCGACCGCATCCGCGGTCGGTAGTAGGCGCCGACCGCAGCACCGACTCGGTCTGCGGTCGGCAAAGGCGGGGTAAAAAAATTTAATTCCGTTGCTCCCGACCGCCTTCCCGACCGCATACCGCATATGCGGTCGGGAATCCTGTAATAGGCCAAATGGCCAGTCTGTTTTTCTCCAAACCAACCTGTAAACAACAACAAAATTATACCCAACACTAACAGTAGAAAACATTACCATCCAACCAAATCCACAATACCATAACACTAGAAATATCCCTCAAAACAACATAAAGAACAAGTAATCTAAAAAGAACATGTAATCTAAACATAACCTCAAAACAACACAAATAACAAGCTACATGTCCTCATACTCCGAATCACAACATAACTTAATAATTATCCATCCAAGAAAATCAACTTACATATGACAATATAAGTCAATAAAACTCTAACACAAACTCCAGAAGTCAATCCAAAATAAAAATCACCCAACATCCATCTACAAATCCCAACCTCACTCAACATCCAATATCAAACAAGTCCAAATATGCAAACGTCCTCAATGTGCAGTAATATCACCTGCCATGCCAAAGCCACCCCCGAGATCATCATCATCACCATCGTCCGGAGAAGGAGGTCTGCGTCCTTTCAATCTCTCCACGTCCTCCTGAATCGTCTGCTGCCTCTGGGACCATTCCTCCATAGTTGTCTTTAAAGCATCGAATTCGTCCCTTCTGACATTGTACATGTTTGACTCATCAGTGGTGTCATCCCCGTACGTCTCCGGAATAGCCTTAGCAAGTGAACCTACATGTATAAGGTGTCAATATATGCAAATTTCAAAGATGATGAGGGTGAACGATTTAAATAAGGTCGATTGAGCGACATCTAGAAAAAAAATAAATGCACTCTTACCTAAACCATATATGGATTTGCGCCTATCACGCCCACCTGCTACATCGACGAAAAGTTGATTTGGATCAAATTCCACCTGAGTATCCGGATCTTGGGTTAATGTCTCCACAATAGCATTGTAATCCTCCTGTTTAACGTTAACAAACAATTCAGATACTATATACAAAACTTATAGCAAGTTTTAAATGCATTTGAAAACTAATTCATAAGCAATATAATCACGCAGTCAAAACTTTCAAATACAATTAATATTTTACAGTAATGTGAGTTTCTATTATTGTACCTGGACCTCCTGATCCCGTGGAGTAATCCACTGCTCCTTCTCGTGCTTCCTTGTATGTGTGTGCTCGTGTAGTTCCGGATAGTACACGGTCCGGCCTTGTTCAGTTTCCTATGAAGTAAATATTTTTTTTTTGTTGTTGTTAACAAGTAATAAGTTATTTACATAAGTGTCTTATGTTTTTTTAAAATATAGAAAGTCTATACCAGTGCATCATGTGCAGCAAGATGTGTTCTGGAACCGGATGTGTGAGTGGGGAGGGCTGGCGCATTTTCATCACCCCTTCGCCGGTTCAATTTTCCTCTCGCTTGTTTCTTCTTGAAATCCTCTGAATCCCAAATTTCCTGCCATCTGGCAGCAACTGTAGCATCAGATGGCATTGGCCTTTTGTGCTTCCTAATATCCAGAGTATAGTCTTTGTACCTACAAGTTCATGAATAGGCCAAACATGTTGTAAAATTAGTCACAAACCATTACGAAAAGTCCGAATAGAAAGACATACCGTGCTATGTTTTTCTTCTCCCATTCCTTCTTGACCGTTACTTCAAGTCGAGGATCCCAACGGGCAAACTTCTGCAATGCATACACAATTTTAATGTCAGTTGCCGTACATTGAATAAGCTAATTTAATTGAGAGAACTTTAACGAACCTGAAATTCACCCCAATAGAAATCCTTCGTCCCTTGTGAGACCTTCCCCCAACTTATCCCTTCCTTGTCAGTCTTCAAATTGTAACACTCCGTTATTTTCTTAACGACTTTGTTGGGGAAGTCAATTCTGCAGCCAGTTGTAATTACAGTTTAGTAAAAAATTATTGAAGATATGGTTAAACATTGCAATAATTAACTTACACTCCCTTCTTGTTCAGTCCAATCTCTATCCTGTTAGCTGGCCCCTGTTGTGCCAGCGCGTTCATGGCAGTATTTCCAGCTCCTAACAAAGAAGATTTATGACATTTACATTATATAGCTAAAACATAAAGTAATAACATGCATACCTGGTACATGTGGTGGCGGTGTCTCTGGTACAGGCTCGTCATGGTCGGGGGCATCATGTGGTGGCTCTTCTGAGCCTGAAGCAGCAACTACATGCAAAAGTTTAAAACACAGCAAGATTAATATGATATTATGTTGTACAAAACCGAGTAAAAACATACATGCTCCCTGTCGACGGTTCCGCTCCCGCCTTTCTCGCAAGAGTGCTAGAGTTTCAGCACGAGTAAGTCGTCTTCGTGGCATTCCCGTCTGGGAAGAGCTACCATGTGGAGATCTAGAAGACGAGCCACCCCCCTGAGCATCCATCTGTAAATATGATGGCAAATTATGATACAACTGACTCGTAAATTGTTATAACAAGATGAAATCTGTGCTAGAATTGAATTGTTATGAGAAATACATATGATTATATATATTCACATTTTAAACTTGGAAATCTTCATCTGAAGTCTCCTGTGAATGATCATCCAGATCATCATCCTCCAACGCATCACCAACACTCATATCCAATGATGATGAAGACTCGTTGTCCTCATCTTGAGGTAAGTCTACATATTGCACCACATCGTCTGTTAATAGTTGTCGACTTGATGTAATCATGGAAGTCTCAAGTCCAAGTTGATCTGCCAAATCAACCTGGAATGCTTCGGTCTGTTCCCCCGTTTTCACAGTAATCACACCCCTAGGTTTCACTTTGCACACAACTACCCAATCACTCCCTCTAGAGGTGGACCTCGTTGTCGGGAATGGGACATAACACACTTGCTCTGCTTGATTCGCAAAGATGAAGGGTTCGTAAACGGGTAATGACTTTGTTTTGTTCACTTCAATTTTGTAGTTCTTGTGGGTTCGGGACCCAATCCCCTCGCGAGGATCAAACCATGTACATTTGAAGAAAGTAACCTGTTTGATTGGCAATGCAGGATATTCTACGACAATAACCTCCTCTAGTATTCCGTAGTAATCTCCTGACAGACTAGTAATGCAAACTCCACTATTGTATGTAGATCTATGATTTCCGTGACTCTCTGTGTGAAATTTCATTTCATTCACAAAATACATGGAATATGAGGTTGCAATTGGAAGAGGCCCTTGTGCGACATGAAAGAGACATGGGATTTCGGGTGGATTATCAGTCAAATACGACTCCAACCATTTCGGAAATACATTTTCCATCGCTTCATCACATTCTTTGTCGGTTATTCGAGGATTGTCTTTGTGCAGTTGTTCTTGGAACACCCTGTCAAATGTAAAGCGGTCACGAACATATAGCCATGATATGAATTTGGCGAAATCGAAAATTTTTAAGATAACTAACTATGATACTTACTCAATATAGTCCTCAAACTCTGTGCAATTTAATAGTAGGTACTTGTGGATGGCTTCCAACTCTTCTTGGGACAACCGCCGTTTTTTAGTTCTACCTTGACCACGGCCTGCATATCTGAAAACACTAATAAGGCCATCGTCCATTTCTGGTAGACCACCGTCATCGTTTCTCGGCACATTCCTCTCCCGTGTGAAAACATGCTTCTCAAAATAGTGAGAGCAAAATATCGATGCCTCACGGACCATGTATGCATTGCATATAGAACCCTCAACGTGTGCCTTGTTTCGCACCGTACGTTTCAAGCGATTCAGATACCTAAAATGCAACACAAATCAGTTGTCACATAGTCACCAACAAAATTTTGAGTATGTCTAACACAAGCATTGTTAAACTTACCTCTCGAACGGGTACATCCACCTAAATTGTACAGGAACAGCCACACTAGCTTCGCGAGGTAGGTGGACAGGTAGATGTTCCATACAGTCGAAGAAAGCAGGTGGAAATATTGTTTCCAGTTTACATAGCACGATGGGAACATCTTTTTCCAATCTCTCCATATCCTGCAACGTAATTGTCTTCGCGGTTAATGCACGGAAGACATTGCTCAACTCCGTTACGGTCTCCCAAACATGCTTCGGAAGCAGTTCCCTCCATCCAATGGGCAGAAGACGTTGCATGAAAACATGACAATCGTGACTTTTCATCCCAAACATTCTGTGTTTGTTCATATCAATACATCTCCCAAGGTTCGACACACAACCGTCCGGAAACTTTAAACTTGCAACCCAATTCAAGAACACATCCCTCTTATCCTTATCCATTGTGTACACGGCCTTCGGGTATTTGCCCGTTCGAGGATCCTTATGCAATTCAGGTCTGTTACATACGATGCGGATATCCTCGCGGGCTTTTGCGTTGTCCTTTGTCTTTCCTTGTACATCCATTACAGTATTGAACAAATTTTCAAATACATTCTTCTCAATGTGCATGATGTCTAGATTGTGGCGAACCAAATGTGTCTTCCAATACGGTAAGTCCCAAAAGATGCTCTTTTTTTCCATCCACAAGTCTTACTGATTGTTGTATTTGCCTCCTCACCACCCACATCAATTACACGACGGAGACCAAGGAATTCTTGTTCAGCTAAGACCTCTTCCCCGCTTTTATATAAAGGTGGATTACCATGCTCTTCGCGGTCCTTTGAGAATTTTGACTTATCACGCCTAAACGGGTGATCCGACTCAAGGAACCTACGATGACAGTCAAACCATGATTGTTTCCCACCCTCTTTTAACCTCATAGATTCTGTTCCTTCCATGCAGACCGGACATGCAGTCTTCCCATATGTACTCCAACCAGACATCATTGCATAAGCTGGGAAATCTCCTATGGTCCACATCAATGCCGCTTTCATCTGAAAGTTATGTCTCGTAAATGTGTCCCAGGTCGTGATACCCACATCCCATAGCTCCAGAAGCTCATCAATCAGGGGTTGTAAATACACATCTATCTTCTGTTTTGGGCTGGATTTCCCTGGGATTATGCAAGTCAAGAACATGTACTCATCCTTCATACACATTCCAGGAGGTAGGTTATAAGGTGTCAATATCACTGGCCAACATGAGTATTGAGAGCCCGACTGGCCGAATGGTTGGAAACCATCAGTACATAACCCCAAACGAACATTTCGTCCCTCTGCTCCAAAGTCTGGATGAACTGTGTCAAAGTGCTTCCATGCCTTGGAGTCGCAGGGATGACACATCTCGCCGGACACCCCATGATCATGTCCTACATGCCATGTCATGTGTTTTGCAGTCACGTCTGATGCGTACAACCGTTTCAATCGATTTTTCAGTGGAAAATAGAACATATACTTATGTGCCAAACGTGAATTGTTGTTGGATTCTTTAAATCGAGGCCTGGCACAAAACTTACAGTTCTCCAGTGCCGCATCATCACGCCAATACAACATACATCCCCTATCACAACAATCAATTTTCTCTACTGGTAATCCCAACCCCTCTAGAAGTTTCTTCGCCTCGTAGAAATTTTTCACCATTGAGTTTTGTTCTGGGAGTGTATCAATTATAAGTTGGCATAACGTATCAAAACATCTCTCCGATAGGTTATGTTCAGATTTAATGTTTAATAACCTGGCAACTGTTGACAATAATGTCATTTTCTCACAGCCAGGCCACAAATCCTTGTCAGCTGCTTCCAACATACGGTAGAACAGTTTCTCCTGGGGATTAGGCTCCTCATTCGTTGTAGGCTCATCATCATCCATACCACTCGATGTACCAGGAATACCAAACCCCATTCCATCACACACCATTTCTCGATAACGGTCTGACAAATCAGTTGTACCGGTTTGTATCCTACTTCTAGATGAACCCTCTACATCTGTATCATCGTGGTATGGACGGAAGGTGTGTGGTTCTCCGTGGCACGTCCATCTTTCATAATTTCGGACAAATCCATCCCGATAAAGATGTCCTTGGATGTCCCGATCGGATAGGTAAAATCTATTCTTGCATTTTTTACACGGACACCTTATCTCTCCTTTTGCATTCTCGTCAGTATCTGGGTTTTCATGAGAAGCCCGTATGAAGAATTCAACTCCTGCTTTAAATTCGGGTGCAAGCAAGGTACCGCTAGGCAGGTACATCAAGTTTCTATCCATCTTTGCTAACTGTCACCTACAATTCCATAATTAGTTTATAATATTAATTTAAGAATTATATTTGGGTTTCAGAAGCCTTTACATTTCTATATTTGTAGGTGGTTTATTTATGAATTTGAGTATAATTAACTTAATCATGTTTTTATTAAAAGTTTAAGAGATATAATCAGAAACCTTTGAAGTTAAATGTTTTTATTTAAATTTTAGTATTAGAACTTAATCATGTTTGATTGTCACCATGTGTGGCCATATTGGTTTTCTTTCAATCTTTGTAACTTAATAATCTTTGTATGTGTTAATTTATATGTCAAAGAGAGTCTTATGGGGTTAATGGGATTAAGCAATACTATAATGGGATTAATCTCAAGTCTGTCAAATTAATTTATAAAAACTTAATATTGGATTATGAGTTAGACTGAAATAGTCTTTGTCCTTCCACATGAGTTAGATAAAATCACAAATTTAAACTTTTGCAGTCATATCCAAAAAATACTACTATTTCAGTAAATTTAAGGACTATCAATCATGTAACAAATATGATTTTTCATAAAAACTCTAATTTCAAACAACCACATTCAACACAAACAATAAACAATCCTTTATACACAAAATCTTACTTCAAAAAATTCATCTTAACAAATTCCAGATTCTAATGCCTAAACATAATAAACAATTCTTTCAAACACATGACATTGAATCACACACAACAAACCAAAATCTTGACTTGAATCTAAAATTGTGAAATTGAAACCACATTCCAGAGATCACCAATATACCAACAATAACAATCATGAAATTCTAATATTGAAATCAACATTAACAATGCAAAATACACCATCTGTGAACTAGAATTTAAAACCAACAATCATGAAATTGTGAAATTGAAACCAACAATCGAAAGAAGAAGAATGTACCTAATTGTAAATCGAGGGCTGTGGGAGAAGACGGAACTGTCACCGGAGCCGCCGGCGGCCCGACTCAGGGGAGACCGGAGGCTGCCTTTTTCAGGCAGTGAGCAGGACGGCTACTCCAGCAAGGCAGCGGAGGCGATTCCGTCCGGCGGTGGCTCGAAGATGGCAGTGGAGGCGGCGGAACTCCGGTGGAGGTTGGAAGATGGCTCGCCGGTGGGGGTGGCTCGAAGCCTGGGCCGACGCGTGCCCAACTCCGTGTGTGGCTCTTGTCGCGCGAGGGAGACTCGTTCGTGGTGGGCGCTGGCTCGCAGGAGAGGCTGGAGGTGGTCGGGAGTGGAGGTGGTCGGAAGGTGGGGGTTACTTGGGAGTGAAAATAGGGGAAATGGGGTGCTGCGTCGCCTGTAACTCGAGAATTACAGCCCGTTGGAGAAGAATAAATGCCCTAGGCTACCGACCGCATCTGCGGTCGGTAGCCTCGACCCGGTTTTCTGCGGTCGGGAACTCAGCTTTTTCTTGTAGTGTGTAACTATAAAATAGAGATTTGGGTTGAAGATGGCCTAAACGTTGAACTTCAAATTCGCATTTAGAAACTGATGGAATGACCGGCCGGGGATGCAGACCATGCAAGCTTTCTTCAAGAAGTATTGATTAATTATTTGCCATTAAAGGCTTAAGAAAGGGGTGGTGGGAGCTCATACCGCACAAAGAGTCTGTTCTGCACGCAGCTTTTGGGAGCTTTTGGTAGCTTTAGCTTTTATTTCAAAACAAAAGCCCCGTTCTGCACACTAGCTTTTGGGAGCTTTTGGAAGCTTCTTTTTAGAAGCTACATGTAGTAGCGTTAAAAAATAAGCTAGGAGCTTATTTTTGAGCAATCACAATTTTAACCCAATAACCAACCCACTACCCAATAATCTACATAAATATTTGTCTTTGTATGTCATTTCATACATTTTTTTACAGCTGCAGCTAGTTGTACAAAACACTTAAATAGAACCGAAAGCTACAGCTCCCACAGTTCCTTACGGCTCCAGCTCCCTACAGCTCCAGCTTGCAGCTACAACTCACAGCTACAGCTTTGCGTGCAGAACAGACCCAAATTACAAAGGGAATAAAAAGGAGGGATAGGGGGCCTGTGGGGAATCGAACCTTCAACATTCCGTTGGAAGTCAAGGAACTTAACCACTTGGGCTAAGTTCTCATCCCCAATTAATTAATTTTATTGGAGTCGTGTGAATTATGAATAATTTTTTTTGGTGAAACAGCCTAAAAAGGCTAGCAAAGAAGAAAAGAAAAAAAACAAATGAACAAAGTCCTAACTCATACGAACAAATTCCGTGCCAACAGCATCAAACTCAACGAG
Organism: Hygrophila difformis; assembly: GCA_030278955.1. Classification (NCBI taxonomy): domain Eukaryota; kingdom Viridiplantae; phylum Streptophyta; class Magnoliopsida; order Lamiales; family Acanthaceae; genus Hygrophila; species Hygrophila difformis. The sequence goes on along the minus strand of JAOANR010000012.1, from coordinate 40,242,777 downwards.
CTGTACCACATCATCCAGCGGAAAAGCCCAGGTGGTGTAGAACAGTTCTTCTCGAATTGCCTTCCTAGCAAGCGCATCTGCCACTTGATTACCTTCCCTAAAAATATGCCGAACCTCACAGTTACCTATAAGAATAAGTTCATGACGGATATCTTTAATCAAAGGCCACAGGCGGTGCCATAGAAGAAGGCCACCAGACAATAAATTAGCCACTTGCAATGAATCCACAAAGCAGCAGCAGAGAACAACTCCAAGTTGACGAGCTAAAACAAGACCGAAGAGCAAGGCTCTTAATTCAATTTCAAGCACTGAAGTACTGGTAGTCATGCCACAGCAACCACCAACCCAATCACCTTCCCTTGTTCTAATAACAGCACCAAAGGACGCATGCAGGGAATCATTGCAAACACCACCATCACTATGAAGAATATTACCCACCTCATCACCAACCTTCCACTTCACACATGACGCGGCAGCTGAACCCGTCGATTCTCAACCATACCAACTTCCAGCTGATTTAACAAGTTAGAGGATTGAATACGAAGACCAAACAAAGTTTGAGACGCCACGAAATAATCTAGAGTTGCACTCACACCAAATAACCCAAAGCCAAGCAAGAAAACGAAAGCCCCAACGATGCGAACCCCATTCCAGCCAGTGCCTGTTATCATCCTTCATGACAGTCATCAAATTATCAAACCGCCCGAACCCCGCTGAATTATGAATATTAAATAATGAGTCATGGTTTTATTATTTATCCATTTATATATATTACTACATATATATTAGTATTATATTATACTCAAATATTTAAATATTTTGGATTTTGATTGGTTTAAATTTCAACGCGTCAAGCAAATCCAAAAATTCAATCCAATAAGTAAAATAATCATTCTAAAAATCTAAACGAAATTTCACTTATTAAAAAATATCTATATATATTTTTTGAACTATCGAATAGATTAATATTTGAATATCACTATTTTTTTTTAAACAGTAACACTCATGCGTCGGCAAAAATATGTGGGAGCTCAAACCACACAAATTACAAATTACAAAGGGGATAGATAAAGGGGAGGGATAGTGGGCTGGGTGGGGATCGAACCCCCAACCATAGGTTGGGAGACGGGGGACTTGACCACTAGGGTAAATTCCTAACCCCTTGAATATCACTATTGAATTCAATAGCTATATTTCTTTTTTTTTTTTTAGTGAAATTTCAATTTGGTACAGATTGAATTGGATATTCAATTCGAATGACGATTTATGGGCACTAGATTCATGTAGAATTGTAGTTCCGTTATAGTATTTGATGTATGTATGGGGCCAACCGGGCAACAGCTAGCTAGTGTGCATAAAATTGATGTGATTAGTTGAATATTATGCCGGGTTTTAATCAACCCAAAAGGTAATAAAGTAGCCAAAAAGAATTCAAAAAAGAAAATCCTTCCACTATATATGATCTGTCATTTTTGTATGCATACAATAATAAGAGTTTGTTTGGGGTTTTTCTTCTCTATTAAGCTCGACCACAATAGAAGTGATGGAATACTTCGATGCATGTTCGCACGATTATATATATGGGGATGTTTGGGAGTCAGCGGATCCGCTAGCAGATAGCAAATTCGGAGAGAGAATTGTGAGAGGATATGCTGATTGAATCCGCTAAATGCTTCTAAATATGTCGGCTTCCAAACATCCCATAATATCTATGGATTTTCTGTATTTTGTTTTTCTTTCAAAATGCCTGTCTGCCTAACTCTCTTTGGTGTTTAATTAGAGCGGGACACCATTATATTAGCCTCAATTTATTCCATCAAAAACGTACTATCATATATTCTGGAACATCATGTGGTCGCTAGAGCATACATCGCTAACAAAATTTTCCAATTAATACTGCCATTGTCAGGGATGAATTCACAAGCCACCAATGTGGCAATTAATCTCACGTGGGCCCCACCGAGTGAATTCAAGAATATGAATTGATTTAATACCACTTATTTGTCAGCTTTTTCAACTTTCTCTGCAAAAATGTCATAATAAAAACCTTTCTTCAACATGCAAATATTTTTTATATTAAATAATTATCTTGTGGGTCCCATAAAAAAGAAGAGATTAATTGTTGAAGGGATGTAGGGATTAATTGAAATGAATTAAAAGAGTGTTGGAAGAAGTGAAAAATTGATGTGACGGAGAGAGAATGAAAAAATAAGTTACTCCCTCCGTTCCAAAATAGTAGTAGTCTTTTTAGAAATGAAAAAGTGTTCCAAAATAGTTGTCATTTTTAGGTAGTTTTAGGTAGTTATGTTAAGTTTGTACTATATTGCCCTTTACTTTACATAAATGCTATTTCTTGACATTTATTACGAAATGATTTAGTTGAAGGGTAAAAATGAAAATTTATGAGTTAATTAATGCATATCTTGGTTATTGAAATTGAGGTGAAAGAGACAACTAAAATGGAACGGAGGGAGTATTAATTGAGTTAGGGATGCGGGTGCTTTTAAGCTCCAACAAGTACGAGTACTGTCACTTTTGAATTTTGATATTTATCAATTCACTAAATATCTGGGTTTGGTACTATTCCTTTTTGTGCCAATATAAACTGTGTAGGAAGGTTATTAAAATCTAGATCTAGATCTTAGAATCTTACGATCCTACGATCTCACAAAACCAAAACGATCAAGATCTGTATGAAATCTAAATTAGGGTGAGATCTGGATAAGATCTATAGGATCTATATAAGATCTTAAAATCTTTGAACGATCCGATCCCACCCCCTCTTATTTTTCATCTCATTTTTTTCGCTTTTCAGTCCTTCATTCTTTTCCAAAATCTAGATCTGGAGATTTTTGTTTGCATATCCATCTTCCTCGCATCCCCTTGATATTCGTTTTCCAACAGTCGCACATTGTATCTCCTTCATCTTCCTGTTGTTGACGTCGCCGTCGTATCCCCATTCTCTTCATTTCGTCGCCCTCGCATCCCCTTCCTCTTTCTACCGCTGCCCTTGCCATAGCATCCCTTTCCAGCACCCCTGCTGATGGAGATCTTAGTCCTAAACCCCATGTCCAGATGGATGATGATGAATCCAATGAGACAATGGTTGAGACTGACGAAAATGTGAAAAATTCTAATGACAAATCTAACCCAGCTCAAGCATCATGTCTTAAATGCTCAATTGTTATATTTTTTTTGCTAAATATATTATTGTCTATTGATATTGGTTATTGTAATTTCTTAATATGCAATATGAATATATATATTTTTTGGTTCCTAATTTCATAGGATCTTAGGATCTGAATACGATCCTACGATCCCGATCTTGCAAATGGAAAAACGATCCTACATAAGATCTAGATCTTGATAACCTTGCTGTGTAGGACTCGATCAATAATGATTCTTGGAAACTCCCAGGAGCTGGACTCCAACTAAAATTTACCCCGAAAAAAGGTTAAATTCGTCTATTTTCTTTTTCAAAAATTCAAATCAATCATTTTTCTATTTTATTACTAAAACAGTCCGCTACAAATGCTAATTATGTCCAAATCAATCTATTGTTCACTAATTATTCCCTAATTGCTGATGTGACAATGGTTTAAATTTAAACCTGACACGTGGGCATAATATTAATCCTTTTTCTTTTATCTTTTTTCAATTCAATCATAAACTTTTGTTTTGTTACATTTAGTCATCTACACAAATCAGTCATTTTTATATTAATCGGCCTCCAACCTTTCAAATTATTTCATTTCAGGCCCAGAACCTTAATTTTTTAATATTAATAATTCATTTATCAAATAAATGTCCAACATACTTCCGTAAATAAGATTAAACACCAAACCTCATACATTGGTTTGACTGTCTTGTTACCGGGTCTTCCAAGCTCCGAGATTTTACGGACTCCCTCCAACCACCCGACCGCCATCAATTTCATTGGTTCTGCTTCCTTCAGCAACAATCAGCACAATCCTCCTTTGTTTTCTACATTAAGACGTAGCAAGATTTGAGTAAATGATTTGATTTTAATTTTGGGAAAATGATTTAATTTTACTTTTAATAACCTTCCAAAAATTAAAATTAAATCATTTACTCAAACTTTGCTACTTCCTAAGGTAGGAAACAAAGTAGGATTGTGCTGATTGTTGCTGAAGGATTCAGAACCAATGAACCATCGGTTGCGTCGGGTGGTTGGAGGGAGCCCGTAAAATCCCCGAGCTTGGAAAATCCGGTAACAAGACAGTCAAACCCAATGTATGAGGTTTGGTGTTTAATCTTATTTACGGAAGTATGTTGGGCATCTATTTGATAAATGAACTAATAATAATATAAAAAAAATTAAGGTTCTGGGCCTGCAATGAAATAATTTAAAAGGTTGGAGGCCAATTAATATAAAAATGACTGATTTGGGTACAGGATTAAATTGAACAAAATAAAAGTTTAGGACTGAATTGGCAAAAGATAAAAGAAAAAGGACTAATATTATGAACACGTGTCGGGTTTAAATTTAAACCCTTGCCACGTCAGCAATTAGGGCATAATTAGTGAACAATTGACTGATTTGGACATAATTAGTATTTGCAACGGACTATTTTGATAATAAAATAGAAAAATGACTTATTTAAATTTTTGGAAAAGAAAACGGACGTATTTAACCATTTTTTTCCAAAAGCCACCTTATTTTACATTTACCCCTGCAAATAAGGAACGACAGTAAGAGGCCACAGATATATACACACAAATAAGGTTAGGGGCACCTAAATTTCACCTAAAATATCCATAATACCCTTATTGAACATAGTTTTGATCGGGCACCAAGCCAGTTGCTGATCAAAACAAAGAATGAACTGCCATCCCTGACCGTTCACTGTACATAATAATATTTTTTTATTAAACGGTCATTAATGGCCGTTCTATAAAAAGATGGATCGGCCACTGTTGGCTGATCCTCACAAGGAGTGAACGGCCAACACCGGCCGTTCATTGTTATATGAAGTATATTTTATGTTGGCCGTTCATTGTTATATGAAGTATATTTTTATGTAGAAAGTGTTAAAGAAGAACACCCAAAGGCTTAAATGCCCTACACACCAGTCACCACTCACCCGTAGCACTATTTGTTGGGCCTACATGTGGAATTTGTCTCTTACAAACTGCTGCTGAGGGCTTCATTTTTTTTTTCCTTGTTTCTCTATCTTATTGGATTCATTATTGAATTAAATTACTTTCATTTTATCATGTACTAGTATCTCCCAATCTTCATCAATTCTTGCATCATCTAGATGTGAGTATATATAATTAATTGCACTCACCCACATGCATCCCACACTAATTGTCTTATGACTCCTTATGTCTATGCCTCCTTATTTTAAAAATTGTGAAAGACCGGCCAATTATGGCCGGTCAGTCTTCAATTTAAACAGCCAAAGCTGGTCGTTCTCCTTCTAATGCAAACGACCATGATTGGCCATTATCTGGCTTTTATTTTTTTTAAAAAAAAGGGAGTACATAATCGATCTTTTGTATGAAGAGGATAATATAGGTAAAAATATTTTGTGTGCCACAAACATTATATATTTTTCCGATTTTTTGCTTTGTGTGCCCTTAACATTCTGTTTTTAAAGGAATATGTTGTGTGCACATAACCGGTGCCTTGAATCCGGTTATGTGCACACAACAATATGCTCACTTTGGGAAGTCCTCGGATCCGGGATCCGGGACTTCCCAAGTTTGACCTCCTAGGAGTTAAATGAAATATGCTCTTCACAGTCCTTGTAATAATATGCTCCGTATTCGTACAGTCCTGTAATGGTACGACAGATATTCAGGAAATAAAAAATAAAAAATGAAGCAGCTGCAGCTTCTTGAAAATCTTGAGTACGTACTGGAGATGGTACTGTAGTGACTAGTGTTGCCCACTTTGGTAATGTCGTAACTGGTAATTAATTACACAAGAAAGTAAAGCACGTACATATCTGAGCTTAATTCATCAATGAAATTCATATGTTCGTACGGAGTATTAAATTAACTTAAAATGAAAATAAAATTAACTTCGATATTAATTAGAACAAGATGGTCCACTTGATCTCGTCTTGATCGAATATGAAATAAAGCAGCTAGCTAGTAGTACTACTTTTTGTTTTTTGATTTTTGGTATTTTTTTTTTCTTTTTAATACATATTGCTTTACAGCTTGGTTGGGATGAAATGGTCGGTTTCGTATTGTAATAATCATATGACTGGTTTTTCTCCACATGGAAGTACTCTCTCCGTCCCACGAAATTTGGTCACTATTCCTTTTTGGGGTGTCCCACGAAATTTGGTCACTTTCCATTTTTAGATAAATTAAAATAATATAAGTTTGATTAGAATTTTAATTATTCTCACATCACATTAAAAGTGTTCAATTTTACTATTCTGCGCAAATTTCAATGCACTTTTACTTTTCTACACAAACTTCCTAGCATTTCTTTAATTCTTAATATTTCAAAATTGGTACAAATAAAAATTGTATAAAATATATATTATGAAACTACACGATTAGACGATTCTAATAAGATCACACTTGAATATTTTTCTCTAATTATATCATTACATAATATCAAGTCAAAGTTAAACAATAATCAGTATCAAAATTCATTAGAATCTTAAACACAAAATGCCTACACTACTTTAACTACTAAACCCCACTACCTAAACTAAACCCCACTGTCTAAATTACCGTGCCCAAAAAAAAAGTAGCCACATTTCGCGGGACGGATGGAGTAGAAAATATCATCATCATTATTGTAATTAAAAGCTACGTACTACTTAAAAGGATTGAGTATCTTCTTTGGACTTGGACGCGATCCATCTAGTTCATAGCAAGTCCCCGACGTCAAGCACCGTACCCGCCATAATTACAAATCAGATCATACCAAGATAGTATGTTGGCAAGACCGGCCATTGTAAAATTAAACGAGTATGTAAGAAAATACGGAAATCGTTTGGATGCTGGCCGCCTGTAGGTGCTGGCACATTTAAAAGTGATGGGTATGTGTATATGAAATGATGTGTGAGTATAAAAAAGTGATAGATGGTGGTTATGAACAAAAAAGTAATAAAAAAACAAACTATCATCTATACATCACATTATAAGGCTTATACATCACTTTACAAAGGGCTACAAATCATTTTTAGCGCTGTCTGCACCTGCTGGCAATTGTTTTGCCATTACAGAAATCGGATTGAGAAAATACTACTATATTTATTGTTTTACACATTTATTGACTTAGTTACAAAATAGTTATAAGTTTAGATGGCTTAATTAGCCATTACAATTTATTACATGACTAAAAAGACTTATTAAGATATATATAGCTAGTCGATTCCAAATACTACAAATCACTCAAGTTTGTCTTTCGAGCCATACATGAAACGAAGGAATAATAAATCACAACATATTTATTTACTAGACAATATATACTCCCTCCGTCCCGCGAAAATTGAAGCCTTTCTTTTGGGCACGGTAATTTAGGTAGTGGAGTTTAGTAGTTAAAGTGGTGTGGGTATTTGTGTTTAAGATTATAATGAATTTTGATATTGTTTATTGTTTAACTTTGACTTAATATTATCGTAGTGATGTAATTTGAGAAAAATATTCAAATGTGGTCTTGTTAGAATCGTCTAATCGTGTAGTTTTAGAATATATATTTTATACAATTTTTATTTGTATCAATTTTGTAATATTAAGAGTTAAAGAAATATAAGGGACTTTGTGTAGGAAAGTAATAATGCATTGGAATTTGTGCAGAATAGTAAAAGTAAGTATTTTTAATGGGATTTGACAATAATTAAGATTCTAATCAAACTTATATTAATTTAATTTTTCTAAAAACGGAAAGGGTTCAAACTTCGTGGGACACCCCAAAAAGGAATAGGGTTCAAACTTCGTGGGACGGAGGGAGTACTACATTACGTGGAATTCACTAAAAACCTAAACTTCATTATTCTGAATGCAACCACAAATTAAAACCAACGCACGTATAGTATGCATTTAGAAAACCAGCAAACATGTAAACTTTGCATTATATATGTATTAGTCAAACATTATTAATAGCATTATAAAATACTAAAATAGGAGTATATACTTGTACTATAATATTTGAACGTACGTACACCATAGGCCTTCCAATTCTATTTGATATTGGCGGCTGGCTGAAATTGGCATATTCTAGAGCGCTACCATTCTTGATCAATGTATATAGTAAGTACTTATTTGCCTTGGATCCAACATAAAAAGAAATTAGTAATATAGTATATGTCATACTTGGATATATATAAGTATTACTCCTCCTAGCTAGCTACTTCTTTTCTAAAAGGTCGAATACTTTATTAATTAATGGCCCCCAAGGTAATTATTGGTAAGGTACTACTACTACAACTGTACAATGTGCCCCAAAAATAAATAATACTACTAATGAAGAAAGGCATGAAAAAGGTAAAAACTCCAAATGCGACAAGATACGATATTGTATATGCTCCAAAAGGGTGGCACTTGAACATGCAAATCCATGAAATGGGCAAACGTGACACCAATAGGTACATAACAGTAGTCGATCAGTAGTTAATGCTTTTCTACTATTAATTCCTTTTTGTGAATGCTCCGCTCATTTTGGGAGCACTTTCTTTTTACCATTTTCATGCCTTGAGACTAGAGCGGTTAAATAATAAGTCTGAGTGAGCTCGAGTACCGAATATTTCAAGCACGGTACGTTTTGAGCCGAAATTATCTCGTTTATTAAATGAGTATTAAAATAAATTTGGTTAGATTCGTTAACCCTTAAAAATACGAGTTTGGCTTGAATTCTTAATGACTCAAACCGAGTTCAAGTTCGAACCCTAATTAGTTATGATCAAATTTTACAGTTAGAAAGTAAGACCAAGTTCATTTTACTACATACTTATATAAAAAAAATAAAAATTCAACAAATATCTATAATAGAATATAATTCCTCTATCTAATTTATATTTACATATTTGACTTTTTGACACTGCTCATTGTTTATCTGTAACTCATTAATTTTACTAAGGTATATTATAAAAAAGAATATACCAGTAACTCATTAATTTTGTTAAATTCGTCTAACGTATAATTCTAAAATATATGATTTATATGATTTTTACATGTATACATTTTGAAATATTAACCATTAAACAATTGCATTGAACTGTGTGACCATAATAAGGATGTCAATTTAAATTAAACGGATGAAATATATAATTTATACTTATTAAAGTTTTTATCGATTTTAACGAGCCGAGTCGAGTTAACTCATTGTTTTTTTTAGGGAAAAAAGGACAAATAAGTCCTTTTTCTTTTCCAAAAATTCAAATCTCAGTCATTTTTCTATTTTATTACCAAAACAGTCCTCTACAAATGCTAATTATATCCAAATCAGTTCTTTTTTCACTAATTATATTCTAATTGCTGACGTGGCAAGGGTTTTAATTTAAACCTGACATGTGTGCATAATATTAGTCATTTTTCTTTTATCTTTTGTCAATTCAGTCCTAACCTTTTGTTTTGTTCTATTTAGTCTTCTACTCCAATCACTCATTTTAATATTAGTTGGCCTCCAACCTTTCAAATTATTTCATTTTAGGTCCAAAACCTTAAATTTTTTATTATTACTAATCCATTTATCAAATAAATGCCCAACATACTTCTGTAAATAAAATTAAATACCAAACATCATACATTGGGTTTGACCGCCTTGTTACCGGGTCTTCGAAGTTCCGGATTTTACGGACTCTCTCTAACCACCCGACCGTAACCGATGGTTCATTGGTTCTGATTTCCTTCAGCAACAATCAGCACAATCATACTTTGTGGACAATAAAATTCAGGCTATTTTTTAATATTTTTAATAATATTAATATTTTTTTCAATAAAACCAAGGCTTCCTTTATCCATAACCTTCCAAAAATTCAAGTTAAATCATTTACTCAAATATTGCTACATCCTAAGGTAGGACGCAAAGTAAGATTGTGTTGATTGTTACTGAAGGAAACCAAAACCAATGAACCATCGGTTGCGGTCGAGTGGTTATTAGAGAGAGTCCGTAAAATTCCGGTACTTGAAAGACCCGATAACAAAGCAGTCAAACCCAATGTATGAGGTTTGGTGTTTAATTTTATTTATGGAAGTATGTTGTGTATTTATTTGATAAATGGATTAGTAATAATAAAAAATTTAAGGTTCTGGGCCTAAAATGAAATAATTTGAAAGGTTTGAGGCCAACTAATATAAAAATGAGTGATTGGGGTAGAGGACTAAATAGAACAAAATAAAAGTTTAGGACTGAATTAGCAAAAGATAAAAGAAAAATGACTAATATTATGCACACGTGTAGTTTTAAATTAAAACCCTTGCTACGTCAGCAATTAGAATATAATTAGTGAAAAAAAGACTGATTTGGATATAATTAGCATTTGTAGAGGACTGTTTTGGTAATAAAATAAAAAAAAAGGACTGATTTGAATTTTTGGAAAAGAAAATGGACCTATTTGTCCTTTTTTCCATTTTTTTAGGGTTAAAATGTATTAAGCATGACTCGTTTATTAAATGATCAAGCCGAACTCAAACCTAACCGAATTGAGCCCGAATCAGCTCATTTATTTTAACAGCTCCACTTGAGACATCGCCACTTGTGTAAATAAAGTCTACTTTTCATGATATAAAACATAACAAATGATGTATATATTTTAATTATTGCTCACACTAGCTAGCTAGATAGTAAAACTATTGCAGAATCATCGACAAACGCATATGGTTCCATTAATTCAACTTCATTTTAGTGGGTCTTCACATAAAAAGTAAAACCAACTTACACTTTCTTGTATGCAGTGGACTTTTTCATTTTTTCTTTTTGGTACATACATGGGAATGGGATTCAGTTTTTTTGTTCATGTATCTTTTCTATTAGGGGACTAAAAGAATTATTTTAAAAAAAAAATGAAATAAAAGTACTACAAGTTGTACCCTTAATTATAAGCGGGGATGATTATTGATTCCCATGATACCAGGCATGCATTATCATCAATCCATTGAATATATAGCTCAGACAAATTATAGTAGTCCATCAAGATTATTACACATTTTAATTTACAGTAGTAGTGACGTGAAACCAAATCGAAATTTTCAAAAACATACTCATTTGCTGGTTGGTTTGATGAATGATGATTCATCTTCCATTCTACCCTGTCTCTCCCTCCCATGTTTGTATCAAGAGTTCGCTTTTTGATTCACATAAACATATTATTATAAATATGATAATCCAGTTTATAGCTGAGCAGGGCTTCAAAAAAGAGATTACTAACGTTGTATTCTCTTTCCAAAATTAAAAGTCACAGAAAAGATAAGAGTGTTGCTATTGATTATTCTGCTCGGAAGTAAAGACTGACCCCACAAATCAATGTAACTATTTTTTTGTTTTTTCCTCAGTGCGCTTTAGCTTCAATCATGCACATCCGGTGAGATTTCTCATGAGGTCTTGCATATTTAAATTACTTCAGATTAGTACATTTTTTGAGGAAAGAGATCCGTTTATTCTCATAAAGGAACCAAGGGTCCGTCTGGATTGGTTTTTGAAAAAAGCAGAAGCCAAAAGTAGAAGCAGAAGCAGAAGTCAAAAGCAAAAGGATGTAACTTTTGTGTTTGAATGGAATGTTTGAAAAGCAGCTTTTTCTAAAAAATATGTTTGGATGAATAAAAATGAAAAGTGCTTTTGGAATTTAGTAATTACCAAAAAGGGCGTGATACTTAATATGATAATAAGATATATTTATAGTGTAATTTATATTAAGTAGTGGGGGTATTTAAGTCCTTGCACATTTTACGAGTTGCTTTTGGCTTCTGCTTTTGGGAGAAGCACCCCTGGTTGCTTCTTCCAGAAGCACTTTTTTGGCTTTTCGAGGTGCTTTTGCTTTTTCTTAAAAATCAAAACAAACACCTAATTTCCATTAGAAGTGTTTTTGGCAGAAATAAAAGCCAAAAGCACCTCTCTAGAAGCCATTCCAAACGGCCTCCAAGTCAAATACAACGGTTGTTTTTCCATGCCTATAGCAAACAGGACACACACCTACCTCAACTAATAACCAAAAACGGAACCAAAAACAATTCCAGGAAGATGATAATCCATGCCTAAACAGGCAGGAAACACACTCCTCAAACCTTAGCCCCGCCAGCCAACGCCGACCCTCCCACTTCCTTTCACAATCTGTCCAGCTACTCACCATCTGTAGCTTTTCTTTAACACTTGCTATCTCCAAACATCTTCCTTCCCTCCGCAACAGCATATTTCCAAGCACAATCATATCGCGGAATTTCCAGACTCACCGATCGAACCACCACATATCTAAAACCATTTTTCGACAGAACCCTCACCTGGTGCCCCTCTTCTCGCCCACATATCTGCCATTTCATTCCTTTCCCGCAGTATATGTTTCACCCTAACAGCCCCTCCACATTCCAAAACCGCCATAACAAACCCCAATAGCTTCTGGAATCTCCAAGGAAATTTATTCGGTTCTTTCAACCATCCAACCACATTATGCGAATCAATTTCAAATATCAGTTTAGGTAGCGGGAATCCTTGATCTCTAATTGTACGTTTAACTATAGAGTTCTTATAAAATGACTTAAAAAAACAAGTATCTATTTCGAAAATTAACATAATAGTTTGTGGTTTTCTTTTTATAGCTACATGGAAAGGAGGGCATTTTCAGAAAGCAAAGCTTTTCAATCACAAGACAAATAATTGATGCGTTTTTATATAAAATTAACAACACAATAATATCCTTTTCCATTTACCGAGTCATTTCCTATTACTAAAATAAGTTTATCCAAACATGCACATGGCATGTAGTATAATTTAAGCCAAGTTTCTTTCAAGCTCTTAAAATTAATCAACTAAATTGTCTGAAAAGGACAGGAGATTTTGTTGGAATTAAAATACATGAATCAAATACAATAGGGTCTCCCAAATCTTCCATTCTTTGGCTGTTCCTGTTTAGTGTATACCATATGGATTTTCACAACTTCAAAGGGCCAATGCCATTAGTGCAATTTGGTATCAACAGAAAATTGTTAAACCCTTATTGCAACTTAAAGTATATACTCCCTCTGTCCCATTCCAAGTGTCCTACTTACTATTTTTGGATGTCCCATTACAAATGTCTTCTTTCTATAAATAGAAATAATTTTCCCCTCCAACAACTATGTGGACCCCACTATATACTCACAAACCAACTCTACCTTAATTCCCGTGCCCAACAGTAACAAGACACTTGGGGTGGGACGGAGGGAGTAATAAGTTAATAACTGCCATACCCTATGGCCTATGCATGCTAGTTGCTACTCCCATCCAATCCTACTCCTACTTTTTAGTTTTTTCCTACTTTAATTAATAATAATAATCCATCTGTCTCATCGACCACCTAATGAATTATTTCATACAAACACACTTTCTTAATTAATGCTTCTTATTTTTGTAATTTGGCTTTGTTCATAGTTGTGTATGTATCCATGAATTTCCCTGAATAAAAAGGCAATGACATTGGTCCCCGCCTTGCATCATATCACATCTCAATTGCTAAAAATTAAAGTGGAGTAATAAATATACCGACCAATTGCACAAAATTAGGTCAATAAAAGAACAATTGTTTTAATTAAGTCAAAATATTAGCTCAATTGGATGATTTTAGGTTTCCATCACTCTATAACAATTCAATTATATTTGTCTCACTACAACTTGAATATGTATAAATATATAATGGTATATTATTGTTTTAATATTTATCTAGCGAATTCATTTTATTTTTATAATGTATCAATCTATATACTCTATTATATAAGGTGCACCACTTTACTATTAGCTCACAAAGTCATTGAAAGAATAGACGTGCATTTAAGGTCCATATATATGGACCTTAGAAGAAAGACAGACTCCAAATTAAATCAATCTTAGTACAATTAAAGGAGCCTTATAATTTGAGTGGCTGTCCAGGTTTGTCCCCCAAAACCCTAATAATATCCTATTCCTATAAGGCTATATATATTTTGATATCCATATTGGAGATAAAAGTTAGCCTGAAATATGGCTATAAAGCTAGTGGTGGTGGGGTGACAAAAAATTGAAATAAAAATGAATGCACCAAGAAAAGTGAAAAAAACTTGTACCCAAATTTGATGTGAACGTGAGTACGTCACTAACATCATCCACATAGAGAGAGAGCAGAAGCAGACCACCTTTCAAAGTTTAAAGTTGCATCCAGCCCAACTGTGAAACTATCTCGTTTTTATCCCAACTCCCAAACCCAAGCTCAAGTGATCCTTTGTTCTTCGAAGGTCCGAGACCCTGGCTCCCAGGTCCATCCATACCATCTATCTGATGGGGGACCTCAATCCGTATGTAGGCCGCAGTTATATATAGGGCACACAAACGATACCTAAAATATCATAAATACTCCTACTTAATGAGGACGGAGGATTGGAGGCCGGCCCGCACTGACCGGCCTTGTGCTAGATTGAACGGCCAGAAGTGACCGTTTATTCTTCATAGCGGCTACAACTGGCCGATCGTTGATTAGAATTTTTTTAAAAAAAATTTGCCGGCCAAATGATGGCCGGCCAAGTCTCAAACAAAACGGCCAAAAGTGACCATTTTCTACTGAAGGGAAATGGCCATGAGTGGCCGAAATGGACATGAATTGATCGGTGGGCTGTAACTGTTTCTTTCTTTTCCAATTTTAGTTCCTAGTTTGTTAGTATGAAGATGATGTTAATAATAACCGTGCAAGATGAGGACAAGATAGACCCAAAAACCAGAACAATGAATATTTATTGAAATTGAAGAATGAATGGATGAATTGTTGGAAGAAATTTTGATATTGGAAAGATAAATAAATGTGATTATATAATTGATTATATGTTCAAATAACACAAATACCAAAAAAAAGCTTGAAACAGCAACAAAAATCAAAACTCTACCTCCTCCACCACCCCTCCGCCGCTGCAAGTGGCCCCAGCACGGCATCCCGATTTTACAATGGTTAGTGGTCGCCGGTCGATCTCGGTGTCTTTGGCTCTCTCTCTCTTCTTTTTCTCTCTCGCGGTGTAGTGTGTGTTAGGTATAGGTATTTAGATTGAGTGCCCCAAACAGCTTTATTTTTTGTTCAAAAGGTAAATTGGGCATAAAAAAGTTATGTGCCCCTAACATAATGCATTTTTTACCTTTTTTGCTTTGTGTGCCCATGACTTTGTGTTTTTGAAGTAATTATGTGTGTGTATATAACGGATGCCCTGTATGTAATCCTATCATATGTGGAACCTGGAATCCCGGGACCAGCCTACAATGGAATGATAATCTGTGCTCCTTGTGTGTATTAGTAAAGATTTAATTAAGAATGTAAAGTGTAAAAAAGGGTTTGTAAATAAAACTTAGTAGTGATGGCTTTACAAATACAATGCCCATGCCCATGCAAAGTGATGCATCCTTTCCATCCATTTCATGACTCCACCATTCTTTTTGAAGGATAGAGATTGTGTACAAGTGGTTGCATATCCAAGTAATATATACTATGTCAATTGTGATGTGAGGGGTCTGTTTTGTGATTGGTAAAATAATTTATTTTGTGTGATATGAGACATGTACCTGTAACCAGAATATTAGATTGCCTTTGGAAATTGGAACAGTATCCATTTCAGTGATTCATCAAGCTCCCGGTACTCCGAGTCCCAGATGCATGAATAGAATCGGAGTTGAACTCCCTGGAGCTTCCATTTGGAATCACCCCTGTCCCAGTCACCATAACCACCAACTTTCATCAGGGCTGGATTTGATCCTTTATATAAACACCACTTATTCAATTCTTTACTACGAATATGGAAATACTACCTTTCTTGCTTTCCCTGAATAAAATCTAAAATAACAAAGTATGGGCAGATTTCTTCCTCTCCCTTTGCCTAATTGGCATTCTATCGAACACCTTCCGGACGAATCCAATTCCTCAAATTCACTCCTTACTTACCAATCATGTTTCCATTCAAGTAGCTCCTCCCTCACCTCCGGTGACGGCAGCGCCTCCGCCTCTGCCTCCGCCCAATTCCGCTGCTTGGCTACTCTCAAGGGCCACTCTTCTTACGTATTCTCCCTCGCCCTTTCCAGGGACCATCTTTACAGCGGCTCCTCCGACGGTGAAATCCGTGTCTGGTACCGTAATAATCCCGATTCCGACGACTTCAGTTATTACTGTTACGTCGTCGGCGAAGGCTACTCCGCCGTGAAATCGATGCTTGTTTGGGGGGATAAGTTGGTGACGGCGCACCAGGATCACAAAATCCGCGTCTGGAGAATAGTCGACAATTGTAATACTAATTGTTACAGGATGATTGCCACGCTGCCGACGCTAAACGACCGCTGCCTGAGGGTTTTCTCATCAAAGAACTACGTGCAGGTCCGCCGCCACAGCAAGCGCACGTGGGTGCACCACGTGGACACCGTGTCGTGCCTGGCGCTGTCCCCGGACGCCGCGCTGCTCTACTCCGTCTCGTGGGATCGGACCCTGAAGGTGTGGCGGACGTCCGACTTCAAGTGCGTCGAATCCGTGCGGAACGCCCACGACGACGCTGTCAACGCCGTCGTCGTCTCCGGCGACGGCGGCTGCGTCTACACTTGCTCCGCCGACAGGACAATCAAGGCATGGAAAAAACTCGACGGCGAGAAGCACTCGCTGGTCTCCACGCTGGAAAAGCACAAATCCGCCGTCAACGCTTTGGCCATCGCCGGCGACGGTTCCGTTTTGTTCTCCGGCGCCTGCGACAAGTCCATTATCGCGTGGGAGAAATTCGACGATGGAAATTGGGCGCCGGTGGGGGCGCTGAAGGGGCACAAGAAGGCGATTTTATGCCTGGCGGTGGCGGGGGAGTTGGTTTGCAGTGGATCGGCGGATCAGACGGTGAGGATTTGGCGGCGGGGGAGTACGGGGAAGTACGATTGTTTGGGGGTGCTGGAAGGGCACACAGGGCCGGTGAAATGTTTGACGGCGGCTGCTTTTTCTGAGGGTGAGGAGGATTCGAAGGATTGTTCTTATAGGGTTTACAGTGGGAGTTTAGATTCTGAAATCAGGGTTTGGGAGATTGAGGTTTCATTTTGATATATAGTATCATGCTAGCTGTCCCCGTTTTAGAAACTCATGTGCTATAAATAGAAAGGACAATTTAATCTTATGTTTTTTCGGAGATTTTGTTCGAGTGTGGATCGCAAGGAAGAGTGGTCAGTTTTTTACGTATTTCTCTTTTGTTGGAGTGTATGTTCAGAATTGTTGGAATTGGAAATCAATTTTCTTCCTTGAATTGTTTCCCTTAGTATTTTTTTTTTTTTTGATAAACAGTGACGCTGATGTGTCCGCAAAGGTGCGTGCAGCCCAAACCACACAAAGTACAAAGGGGGATGAAGGGGAGGATAAGGGCCGAGTGGGGATCGAACCCTCAACCATAGGTTGAGAGACGGAGGATTTGACCACTAGGGTAACTTATTTTGATTTGTGATGTGTTCAACCATTGCCTTTCGGTTAATATTGTGTGTTTATTATGTTATTCTGTAGCTTTTGATCACATTTTGCAATTTATTGCCTCATGTTACATATGGAACAATAATATTATTCCTTACTTATTAATATTTTAAAATACAATAGGTAAAACTATAGATAATCTTAACAAAACTTCACTTGACTATATATATATATATATATATATTTCTTATATGTATACTTTGATAAAATTGAGTTATAATTGATTAATCATGTATGGTGTCAAAAAGTTAAATAAGACACAATGAATGAAACGACAATAATTAAGTTCCGATCCGAAAAGCACTTCATGTAAACCTTATTTGGTAATTTTATTTTGGTTTTTATTTGTTCTTAATTAGTTCAGTATTTAAATAATAAGTGTCTTAGGTAAAAAAAGAAAGAAATTAATTAGCAAATCTTATTTAGTCTTCACTATTAAAAATGCTTAGATTTCATATTTCAATTTTATAAATTTTTGATATATACTATAAGTTTGAACCTTCTAATACTCCATGCAATTATATTATGTGTAATATATGGTTTTATTCGAGATTTTGTCCTCTGATTCGTGGCTTAGCGATATACTTCGTGCAACGACATGCATTTCATTGTCTGGTTTCCCGCCTTAATTACGAGAGTTCGATAAATAAAAGTTACTCGTACATTATATCTTAATTGGCTAGCTAGTTTTTCCGGGCTACTTTTATAAAATAAAAATCTTCAATAAATACCTCCTTATGCATGCATAATTCACAATTGTTTATCTCGAAGAATAGAAATAATCATTATTAATTTATATAGTGTATGGTAGTGCTCCCTCCGTCCCGCGAAATGTGATCACTTTCTTTTGGGCACGATAATTTAGGTAGTGGGGTTTAGGAGTTAAAATGGTGTAGACATTTTGTGTTTAAGATTCTAATGAATTTTGATACTGATTATTGTTTAACTTTGACTTAGTATTATGTAATGATACATTAGAGAAAAATATTCAAGTGTGATCTTGTTAGAATCATCTAATCGTGTAGTTTTATAATATATATTTTATACAATTTTTATTTATACCAATTTTGAAATATTAAGAATTAAAGAAATGCTAGGGACTTTATGCAGAAAAGTAAAAGTGTATTGGAATTTGTGTAGAATAGTAAAAGTAAACACTTTTAATGTGATTTGATAACAATTAAAATTCTAATCAAACTTATACTCCCTCCGTCCCATTAAAAGTGGTCACTATTCCTTTTTGGGGTGTCCCATTAAAAATGGCCACTTTCCCTTTTAAGTAAATTAGATTAACATAAACATGATTAAAAACCCCACAATAATGACAATTGTACTTTCTGCACAAAGTCCCTATATATGTTTAACCATTAATATCTCAAAATGGGTATAAATAAAAATTATATAAAATATATATTCTAAAACTATACGATTAGACGATTCCAACAAGATCACACTTGACTATTTTTGTCTTTCTACATCATTACGATAACATTAAGTCAAAGTTAAATAATAAATATGGTTAAAAGTCAAATGTAAGCATTATAAATTAGATGGATGAATTAGTCAAATTTACTCACACCACTTTAACTACTAAATCCCACTACCTAAATTCTCGTGCCCAAAAGAAAGGGGTCACTTATATTGGGACGGAGGGAGTATTATTTTAATTTACCTAAAAATGGAGAGTGGCCAAATTTCATGGGACACCCCAAAAAGGAATAGCGGTCAAATTTCGTGGTACGGAGGGAGTATAATGTAGTCCATTTCTAATAAATAGTACTAGTATCTATATCTATATAATATATAAAATCAATATCCTTTATAAACAGTAACCTACTCTTATGAACAGTAACCTATCAATTCTTTCTCACAAAAATCTCCTTATGAACAGTAAACGACATTTTCCTCAACATTCAATTTCTGCACGCAATTCAATACACATTTCTAATGATTAATAACTCATCAATAACTCAAAATGTGTACAAGAAAAAATTCTAAAAATTTGATATTTTAAAACTACATGATGAGACGAATCTATCGAGATCCCACTTGACTATGTCTTTTGTTATATAAATGTTGTAAATGTAACACCCCGATTTAATTAACACATGATTAATTTAATTAATTATGGTTAATTAACCAAGGATTTATTTTATGGGTATTTTGTAGGTAAGTTTTAACAAGTGGAAGAATAAGTGAGTGCAAACCCACAAGTGAATAAGAGCATAAGTGTTCAAGTGGGTGCAAGGTGGTCAAGACAAGTGGTCCAACACCCCAACCCATACCCACAACCGACCCACACCCCTTAAACACCCCAAATCAGCCCCCCTTACCCTCATTTCACCACTCAACACTTCAAACTAGGGTTCATCCCGTTTTTGAAGAGACAATGTGAGAAATGGAGTCCTTGAGGGAGATTGAGCAAGATTGAGCTCAAAGCAAGCTAGGGGATCACTTGTATATGCTTTGGTAAGTAATTCCTTCACTCCATTTCCCATTTTTGAAGGATTCTTGAGGTGGTTTTGGGGCTGTCAACCATAGTGACGAATTTGGGGATTTTTGGTTCAAATGTAGATTTGAGCTTGGTGGAGCTTGTCATTTTCCTTGGGGAGCTTGTGGTGTCTGATTTGAGGGCTTGGGTAAGTTTTATGTTGATTTTTTGTTGGACATTTTGATGGGTTAAGCTCAAGAACTCTTGCATGTTGAAGAACTTTGAATCTTGGTGGATTTTTGTTAAATTTAGCTTTGATTCTTGCATGTAGCTTGCTTTGGTGTTTGGAGAAGCTTGGGAGCTGAGGTTGAAGGCTTGGGGACTCCAAAACACAAGGCAAGAGTAGGATTTAGCTCAAAGTGGGGGAAAATTGGAAGAAAGGGGTGAAAATCGCGGATTCTGCCCCTGTTTGGTGCTTCAGAGGCGCCGCATTGCCTTTGCGGCGCCCAAAAGTGGCCTGGAGCGCCACTTCGGCGCCCCGGACCATAGAGCCTTCAGTACAGGCGCCACATTGCCTGCGTGGCGCCTGGAAATGGGTTTAAGCGCCACAATTGGCGCCACCTGTGCACCCCAAAAACCCACAAACTTGAATCGGCTCTAACTTACTTGTTTCTAATCCGATTTTCGCAAACCATATATGAATCTGACCCTACTCGGAACAAGGAATTCAAATATGCAATTGGAATTAAGAGATAATGACTCCTTCAAAAATTTAATTATAGGAATTTATAACCTCGGGGTGTCCCTTGCGTGCCGATTCGCTGTTTTCTTCCATTTTTCATTCCCTTTCATATTTTATCGTTTCTTACTCGTTTCTAGGCTTCGAGAAATGTTTTAAAATGGTCTAATTGTTGGTACTTGATTCATAACTATTGGTATTGGATTGTGGAATCTACCATGCCTTAGAAATTAAGGAGATTCGAGTGACCTTGTACTTAGCTCTTGTAATAGAGTTGCGAGCCGATATGTGGGGTTTGACTAACCCGAAATCTAAATCCTAGTCTTGGGACTTGGAAATTATCTTAGTATGCTTTCGAATATCGGGATTGGGCATGTGAATTATGATTATGGGATTTATACAATTTATGCTTCCGATTCATGAGATTGGGCATGTGTTTGACATTATTATGATTGGTGACTTTATGCTTTCGAGGATACAAATCTCATGTTTATGCTTTCGAGTTGTTAAACTGGGCATACATGAATATTTGATTATCTTGGGTATATATATTGTGTTGATTATGTGTTATGCTTTCGAGAACTTAGTTCTGGGCATGTAAGCTTTCGAGAGCGAGATGTTCTGGGCTCTACCCGCTGTCTATGGTTCGATCCTTGGGGATGCCACTCCGTAAGTCCACTTACCCCTTTATGCATGTAGTGTCCGCGGCGGGGGCACTGTAGGCATATCTTTCGACCATTAAGGAGAGGTGGATCCTTAATGGGAAGGAATGCCGGCCATGGTACTTAGGTTGCGCGCTAGGCATACTTCTGTGCTGCATTTAGGGTAGATAGACACTTTAGGTCATAACATTTCATCTCATCATCCATCATTCATCTTATTATTGTTTTGCAGTGTATGACGTGGTTGAAGCACCGGTATGGGACGGTGTGATGTTTAATTATTTAATTATGCTATTATAAACTGTTAATTAACCTCTAAAATCTTGTTCCCTGTTTCCCAGCTTTTCCTACTCTTGCTCAGTACTTTATGTACTGACACCTTGCGTTTTGTCTTTCTTATAGATACTCCCGAGGACGCAGAGCATGATCATGGAGATGGGTTTGGGGCTGAGTGATCTTATAGGATTGCATTGAATAAGTCTTGATTGAGTTGCTGTATTAGGCTCTATTTTATCTAGCTGTGACTAGCTTGTTATCCTGAGCATTATCTGACTGTTTGGATTGGTTTGAGAACCGTTGTTTTGTATTCCCCTGTATACTTGAAATTTGGACAGGTTAACGTGAGTACCAAGGTGAGGTACTGTATGTGGCTTGTAGCCGAGATTTGATGATTATGTGATAGACATGTTCTGTTGCTTACTCTGTTATTCTATTGTTATTCTGTGTTGGATTTTCTGATTACCAGGCTTCGTGTTATTGAACTTAAATTGATTGGCCAACAGTTTAAGGGAGATAACACGGCAGTGACGTCAGCAAAAATTGGTTTTAAATTTTTGGGGCGTTACAGTAAAAGCATTAGTCAAAGTTGAATAATAAACAGTAGCAAAAGTCAATTCATTTACACTATTAAAAAAACATAGTTCACTTTCAAAATATAGGAGAACCAAATTTGAGCGAAATTCACGTTCGATAATTTAATTTCATTAATTATTATAGATAAAGAATACTACCAAATAAAAATGTAACAAAAACTTTATGGGTTGATAGTTGAATAATAAACGGTAGAAGGAAAAAAAATCTCTTTTCACTATAAAAATGAAGGAATTAATTTAAAAAATAATGCACTTTCAAAATATAGAAGAACCAAATTTAAGTGAAATTCACATTAGATAATTTAATTTCATAAATTATTATAGATAAAGAATACTACCAAATAAATGATGTAACAAAAACTTTATGGTTGATATTATATTTACTTTTTAAATATAATTTCATTATTTGTTATTATTCTTAACTAATACTCTATTAGTTGAAATTATAGTTAAAGAGTTAATTTATTGTAAATTATTAATAAGTACTTTATAGATTGATATTGTATTCCTCAATGAATAACAAATATTTAGGTGAATACCAGGGTATCCTCAGACCACATTGGACCCAAGACTAATCCCTCGAGGATCTGCAAGGGCAATTAAGGACGCCTCTCCCAAAGCAGTTTTCTGCATACACAAGGCTCGAACCCGAGACCTTGCTTAAGCGACTAGAGCCCCCATCCACTCAAGTCAACTGCTGTTGGTTGAATAACAAATATTTGTGTTAGATAAATTAACTAAATTAGATAAATTGCAATACGACAATAAGTTGATGAAACTATAGTCATTTTAATTTGTCAATGGATTCATTTAGAAGAGTATTTCTTATATTTTTCTAATTTAATTTGGAAATATCTACATCTTTATGAAATTTCTAATATCTCAACGCTTTAGGGAGAGAATAAATATCAATAATAATTTATCGAGTACAATACGATTTCACGTACTTTTTTTGTCAATGTATGACATTAGAGTCGTGAGGTAGAAAGGTTTTTATCATTGCCTTTTCATTTTCTTTTGTCGTTTCAACTATTGTTTGTAGTATAAGTATTTTTTAAAATAGTAAATTGTAATATATAAATATTGGTATTGAGATATGTTGGTCGATTTCTATGCAATGTATAGATGTACTCATGTAATGCTTAAAATAGGTTAAGGAAGTTGGGGAATGTAATCGATATAATAAAATTGAATAATTTTATTTATTAAATTGAATAATTTTATTCATATTATCCATAATTTCCGCCCATTGGGCGGGAAAAATATTAGTATATATAATTTTATTCTTCCCACTTCATTGGACTTGTAACTTTTACTACTGATTACTAGTACAATATTTCATTTATTCTAAGGCAATCATTGAATTCATTGTCTCAACTACACCTCTACCAAACCCAGTTGGCCCGGATGATTTGAGGCTCTGACAGTTTAAGTAAAGGTTTCGGGGTCGAGTCTTTGTGTATGCATAATTCTGCTTTGGGATAGACAATCTTCAATGCCCATCAGATTCTCGAGAGATTAGTCTTGGACTCAACGTATACTAGGAATACCCGGTATAGGCGAAAAACTAGCACCTTTGTTGATTTCACTTTTTTGGAATAGCTCTGGATGTGCCGAGAACACCTTAATATATAATCATTTTTCCATTCAAGTAATTCAATTCAACCTCAACTTTTTGTTTCATTGCATTTGGAGGCAATAGACAAGAGCAATAAAGCTCTTCATATCTTTTAATAATTTAATCCCTGTAATTGAAACTTGGAAAGATTTAATTCACTAAACTAATTAAAGTGGGTTAGGAATTAGGCCCAAAAGTTACATTTTCCATCTTCCACTTTCACATAATTAAGTCAGATATTCCTTTCTGAATGCACATCTTATATTATTTTCTCCATGAATTTTTATTCAATTGATCCTGTAGATGGAACTTTAGGGGACACCTAACCAAAACCATTCAAGCAATTAATATTTAACAAATTTAATTATTCATATAATCTCGCTTTTGTAACCTAATGATCCTCATGTTTGTGTGCCAATGTGCCACGTTAAAGGTTATTCATGCTGATTAATGGAAGAAAAACTCTGATTAATAGAATTAATTAACTTGAATGATTGACTTTTAAGGATTTTTGGATCCATGAGACCGAAACTTCCACATTTGCTGCCTAATTGAGGACATAATTATGTTTCTTTAATGGCCTAATTGCATCATCAATTTGGACATTAGACATAACTAGCTAGCTAGGCAGATAGCTTGTCCTAAAGAATAATTATAATGGGCTATCACAATTTGACCTGCGTGCCTTTATGTTTAGAATTAAATCTTATTTTCGGCTGTGTTTTTTTTTTTTTTTTTTTTTTTTTTAATTTTTTTTACGGAATAAATGTCCAATTAGTCTTTTTTCTATTCTTTTTGGCCAAATCAGTCATTTATCTATTTTTATACCCAATTAGTCCTCTACCTTTTGCCTTAATGTCCAATTTAGTCCTTTTTGTATAAAATAATCTCCACTTGACACTCTTTTATATTAAATTGACCACCAACCGTTTAAACTATTTCATTTTAACCCCAAAATTTTAAATAGTGATTTTTATTAATCCATATATCAAATAAATGCCCAACATGCTTCCGTAAGAAAAATAAACAAAAACCTCATACCTTGGGTTTGACCGCCTTGTTGCCGGGTCTTCCGAGCTCTGGGATTTTACGGACTCCTTCCAACCACACGACCGCCGCCAATGGTTTACCAGCTCTGGGCTCCTTCAGCAACAATCAGCACAGTCCTATTTCGTTTCCTACCTTAGGATGTAGTGAGGTTTGGGGCAAAAGAGTTTAATTCTAATTTTGGAGGATTATAGATATAGGAAGCCTGGATTTTATTCAAGAAATATTAAAAATATTATTCAAACATAATTTCTCCTAATGGAGAAGACAAACACTTAGCTCCTCATGGCAGAGGATACTAGACTCTTGGGGATGTACCCCATACTATTACAGATACAAAGGAAATTTTTGCAGAAAGAAAATATTACAAATATTTTGAAGAGTTGGGAGGATTTTCGATGCCTTCCATCTGCTTCAAATGTCTCTATTTATAGGCGTCCGCGGACTTCAATTGCGGAATCCAATTTTCTCTAATGCATTGTGACGTCACTGCGTTCGTCACACGCTTTGGATTCTAGCTGGTTACATTATTGCTGAATTATTAATCTTGGGTGGCATTGTCAACTTTCCACCTTTCTTTGTGGGCCACTAACTGCCAACTACTCCAGACTTGCTTTGTCGGCCTTTAATTATTGTATGTTGCCGACACCTCTTTTTCTCTTACATCCAGCTGTTCTTACTTTGGCTTGTGAAAGTTTTTTGGACGTTTCTTCTTCTTTTCTTGTTCGGATCCGGATTTCTTCTGAGTTACCCGAATATTTGTGCCGAATAGGGGTTTTTCCTGTTCTGCGCAATATGAGCATATGCGGTTCTCTCATTGGCCAACATGCATCATATTGCATGCATTTCTTCTGGTTGACTTAGTTGCTGGCAACTTATTTTCCTAGATGAGTAGCCTCTTCTTTTCGAAAGAAGTTTCCGCAAACTCCGTACTTTTCCCTGTTAAAGAATTAACCAGGAACGATCCATTTAAATTATTGGAAAAGATTTTAAATGGATATTTGACCTTTTTCATCTCTGTGAGACAGACCCAAAATCCCCATGCTCGTCTGGTGGAGATTTCATCTTCACTGATAGAAGATACCAATGGTGCCTTGTCATCAATGGACTTGACTCTGTTGAATCATATCATATCAGGCCTTTGCAATTGAATAAAATGAAAGACCGGGTATGAACCTTTTCCAACAATTTCTGGTGCTGCTGAAATAAACTTAAGCTCCAGAATATCTCCTCTTTGGATGTGCGGGTTGTTCTGCCATGATTCATGCACCACGCTGCTTATCCATCTTGGAAGTTTTTCTATTTCCGGGAACCCTGGTGAGGTAGTATGAACAGATGCTAATGATCCAAAATCATACCACTTTCGAACCTCTTCTGGCTTCGATCCCTCGAGCATCCAGACCCTGTTGTATCTTCCGGATATTTCAATCACCGTCTTGCTGGGGTTAATTCCCTTTTAGGAAACCAGTTGTTCCCATTTTCCTTGGTAGTCCAGCCAGGCTGTAGAAAGGACCTTTTTTTCTGAATTAACCTTAGAGGTGTCTGTCATTGGCCTAAGTTAATTTCTTCCTCTTTTACCCCAGAGGCAGTGGGTTGACTTGAACTTTCGGAAATATGACTTTCCTCTTGCTCAACATTTTTGTCGGTATCCGATAATGGTTCCTTTGAAGCAGTGCTTGAATCCGCTTCTTCATATGTGACCACCTTAGTTTTTTGGGCACATTTCTCTTTGTTTACCAGAGAGGCTGACGCCTTCTTGATTGGCTCTGATACTGTTTCCCATAGCGCTATCATTACGATATGGGAGGTTCGTATATTGTTGCGGACCATGTCCACATCGCTCTGTTGTATTTGGCCAGCTGCTTGTGCATTGATCTCAAGCTGTCCAAAATGCTTTGATAGCTCCTCTAGGTTTTCTCTGAGGTGCCTGAATCTCGTTATGATGGAATCTGCTTCAAATGCTTCCATCGCTCTTCAAGAAATCTGCAAGAACATTTTCATGAGATTTTATAACATCAATATCATAAGTATAATATTGACATTCAGCTTGTCATCTCATAATACGAGCTTTTTCAATTTTTGATTCAAGTTTATTTTTTAGAAAAGCTCTAACATTGGTATTATCAACCTTTAAAATAAATTTCTTTGCAAGTAAGAATAAATGTCATTTTTTAAATGTTTTCCATACTGCAAAGAATTCCTTTTTCGTTAATGTGCCAAAGTTTGGCTTGTTGTTCAGTGAACAACCCTCCAGTGTATCTACAAGGTTCTTGACCCGTAGTAGTTTTTCTCATGAGCACTCCTGCCAATCGAAAGTCATTAGCGTCTGTATAGACTACCAACTCATCATCATCTTGAGGTATCGCGAGTTTCGGCAAACTATTACAGACTTGCTTTAGTTCGCGAATTCTCTTCGTATGGATTTCTTCCCATTTCCATCTAAAGCTTTCAGTCTCTTTCAGGGGTGGTCTAAATTTCCTTTTTATATTTTGCAAGGTCTTTTATAAACATACCTGCAAAATTTACAACTCCCAAGAAACTCTAAAGTTGTTTCTTGTCTTTTAATATGTCAGGAAAATTACGGATTTTCTCCACAATGTGTTCCTGTAACTCTATCCCTGCTTCATCAATTTGAACTCCTAAGAATTCAATTTTGTTAGACCATCTCCAATCGTACCCTCCATTTTTACAGGAGCTACAGTACGAATCTCTATTTTTGCAGGATAACTACAGTAACTACATCTCCAACCCAACCCTCTATTTTTGCAGGGTCAGAATATTCCTACATATTCTATTCCATACATCATTTTATATTACTTTTTAAATTTACAAATAATACCCACTATTTTACTAATCTATATACCCAAAATACAAATTATTATATCCAAAAAATAAACTATAATTAAAAATATTTATATGTATGTAATACAAAATAAAATATTTAAACTATAAAAAATTAAAATTTTAAAAATATTTTTCCTATATAAAATAAAAATATTTTAACAGTAATTAAAAATAAAAGGATATTTAATCAAAATATAAAAGAACAAAAAAAAAAATTTAAAAAGGTAAAAAATGCTCCCGCTACAGTAGCGGGAGCTACAGTATTCCGCTGCAAAGAGCGGAATATTGTTTCACCCTCCCAGATGGGAGGGTGAAGATGGCATAATTGCAGGGTGGGTTGGAGACCCCACCCTGCATCCCACCCTGCATAAATAGCAAAATGCAGTGTGGGTTGGAGATGCTCTTAGGAGCAATGGTAGCCTTTTTCTCAGAGAGAACAAGACATTTCCTGTGACATGCATTTGAAAATATTTCAAGGTGTTTAATATGTTCTTTAATATTTCGAGATGCAATCAGAATGTCATCTATGTAGACGAACATAAACTCTAGATAATCCTTAAATAGATTATCCATCTTTCTTTGGAATATCTGAGGGGCATTAGAAAGTCTCATTGGCATAACATTCCAAATATATTGCCCTTGTGGGGTGGAGAATGCTGTGAATTTCTTCGACTCATTCTCCATCTTAATCTGATATAAACCAAATTTGCAATCAAATTTAGAAAAAACTTTAGCACCTTTGATGCAATCAATCAATTGTTCTCTACTCGGAATGTAATAACCATCAAACTGTATTATTTTATTAATACCTTGATAGTTTATTATCAACCTGGATTTACCTCTTTTTATTTCACCGTGGTTTCTTACCAAGAATCCAGGGCTACTATAAGCTGAGACTCCAGGCTCGATGAGCTTAAGATCTATATGCTCATTGATAATTTGCTGCATATCTTTCTTATCCTGCATATTCATTTAGATGAGTTTGTATCGAACATACTCATATTTATATTGTTCTTTTACCTGTAGAGTAGCTTCGATCTTGTTTTTATCCCACCATGCCAGATGATCATCGTTAAAATTTTCTGGATAAGTCTTTTGACATTTTCAAGGGACAATTTAGTTTCCCCATCAATGTCTAATGAAGTTATATTTAATGACTTCATTTCCTGCATTGCTTCTTTGAGGTTTATAATTTCCTCAATAGAAGCTTCATCGAATCCTTGCTGTCTAAAAGACAACAAAGCCTTACCAAACTTTCTTTTATCCTGCATTTTTGGATATGTTAGTTTAGCATCATTATCACCACGTTTGCTGCGAAATACTATAGGCATTAACCTGTTGAATTTATTTTCTCTGCGCAACACTTGTATCTCATTTCAACAACTTGTGGTAAATATTAACAAATTTCTTTTGTTATCTTGAACATATTTTGTAAAGGATTTTATGAAATTATTTCCTAACAAAATATCTGCTCCTATATCATGAAAGTAAATAGGAGGCGTTTTTACCTTATACCAAGATGTACCAAATGCTCCTCCAATCATGATATTGGCATGTCGAATACCCTTATTTAGTATTAAGATTTTTTGAGAAAAATCTCTTCCTGCAATAATGGGTAATGATTCCATATCTTCGCTAGGGAAAACTCTTGGTTTTGCCGTGCAAATACCTGATCCTGAATCAATATAAGCTGCAAAATATTCTGACTTATATTGTTCATATATCATTCCTACAGAGATATAAATGGAAAATGGACTTGTCATTTAATTCTGATGGTGTGACCCTTCCAGATTAAATTCTATACCATTATCCTTTCTTACCCATGGTTTATGATTTTTGAGAAAACTTAATCCCAAAATCATAACCCCATTGTCTTTTCCGGCGGTGCCTAAGACTCTGATCTCGTGTCCTGCAATTTCAATTGTTCCTTCATAGGTTCCAATTGATGGCTGCTGCAAGTAGTATAAGTCATCACATGGAAAACGGTTAATCTTTTCTGTGATGTCAAATATTACTCGTATTTCTTTCCATTCTTCAGGACATTTAATTTTTATATTATCTACCCCGATGGATTGAGGAGTTAGATCTTTGATGAACTCCTTTCCTTTATATGCCATAATTTTGTCTTCCGAAAAAGACATTTAGCTTGCATACTCAATTCTAGCACTCGTTGATTTGTCTAGAATTGGATGATGTCTTATCTATATGTCGACTCCTCCTAACCTTGGAATCTGGGTAGGATTTGGAGTCATGACTTTAGCAAATTCCTTGAAAATTCTAAGAATTTCTATATATTCTTTCCTGAGAAATAAGTCAGAATGATGACTATTGTAAAGTGCATAAGAGATTCTATAAGTTATAGAATATGGCCTGTTCCTTTCATTCATCAGATCTTTTCTTTTGAAATCCTGATGAAGGGTTAGAACTCTGTTAAAATCTTGGTCAGATAAGTTATAGGAAATTCTGGGATGTATGTCAAACATCAATTTTCCAGCATATAAATTTCGTACCATAGTACCAAGAAGACCATCTCTAAGGTTATTGATTCTTCTATCAGTGACTGATAGATGTAATTCAGAATCAATGCCTTCTTTGAAGGTTGCCTTAATTACTACTTCGATGGCTCCTATGTGGATCCATTTCATAGTAATTGCAATTTCCTCCTTCATTCTACTTAATTCCTCAAGAATTTCTTCTTTAGGAATTCATTGCATATCCATAACATTACAAGTAAGTTCCATAGGAATTGCAAACTCACCTGCACTTACCTTGTATATGATGTTATGTCTTCTCTGGTTGAGTCCCATCTGGTTAAGAACTCGTCCAATCACGCCAATTCTGAATCAGTCATATGGGCTGAGGTTGGAATCTTGTCGCATTATTCTTTCCATGGTTCGATTCGATATCGTCATCCTTGAAAAGAATCCAGGCAGGTTTCAGTGGTCTGAATCCTGTCCTCTTCAGTCAGACTCGGTTGAAGATCCATCTGAATATGAGTCCGAGTCACTTCTTAATTCTTCCTCATAGATGCTTTCATCCGAGGGGATGTCTTCAAACTGATAGACTGGTACCAGCGTTCCATGGTAGACCGCTTCCACGATGTCCTCCGAGGCTTCGTACATTCGTATCTCACGATTTTGGGGGCAATCGGGTGAGATATGACCTCTGGCTCCACACTTCCAACAGTTGCAGTCCTTGAAACTTTCGTTGGCTCGGGTATGGGCTCATCTAAATGTTCTCTTGGACGTCGTTCTCCCCGTGCTCCTTGCTGCTGAGCTAGTTGAGCCTTGGGATGAACTCTTCGTCGTTCCCAAACTGTTCTGGCCTTGCTCTTGGACCACCATGCTCTTCTTCTTCGGAATGGAGGTCTTCTGAAACTCTTACTGTATGAGCCTCGACTGTTCTTCTTTCTTCTCTTTTCTTCTGATTCTCCCATAATTGTTGGAAAATTGTTATTTTCACACCAAAGATGGGTTCTTTTTATTTTACCTGTTAGTCTCTTGATGTTCTTTTGGGTTGCTGCCTGTTGACACCATTCTCTGAGCTTATCCTTTAAGAAGGACATTCTTCGGGCTATTGAATCTACTGTACCAGGGGGTACTAGTGTACGATTCGATCAACATCTCTCGCCATGGGCTGCAGATCTTTGCAAAGAACATGGGACATGCTACTTCTGTTGTCATCTTACTCCGAAAATACTAGTATTTACGAAACCAGTAGATATATTCGTCTAGTGCGCAAATACTTCTTAACTCCATACCCAATAGTGCTTGGGTATAGACCTTGATTTTTTCGGTTCTCTGTTCTTCAAAATAACCATCTCCTACAAAATGAGTTTTGAATAAGAGGTCAAATCTTTTGCAGATTGTGCTTTTGGATTCTCCTTCGAGTATTTGCTCCTTTAAAGCCGCCGTGGAGTTTTTCCAGGCCAGCTTTGTCGATCCTTCGAGACTTAGCTATATTAATCTGACAAAGTTTTCTTTATCGAGATCCAGGGTGGTTGCTGCAATCTTCATTGAAGCTACCCATTCGTCGATCAGATCTTCGATGTTTCGGAAGTCGATAACATCGAGGTTCAGTGTTATGCTATATGGATTTAATGGTTGTAACATCGTCTTGGTCCACGGTGTGAATTCTGGTGCTCTACTTGGGTTCCGTCCTGGGTTTCGTCTTGCATTGAGATGCACCTCAGGATACCTGTTCATGTGGAAGTCTGTGCTTTCCCTCATTGGGACATCAGGCGGTCCATCGTGCATTACGTTGGATCCTGATTCTTCCGCATAACCCAATTGAAGAACTTCATTGGGTTTTACATTAAATAGATCCATAATCCCAAGTTGGGAAAATGATTCTGCTAATTCTTGTAGATCTGATAGATCTGCCCTAGAAACACTCATTCGACTGTTTTTAGGAGATCGATCATAAGCTCTTCTTGTGATTTCTGCTTTGGAACCATAGTTGCTTTACCTTTTTATGTAAAGCTTGTACTGGTCCGAATGCATCTCTAATATTGGCTTGGTTATTCTTGGAAGATCCAGGAATATCATTTTGCCTTTTGTTGATATCCGAAATATCAAATTTCAGATTTAAAATCTCTTTCTTTAGATCTTGAAATAATTTCAAAATTTCTTCTGTTGATTGATTCAAGTTATCTATTTTTCCAGGTAAAATTAATACCCGGTTACCATAATCTTGAATCGTCTTTTGGATTTCTCTTAAGTCTTGTGAGAACTTAGAGCTATCGGGATCAATTTCTTTCCAGTCAGTTCATCTCATTTTCATGAAAGAAATTACTTTTAATTAAATCTTGTCTTATAGACAAGTTCAAGAATTTCCTCTAGAAATTTCTATTTTTTATTTCCAAAATTTGGGAATAACTCGTTGGTTTCAAATTAAATAAATCCATTAAATAATTAGATCTTCACCATTAAGAGATAAATTATTATAAATAGTATAATTAATACTATGTTCTTCAATAAAACCTAGGCTCTGATACCAATTTTCATGCGGATCCGAAGTCATATGGACAATAAAATTATTTAAGTTTTGAAAGAGGACCTTTTTGTACAAAGTCAAATCTTCCTTGGGCCTTAATGAAAGGTTTTGAAAGTTTGGGGTTAAATATAAAAGTGTGGATGTCCACTAGCCCATTTTAATATACAAAATGACTATTTTGGCCATTTTATGCATTTGTAGAGGACTATTTGAGTGTTTTGAAACATAAAGGACTATTGTGGATTTTTAGCTAAGATAAAGGACCATTTTGGCCTTTATTCCTTTTTTTTACATTAGAAAGGATGATGTGTGATGTGTCATCTGTCATGTGTATCAGAATTCATTAAAATTAATAGTAATTAATTAGGTCCTTAATACTGTAGTTTAGATTTTGCATCGCCATTAGTAGTGAACGTGTGTCGTCAACCTAAATTAGCTTAGCTTATTCAATTATTTGATACTTATTGAATATCGAGGACTAGTGATAAACAAAAATTTCTATATATTTTTTTTCTTTTTTTTTATAATAATTAAGATTTAAGGTTCGATAATATTTTTTGGTAAAATTAATTAATTATATGTTTAATCCAATCTATTTACGGATTTAGTTTTCCGCACTCTTTATGAGATCTCTTAATTAATGATTAGTCTTCTATTCTACATTTTTATTTTTTTAAGTATTTTTTTTTGATAAATGAGGCATAAAGCCAATTCTATTTTTTTTACTGAACAGCCTATACATGCTAGGAAAGAGATTGTGTGAGCCCGTGCCTTACAAATAACAAAAAAAAAAAAAAAAAAGAGAAGTGATAGGGGATCGATGGAGAATCGAACCTCCTAAGTGTTACAAAAATGGGGGAAGGTGATTGTACTATGTTTTACTTTAAAAAAATGTTACTGTAGGCCCATAAATTAAAAATAAGTGAAATCTAGTTCGTAAATCATACATTTGGGCCCATTACAGGAATAGGACACCGTAAACGACTGGGCTTCATTATATGGATCAATTTTACTCGGCTTCACAAGTGGAAAATGTTTTCATGAAATTAATGGAGTAGATATATAATATTTGTTTCTATAATAATTACATTTTGACATTGGGATGGGATAACCATGATTTATATAATTATATTTCTATTGGGATTTAGGGGGGATAACTAAGAACTAGTTATTGTTTCGGCTCCTTATGTTAAAGGTTATTTTAACTTCAAGGTTATTCACTTAAATTGCAAATTATAATAAAGTAATAAATCCCAAATCGAACACAAAATTTTTGGAATATTTTTCACGTTTATGGAGTACATCAAATAATTAATGGCATGACTAGGCACAGTGAATATGAACATAAAGCAATTAGAAAAAAAAAAATGGCTGCTAAAAAACATTACTTACTCTTGATCTAGTTATCGTCTAAATTGAAACAGGGAATTGGCAAATTTTTTTCATCTGCAAAGGAATTTAGACACGTAAGCAATTGCTCAATCAAAGCTCAGCAGAATTAAATTAAGCCCCACACCTCTCTATCAGCTAATTAAATTCTTGATTATTACAAGAGATCCTCCACAGAAATCCAATACAATTGAGAAATTAATAATAATACAATGATAAGAGTCAAATTTGGGTTTCTACGGAGAACTCCACACTCTAATGACACAATAAGTAGTTTCGAAGCTAATAACTTTAATTTGCAATCTGAATTTGAAGATCTTGCCATGATGAGATCACACTTTATCAGACGCAACGTATTTTACTATATATACTATTAATTATGCCAGACAATTATTCTAACATGTCAACAACTATTTTCAGATGGTTAGACACAATTTTTTGGATTTGTCGAGAGTGGACAATTGGAGTTTTAGTAAGCTGAAATTTTAAGGCCCTTTAGAATTTTTTTTTGGTACAAGGTGACGCACAGGCGTCGGCAAAGCAAAACATAAAATTATAAAAAAGAAAGTAAAGGGGGCTGGAAACAAGCGTCCAATCAAACGTGCACGTAGCACACTCCGGCTAAGTCAAGCCGACATCAGGGGTCTCGCCTCATCAGACGGGAACGCCCAAGTAGTGAAAAACTCAACATCCCTAGCTCCTCGCTTTGCCAGGGCGTCAGCCACAGTATTTTCATCACGCAGAATATGAGACCAACGTTAATCCAGGATGAGTTGCCAAGAGATCAGATATATGCCTGACCAAAGGCGCGCAAGCCAATGATATCCTCCATAGTGTCCTGTCCAATAAGTCTTAAAGCTTCCAGAGAGTCAGAGAAACAACTAACATGGTCAATACCCAAGGAAACCAGGCATTTTAAGCCATTCCAAATCCCATATAGTTCAGCAATGAGATTGTTATGGATACCAATATATCCCGAGAAACCCTCCACCCAACTACCATCAGCAGTCCCTTTAGAAATTTGAATGCCCGAGTCACTAAAAAGAATTAAACTAAGGAAAATGACGTAATAGAAATTTTTTTTTTTTTTTCTATATTTTTAGGGAGCTGTTGTTGAATCAAACTAGTTGAAATTCCGTAGGACGACAGGAAAAGATGTAATGATGAGGGCGGTTACGGTAGTATATTTCTTATAGTATAGTATTTTAATGGTGGATTGTTATCCTTTCATTTTAATCCAACAGTTCTAGCTAATCACATAGGGCATAACTGCCATGGAAAATATATATACTGTATACATGACAGGTAGCTAAAATACTTACATAATTAAGCATCTTATGCCCTTGAACAGTTGGAAATTCACCTCAATACATACTTGGGGTCACATATTCTGCACCCTAACTTCTTCAATGCAATGCAACAATGTACTTGAAGAATTTCCGTCGAATCTACTATATATCCGGTAACGATTGATATGAGCACCCATAATTATATAGCAACTAATGATTAAATTAGCATAAATCACTTTTTCAGGTGGGCTAATTTCAACTTTATATTTGTATTTATTTATCTAATGCTGCATATTTAGGTGGTGTGTTTAAACAATTTTATTGTAAGTTACAATTTAAACAATTAGAGGTATGTTTACTACTTATATTCTAAACTGAATGTTATTATAAAAGCTGGTTCAGCTACAAATAACTTACATAGGCTAATAAACATTCCCTAAGTTTTAAATACTAATGGGTTTAATTATACTGTCGACAAAGTTGTTTCATCAAACAGCCTTATTATTAATAAGTTCATTCAAACCTAAATGCTACACATAGGTATGAACCAAAAAATTTAGTCACCTGCAGATAACTCAATAAAGTGGACTTTTTCTTGATGCTTCAATTAATTAATTATTGTCGGGAAAAAGATAATACAATGGAGGAGGATAAGATAATATTAGTCTTGTGACCTGTGGGTGACTCCTAATATGATAATATGTAATTAATGTCCCACAAATTTCTTTTCTCATATCAAATCCATCGAAACATAATTATATAGATACATTGAGAACTCAATCAGGCAAAGCAACCATTTAATCCAAATCCACCCACCCACCACCCATAATAAACCCAATAACAATTTCCCATCCATAATTAATTAATTGAAATTATTCTATTATTGATGACAAATGAAATTGAAATTCTTTGGTATGGTATAACCTAGCTTCTTCCTTCTTAATATACACATAGTATATATATATAGCATACTCAATTGGACTCTTTCGTACCAAAACCAACAACAAATTTAAAGCAATTGGGAACACACTAGAAGCAATATGATTAGTGTAATTACAAAATTAAAAGCAGTGGGAATTGATCATGAGAATGATAAGATTTTCTTGGTGGATGATTATCCGCCAAATTAATTCCAATATTATATATTCGTATACACATATAATAATGTGATGTCTGTGTAGATGTGGAAAATTGGTGATGATGAAATAAATTACACTAATAATGGGGATGTAATCAAATTGCAGATCTATCACTTTCTACTGTAGTAAAGAATCGGGGTTGGATTTATGTGGGAATAATTTGTGTATGTGAAAAAGGTATAATAATTTCAACAGCTCAAATATAGAATTCTATGGATTTCTTTTACAATAATTTAGTAGTGATATTTACATTCATTGTTTTGTTTATTATTCCACAGTTATATTAAAAAAGAGTAAATTGTTGAATGGAAAAAAGAGAACAGATTGTACCATTGGCAACAGTTCTTTGAATAAACGGCTTCGGTCTTCCTCTTTTCCCAGAAAAAAAAAAAAAAACAACAACGCAAATTGTTTATCATTCAACCATGTATGTATTGATTATGCGGCACTATAAATAAATTCATTTCACCATTAAGAAAACGATAATTTACTACAATAATCAAGAAAAAAAATCTTTTATACAATTGATTATTATTCAATTGAAAATAGTGGTAGTGAATAATACTACATATAATGGTACAATGCATGCAAAGGATAATTCCATACGACAACTGTGAGATTTTCATACATGCATGTATTTTGAATTAGATTTACATTCTTAAGCCAAATATTTTATATTAGAAAAATATAACTCTCATATATAGTCTTAATGCAAAATCAAACTTGTTTTAAAATGAATGTAGGTGAACTGAACCAATCATCTTGCTACAGAATCAAGATTTTTCAATGTGATCAATGTTTTGACTTTAAATTTTGTTTTTAAGTGAAAATTTGTGTGATGTCATTTATGAATTTTCAACAAGTGTCGAAGTCAAGCTGTTTAAATAATACAAAGTAATGACTGGATTCATCTGAGACATTTACTTTTGGTAGAAAAGGGATTGGCTATGTTTGCTCAAAGAAGATACGCCTAGATATGGTTGAAGACCCACACTTTAGTATAATTAGTATATATACAACCACTTATTTTTCTATTATAAAAAAAAACAAAAGACCATGGGAAGCCTGAAATTTGGTTCCATTATGTTTGTGAACATTTGCACTTAAAAAAGAAAAGAAAAGAGTGGTAAAATAAGATATTGCATTTTCAAGGAAAGTCTTCCTTCTTTTTTCATATTTTTCTTTAAAGAAAACTTTTTTTTAAAGTAGGGCATTAAAAACAATGGTTGTAGCTTATTAATGGTGGTAACTTGGGAAAACTATGTACCTAATTATAGTTGCACAAGCTAAGGAGTTAATGTAATAAATTAGTAGATTTTTTTTTTTTTTTGAATGACATTTTTCTTTTAAAAGAAATTGGAGGTAGCATTGTGGTATGTTTGCTTATGTCATGGTCCACTTCTTGGTCAAATATGTTGCTTTGTCTTGTGTAGCTTTAATAGTCAAGATTAATTTGTAATTAATTATGCATACGTGGGGTTTTGGGCAATTACAAGGAACCATCAATCAATTAAGTTCCCTGAACAAGAGTCGCATTATAAATAAATAAATAAAACACTAATATTCTAACTTGAAGTGCTACGTACTGTAGGAGTATGGGATTGATGATTGGCACCTGGAATTTTGTATTTAATTATTGTTCACATTTTTTCTTAGTAAACATTGACACTCATTTATCAACAAAGGTGTGTGGCAGTCCAAGCCACACAAATTACAAATGAGACCAACGGGAGGGATAAGGGACCGGGTGGAGAATCGAACCCCCAACCTATAAGTTGAGAGTCAGGGACTTAACCATTTAGGTAAGTCCTCATCCCGTTGTTCATATTTTAATTTGATTTAATTTCCTAATAATATCTGGGAAAAAAAGATTCAGAAATGACTCGAACATCCAACCTTAATATCGAAAATCGTGGACTTAACCACTGGATTATAAGTCTCCAAAAGCCTTCGGAAGGGGTTAGGGTGCAGGCACCTTTAGGTGCAAACTTCATGTCTTAAAATTATAATGTTTGGACATAGAGATTAGACATATATTATTGGGATGTACACAGTTCTTTTATTCTCTCATCACATGAAATGGCGTACACATCACATAAAATACTTGCAGGCATCACATAATACAAGTACACAACGCTATACGTAACCACCTTTAACAACGGTTGTTATTCTTATATACTTACATCTGTTTTTAAATAACTGCAACATTTCAATATTTTACGCAATCTAATAAATATTTTTAACCAATAATAACTCATATTGTATATAAGTAAAAATTATAAAAAATTGATATTCTAAAACTACGTGATTAGACGAATCTAACAAGATCTCAATTGACTATATTTTTCTTATGTAACTATGTTTAAAAAAATTTATCAAAGTTACTCAATTAATACTTACTACTGTGTAAATGTCTCAATTAAATGAGAACGGATGAAGTATATATATCACTTTCAGTCTCCCACCACATGAAATAACGTATACATCATATGCAATACTTGTAGGCATCACACAGATAGAAATACTCATCACACATACCTGCATAGACCGGATGAATCACGAAATCCATCCCCTCTGAGATTGCACCCGAAAGTTCTTCATCCATGGACGTGATTTCCATGCAAGTTTCCGGCATGGATTCTTCCGTAGATTCTTCATCCGGTAGTGGGATGTTTAAATATATCATTTCGACCATCAAAGATTTGTCGGAGTACAACCGGAGAGTAATTGTAGCCGGTGGATTTCAGAGATTTTTGGGTGAACAAGATGATGGTATTGGGTGGGGAGGATGAAAGTTTTGGTAGGGAAATGAATACGGTTCTGATGGGGGAATATGACGGTTTTGTGTGACAGTTTTGGAGAATAGCCGGTAGCTATTTGTGTTGTGTTGTGTAGCCGTGAGATTGGCATGTGATGTATGTGTGGTCTGCAGGTACTGACCTTTAGTGGGTCTGTACCGTATCTCATCTGTGTGTTGTTCTTCCACTAGGCAACAATAATAAGGAAGCAATGCTACATGAGGCTACATTGAGTACGATCTCTCCCTTTCTTCTTGATAAGCCTTTCCAATCAAAGATTTTACCAGTTTCTCGATATCCATGAACAAAGAACATGACTCCGGGTTCAGATTCAACAGCTTTCAAAATTAGAAAAGCAGTAAATTACCAGTTAATTGTAAATAGTGATTCTAAATTAACAGTTACACAATTGTTGTAGTCTAATGTAAAATGATAAAAATGACTGGTGATGTGGCAAGGCTGTGAATCATTCTAAGGAGTCTACAATCTATTATTACCTCTTGTTGGATTAGAAGTGTGTCCAGCAAACTTCTTCATGACACCGTGAGAACATGATGTTTGTTCATACTGGATAGGAGGGCTCTAGTGGGTTGTGTTTTCAACAATGGATCATGGTAACAGTGGGTTGTGTTTGTTCATACCTCTTGTTTTCAACAATTATGCATTATTACATCTTAGATTATACTACTATGTTATGATTTGTGGGTTCAACAAGTTTATCTCCTTGTCTGTAACTGGCCGGTTTTTCACGTTTTATTTCACCAACGCAGACTTTAATTACTACCAAATATATATAGGCAGAGTTTACAATTAATAAGTAAGGGATAGGGGAAAAAAAATGCAATTTTAATCCAAGTATAATGAGGAAGTGGTGAGAGCGAGATGGTGGCTATTTTGATGCTCATATATACCCATTGCAATTGGTCATCAGTTTAAGAAATTAATTAACCATCTTTTTTTCTTTTTTTTTTAGTGTTTTTAAATTGCAGTATTGCGGTAGGTTTACTGCACGCCAAAATCACCTAGCTAGCTTCCTTTCCAGGTGATTTCACCTTCATCTTTTCTTTTGACTTTTTCCCCCTCCCAATTATTCCTTTTAAATATCTGTAAAAAAAAAAAATTCCTTCTTCAAAAGCATAGACTATTTGCATTTAAATAAAATCCTCAAGTAGCACCATGACAAGTAAGTACACATATTATTATATTATATAATTTTACACTAAAGTAGTGGCCATCATATACACCATATATATTGGGTTCTCACTTAACTAAAAAGAGCATGTTTTTAATTCACACTGAAATGGAAAATGCTCAATTATTATTATTATACGGTGTATTTTTTTAAAGGATCGTCATTGTTCATCATCGGCATTTTCTTTTAGTCTAATTTAATAGATAACCAATTTAAAATTTACAAAATTAGTTTTAAAAAAAAAATTAACTTTGATGATAAATTGATGCGTGACAAGTTAGGAAGATTTATCTTTATTGAATGTATCAAGGAAACATTATTATTATTATTCATGTTGGTAAAGAATTCTCACATAGTACAACCTTCCTCCAAGTATGTATGTGTATGAAAATGAATACATATACAATATAATCCTTTGAGTTATAGTAGCTGCAGGTGATTCTAACCCTACAAAGCAGAATTGGAGAGTGACAATATTTGTATGTATCCGATCTTCACTCGTTGATAGAATTAACTTTTGATGCTAATCCTAAGCACAAGAGATTTTGGGTGCAGCTCATATAACAAAAGAATTTTGTATAGTCATATAACTAGCTAGCTAAATCAAGTTCTTCTAAACAAAAAACTAATTCAATCAAATGATCACTAATAAGTAATTAACACTATTTATAGTTTTTTTTTTTTTTTGGTAATTACATGTATCCCTAAGTCTAATTGGATCCAAGACTAATCACTCCAGGCTATTGATAGATTTTTTGAGACAGCGGTTTCATTAGTGGGCAGCCATAGTAGATTTTCTCATTATTAAAAATAGATAGTAACTTGATGAAAAGTTGAATATTAAGCTTAACTCTTTATATTGAGACCTTAATCCCATCCCATTATGTTAAATCTTAACTACATTTTACTTAATCGGTAATAGAAGCCTCCATTTCCAATTAATTTTCTTTTTTTTTTCTTTTTAATTTGCTTCATCAATATATTCCAGGATTCGCTAAATGCTTAATT
The DNA here is from genome assembly GCA_030278955.1 of Hygrophila difformis. Taxonomy (NCBI): domain Eukaryota; kingdom Viridiplantae; phylum Streptophyta; class Magnoliopsida; order Lamiales; family Acanthaceae; genus Hygrophila; species Hygrophila difformis. Next base: position 40,201,142 of record JAOANR010000012.1, on the reverse strand, counting down.
TGAATAAAATTAGAACAATCTTACCAAATTTTTTTAACCTTGTAAGTTTTTATAACAAGTACTTGAAAGTCGAAACCGTACATTTGATGGACTTGTCAGTTGTACTGTAGGTAACAAATTATACACACACAACAATAAAATACTATCAACACACGCTTTACATAGAAAATTTAGACAAAGCCCTGTTCTTGTTTTTTACTATGCAAGAAGCAAATTCATAGTCAATAACCTTTTAGGATTTTCCTATATAAAGGAAGAGTTGGCATGCCAAACACACATACAAAACCCTCTACATCCATTTTCTTTATTTCTTTTCTCGAAAAAGAAATCATTCTTTCCCTATTCTCCAAAAGCCAAACATTACTAAATTAATAGTAATATACTATTACTATTATTTCTCAAGGATATGATGGTAGAAACAAGCAGCACAACAAATCCATCCACCACCACTCATGACCATAAGAACAAGAAGAAGCTAAAGCTCTTCGGCATCGAGCTTAATCCCACCACCATCGCCACCGACGGCGACGACGACCCGAGCAACAACTCCTCGTCGGATTCCTCCACCGCCACCGGCGAGAATTCCAAGAAGCTGCTGGAGTGCCAGTACTGCTCGAAGGTGTTCGGGAATTCTCAGGCATTGGGAGGCCACCAGAATGCCCACAAGAAAGAGAGGATGAAGAAAAAGAGGCTGCAGCTGATTCAAGACCAGAAATCCAGCTTCTTCACTCATTACAATATCAGTCATCCATGGTTTCTTGAAGACAGCAGCAGGAATATGAACCACTGCGTCGCTTATCATTACAGTGATGAGTATTGTAATGATCCTCAGACCACGTGGTTTTACAATCCGTGTAAGGTTTATAGTACTCCGGCGCCGGAGGAGGTCTGCCATGGAGTAGAAATGAACGGCCACGATTCGTCGTCGGGTTCGCGTCATCGAAACAAGGGTTGTGGTGGAGATCGAGGTTTAGATCTTCAATTAGGGTTGGGATGGCGGAATTGAATTAATTAATTGACTCCTTATTTCAAAGTGATATACTGTATAAGGGAATTTTTGGAATTAAAGCATGTTTAACGAGATTATTTGCTGTTTGGACGTCTTGATTGTGGCTTTGAGGATTCTTTATGGAGTATTAATTAAATATAGTTGGGTAAATAAAGAGCACTTTGAGTGACAATTCTCACTTTTGAATAGCAATTCAGCACTCTGTATATTTATCTTTTTTTTTTTTGGTAAATGGTGACACTCATGTGTCGTCAAAGGTGTGTGGGAGTTCAAACCACACAAATTACGAAGGGGATAAAGTGGAGGGATAGAGGGTCGGGTGGGAATCGAACCCCCAAACTATGGTTGGGAGACGGGGGACTTGACCACTAGGGTAAGTCCCCAACCCCATGCATATTTATCTTTAAACGGCTAAATATATATAAATTCATAAAATTGCTGAAAAAATGTTATAAGTAGTACCTTGAGATGGCACATGATTTTGTGCAGCTGCCTGCGCTTGTAGTTGGTGTGAAGAGAATTACTACCTCTATTTTCTTAAAACTGCAGCATTCACCACCAGCGCGCAATCCAACATATATCTTTGATGATTAATAACATAAATTGTGTACACGAAAAAAAATTATAAAAAGTTGATATTCTAAAACTTCAAGATAAGACGAATCCAACAAGATCCTACTTGACTATGTTTTTTCATGTATAACTATGATAAAAATTTGAATCAAAATTGAATAATGAACAGTAACAAAAAGTGAAACATTTCAGTTTCACAAGAACAGAGGAAGTATTTTTTATGATGTACAAAAGATCTGTGATGAGTGTGATCGTTTTTGTGATGTCCTAAAGATTTGTGAGTAGAGCCATCATAACAGTAGAAACATCACAAAATTAAGGTTGGACAACACAATTACAGCAAAAACATCACAAAATTGAGGTTAGATATGCACCTACGGTGAAGGGTTTGGTCTGCACAGGAAATGCCTTGAGATTATATTTAAACCACAAAAAGACTTAAAAAATTCCAATCTTCAAGGATTAGCTAGTCTCAACCAAAGAAGCATAAGAATGAAAGCTAGGGGCGAGAGAAGAAACCAACACAAACATGAAATATAAATTCCAATACTCAAGGATTAGTCTGGGTCCAACGATATGCGAATAAACGATATTCGCCCAAAAAAATTATTATATAATCAATAATAAAGTATGGATTGAAAATTACTAATATGGCCGTCAGGGTTAATAATAATTGTATGAATACATTGTACTGTGTTTGTGAATGAAAATAGAGAACATTTTAACTGCACTCTCAAATTTTGATTTTTGCTCCTTTTTTCATCTTTTTAATGGCTATTAAAGCAGAGATTCGTCTGTATGCTCTATGAAACCTTGATATTACCATTTGCTCACTGGCGTTTAAACTCAAGAGGTCAATTATTACAATGCATCGAGGCAGCAACAACTATGGCGTATGGGATAAGCATGGGCTGATGGCTGTTGATAGTACCTCTTGTACCACCGGTCTCGTGTTTGTTGACTTTGTTTTTAGATCATCTTCTTTATTTTGGCGTATACCAGGTGTCGAGAATTTGGTGCAAATTAAAGGGTTGTCTCTCATCCAAAGCAGAATACAAGACTCGAACTACATATCACTCAGGCCAACCACGTTTTGTAGATCATCTTACTTTATTCATTGTTTGCCACAAATAATTTCCTAAAAGAAACTTATGTGAGTTCGGCGTCTGGTCGTCGACTGGTCTGAATTCTTTAACCGGGCTCAGTGGCGGATTTGTGAAGGGGCTTGGGGGGCCTCCGTCCCCCAGAGTTCAAATTTGCCTATTAAATTTTATATAATTATGTTGATTTTAGCTACAAAAAAAATTATATATATAATTTCGCCCCAAAATCAAATTTTGGCATTAATATTTTACATAGTCGTGTAAATTTTAGTTATAGTATAAATAATTTTTCAGTAATTCATGGGGAAGAAGAGGAAAAAGAATACAACATGTTTCTTTTTTTTGAGCGGTAATGGAGGGCCGGAGCCATTTTATACAAAAATATGTTTGTTTACATTGAAAGTCTGGGCATCTCTATAAATTTGAATTTCAGTGATGTTAGCAATATTAGTAAGAAGGCCCGAGTATAGAGGTAGATGAAGAGAGAAATTATTGGCTACCCAGAAAAAACGAAAATCAACTGATGATTATAGTATAGAAATTAAAAAATGAAATAAGGCAAAAATATTTGGTAGTATCCCCGCCCCCACCCGGAGATTCTGCGTCCGCCACTGAGTGGGCTTTTGAGAGAGAATTGTACTCGTATCTACTTCTTCCTTGGTCTCTCATCTAGAAAGATTAGGATATCTTGGCTTTACTACAGGATGTAATTCATTACAAGGATAATCAGATGCTATATCCGTAGCTACTGCTTAGAAGAAGCTGGGACGGATGCACGCATGCACCAGAAATATATACTACTACTACTTTATTTTTATTTTTTTTTAGGAATAAAATGTTATCCCCTATTCAAAACAAGGACTGTCCCACAAGACATACTTCCCACAACAGATAAATCTGCAACACAGCATCACAAAGCAGCTACATTACTGAAGCATCCCAAAAAGAATCTGACCAGCATCTCCTCGTGTCAAGCACCATTACTCAACCTTGCCTTCACCCATATTCAGTCAATATTGAACAACACAGGCATACAGATATAAAGCAACTCTCATGATCAGTCTCACCAGGAAGATCAAAGCATGAACTCTTTACAACTTCATACCCCACAGCCCACTTCTGTTATGGAAAACAGAGATACAGGAGGATGAAAAAGCTACCAACTTCAAAACCATTCTTCCACTCGTCCGTCTCCAGCCGCACCTCTCTTAGCCCAATAGTCAGCGAGATCATTTCGTCCGTGTTAACTTTCCACCAACCCAAAATCTGGGCGCTCCCACACCAATCCTCGCCTGTATGATTTGAAACCTGACCTCCTTTGGAGTAGCAGTCCTTGAGGAAACGCTGTTGCCCAAGATCCCAGTGACATATATCAACACCATTCAATGCCACCTTCGTCCACCAAAAGCCAACCCTCCATTTGATTTCCTCTACCACCAAGTGTAAGTTAAACTGAAGACTCTTAAAAACTATGTCATTCCTCACCTTCCAAATTGACCAAAGTATTGCTAGACCTGTGGTTAGCCAAATTTCCTTCCTCCCTCTCTTTGGATCATACCCAAAACCACCACTCCACCAAGATGTCGACTGTCCCTGGAATCCCCCATTCAGTTTCAAACGACGCCACTCCTTGGTACCATAACACTCCAGCCACCTCACACACATCTACAGAATAAGTGATCAATTGTTTCTACCTCCTTCCCACAGCAAGGGCACAACGCAGCATCAGCTTGAATGCAGCCTCTGGTCATCAACACTTCTCTTACAGGAACTGCACCCTGGACGATCTTCCACACCAATAACTTCGGCCTTCATCGGACCATTAGCTATCCATAATTGCCTCCAAAACCACCTTTTCTCTTCTACCGCAGCAGCTCCAGATCTGATCCAACAAGACCTAGTCAAGAAACCTCCCTTACTCTCCCCAGTCCCGCAAACCCGATCAACCATGAAATAAAATTAATTGTGTCACCAAAATAATGAATAAAATATAATTTTGTTAAATATAATAATCTGAGGAGATCGTAGTTTGAAGTACTCCCTCTATCCCAACAATTAAGTCTCATTTTGACTTTTGACACCATACATTGATCAACTTTGACATAATATTATCACAATTATAAAAGAAAAAAATATAGTCAAGTTTGGTCTTGTTAGATCCGTCTAATCGTTTAGTTTTAGAATATATATTTTATATAATATTTATTTATGCATATTTTAAGATGTTAACCTATAAACAAATACATTTGGTAGTGTTCCCCAAAATTTTAAGATATAAATAGTGAGATAGAAGGAGTATTAATCAATATTTCAACTTGTAACTTTATGATTCAGAGATCAATCCCCCATGAGCTTATATCCTTCTCTAATTAGTAACAACTTTAATTTGTGATATAGAGGATGACTTTCTTCTTCCATAGTACAATTAGAGAATTATTCAAAAAATTGAGGATATGTGTACCATGAAAATTTGAGAGGGTTTATTAAGTGAAAATTTTAAATTTTTCAATAATTCTCTAATTAGGGCACTGGGGACATGGACTCTGCAGGTGCAACTAGAAATTAAATAGATGGATTATAGAGATTGGGCGGCTATATGTTACAGGAATGAGTGGCTCTGCCTCTGCTCTGCACAATGAATAATAATGGGATGGAAACGAAATAGGGATTTGGACACAAAAGGAAATTACAGACCTTCAACTTCAATAATAACTGAAATCAACATTTAACTCCCAATCAATATTATTATTACAACAGACCGAAACCAAATCATCCCATCCCACAACATAACTCCACGCACAATAAGTGCATGATGAGAGTAGAGAAATACTACTATACTGTATATTTATTTATGGTGTAAACAAATATATATGAAACTAAAACGACAAGAAATATGAAGAAATAAATTGCACACAGACATACATGGACACATATATGTATCTTCAAACCATTCTCTCAACAATTGCCAAGACAGATGCCAAAACCGCGAAAACTCCGGTGGCGGCCACCGCCAGAGAAGTCATGAGTGGCGCAGCGCTTGAAGGCATGGGTGCCATTCCAGGAGACATGGTGTGGTTGTGCCCTTCGTGGGCCGCCACGGATATGGCGGCCAAAATTATAGCACAACCCAAATATGCTAAGAACCCGACATAACCCATATTCACTTTCAAAAAGTTTCAACAGGGATCCGACTATTTTTTTTTTTTATTTTGCAATATAGCCAATGAAGGCTAGGGAACGATCTGACTAATTAAAAATATAGTACTTATGTAACAAAGGGTATGCATATTTATAGGAATTAAGAGGGCTTTGTATAGATAATACTCCCTCTGTCCCATTTAAGATGTCTTGTTTTATTTCTGCACATAATCCAATGCACTTTTTCAATCGTTAATATCTCAAAATATATACTACAAAAAATTATATAAAATATTTATTTTAAAACTACTTGATTATACGATTCTAATAAGATCCAATTCGACTATTTTTTTTCCAAACATATACTTGGAATAATATTGAGTCAAAGTTAAACAATGAACAGTGCAAAAAAGTCAAACCAGACATCTTGCCTGGGACGGAGGGAGTAGTACTTTAGTAGTAGTACTAAATGTATTATTAGTTGACCAAATTGCCATATATGGTTGTACTTGTACTTGGAATACGATTCCAAAGGATTGTACGAGCAAAAACCGTTGAATTTGTTATTGGAATAAATGCAAATTTTAAATATCTGATTATTCTTTGACTTTCAAATTTTGTTTCAACTGCTCACCAAAAATTTTTTTATTTCAACTTCAATAATTCACAATTTAATTTTTTTGGGGTAAACATTGACACTTATGTGTCGGCAAAGGTGTGTGAGAGCCCAAGTCACAAAAATTACAAAGGGGTGATAAAGGGGATAGATAAGGGACGGGTAGAAATCGAACCCCCAATCTATGGTTGGAAGGCAGGAAATATGACCACTTGGATTAAGTCTCATTCCTCGTTTCCTAATTTAACTTAACTTAGAATATGAAATTTTGGCAAATTGTTACAATCGGTATTATTATTGCAAGTCGTCGTGATGCGGGTCCTTAATTTCAGAAAATTTATATTTTTCGTGATGAAAGTATTTGGATGCATGTTTTTTGGACAAAGGGGTATTAAAATGAGTGATTGATTTCCACTTTATTGGCCTTTCATTCTTGATGTGGGTTCCAACAGGAGATTTGACCCTGCATTCATGGGTAATTTCGTTTGTAAATACTTATTTTATATGTTTATATATTCCCTCCGTCATTTTTTTTTTTAAAATTAAGTGACTTTGTTTGACAGTTTTTTATTGTTAATTATAGTATTTAACTTCGATTTTTATTATAGCTATACAATAAAAAATATATTCAAATGAGATCTTGTGGGTTCATCGTCTTATTTTTTAATTTTTAAATATCAACTTTTTAGAATTTTTACTTATACCAAATTTAAGTTATTCATAATTTAAAATGTGTATTCAACGTGCAATTGGGAAATGTAATACTAAAAAATGAAGGAAGTTATATGCATATATAAATTGTGGGTGACAAATATATAAATTTGAGTTATAGTACGCGTGCTTGCATTTGATTAAGATGAATCGAATGAATAATGAGCTGTGTAAAGAATATACATGACCTATGTCAATGACGATATACTCTACATTTGGCACATAAAATTAATGCAAATAAATTGAATATAATCAACTACTTGCTTATACTTGTATTTTAAAGTTCAACCCCTCCCCCCCCCCCCCCCTCTAGGTTTTTTTTTGAATTATTTTTTATTTTATTTTTTTATAAATAGTGACACTAATGTGTAGGCAGATGTATATAGGAGCCCAAGGCATGTCTTCCCAAGTCCTCATCCCTCTAGTGTTTTCCTCCCATAAAGTAACAAGTAATATTTAAAAAAAGAAAAGTCTAATTAAATTAGTTAACCATAATCCATCCCTATGCTCTCCGACGCTAGTCCATATAGAAAATTCAATATATCAACACTACAAGAAAAACAGCAGTTACCGACCGCACAATGCGGTCGGTAAAACCATAAGACGGGTCGGCTGGAGGGGTTACCGATCGCACTCCCGACCGCATGTGTCGGTCGGGAGTGAAGTCGTCGATAACTTGCCATCGACCGCAACTGTCGTCGTCGGTAACGTTACCGACTCACCTACTGACCGCAGTTGCGGTCGGTAGTGTTGCCGACCGCCGTGCAGACCAAAAATGCGGTCGGCAAGTTCAGGTAAAAAAAGGCTGCCGACCTACCTGCCGACCGCATATGCGGTCGGCAACCCCCCCCCCCCCCCCCCCCCCCCTATGGCCAACAGGCCATCCTGTTTTCCAGGAAACCAACCTGTAATCAACAATACCAAATCCAAAAATACTAACACTAGAAAACATCCTGAAAACAATACCATAACACTAGAAAACATCCTCAAAACAACATAAAAAACAAGTAATCCCGACATAACCTCAAAACAACATAATTTAATAAATAGCTACATGTTTTGATACTCCGAAGAGTATATGGAATATGAATCCACAATCCATATGACTAAGTGTGTATCCACAATACACATCATGGAAGAAAAACAAGTGAATCCACAATTCAAATCACCCAACATCCATCTACAAATCAACATCACTCAACATCCAATATCCAACAAGTCCAAATATGCAAACGTCCTCAATGTGCAGTAATATCACCTGCCATGCCAAAGCCACCCCCGAGATCATCATCATCACCATCGTCCGGGGAAGGAGGTCTGCGTCCTTTCAATCTCTCCACGTCCTCCTGAATCGTCTGCTGCCTCTGGGACCATTCCTCCATAGTTGCCTTTAAAGCATCAAATTCGTCCCTTCGGACATTGTACATGCTTGACTCGTCAGTGGTGTCATCCCCGTACGTGGTCGGAATAGCCTTCGCAAGTGAACCTATATGTATTCATCATGAAATATTGAATTGTCTAACATGATGAAGTACCACAAGATTTATGTAATGTCGTTGCAACATCTAAAAAAATAAATTCACCCTTACCTAAACCATAGATCGATTTGCGCCTATCACGCCCACCTGCTACATCAACGAAGAGCTGGTTTGGATCGAACTCCACCTGAGTTTCTGGATCTTGGGTTAATATTTCCACAATTGCATTGTAATCCTCCTGATTTTGAAGTTAACAAACAATTTAGATATTTGACAATACAATCAAATACATTCAATATTTTACAATAACGTGTGATTTGTAACACTGTACCTGGACCTCCTGATCCCGAGGTGTAATCCACTGCTCTTTCTCGTGCTTCCTTGTATGCGTGTGCTCGTGCAATTCCGGATAGTAAACCGTCCTGTCATGTTCAGCCTCCTATACAATAAATAATTTTCTATTTATGTTAACACCCTGTAATAAATTCATTTAATTGAGTATCTTATGTTAGGAATAAAAGATAAAAATTTTATACCAGTGCCTCATGTGTCGCAAGATGTGTCCTTGAACCAGCTGTGTGGGTGGGTAGGGCCGGCGCATTATCATCACCCCGTCTCCGGTTCAACTTACCTCTGGCTTGTTTTTTTTTTAAATCTCTAAATCCCAAATCGCCTGCCATCTGGCAGCCACTGCAGCATCCGATGGCATTGGCCTTTTATGTTTCCTTATATCCAAAGTGTAATCCTTATATCTAGAAGTTCGTGAATGACCAACATATTAATATATTTTCATAGCCACGATATAAGAGCAAGACACAAACCATGTAAGCAAACTCTAACTACAAAGACATACCTTGCGATGTTTTTTTTCTCCCACTCTTTCTTCACAATTAAATCGTGTTGGGGTTCCCAACTAGCAAACTTCTGCAATTCATGCACAATTTAACGTCAGTAAACATACATTGAATGAGCTTATTTAATTGGAAGAGAAGAACGAAACCTGAAATTCCCCCCAATAAAAATCTTTCGTGGCTTGTGACACCTTCCCACAACTGATCCCCTCCTTGTCAGTTCGCAAACCATAACATTCCGTTATTTTTTTCACAACTTTATTCGGGAAGTCAATTCTGCAGCAAGACATAATAATAGATTGGAAAAAATATTTAAGAAATTGTTAGGCATTTAAGAAATGGTTAAACATTAATTAACTTACACTCCTTTCTTGTTCAGTCCAATCTGTATCCTATTTGCAGCCTGTTGCGTTGGCGCATTCACAACATTATTTCCAGCCCCTAACAAAGAAGATTTAATGACATTATAAATTATATAGTATTGTTATAAATTCATAATATACAAACCTGGAACATGTGGTGACGGGGTCTTTGGTACGACAGGCTCGTCAGCGTCTGGGGCACCATGAGGTTGCTTTTCCGAACCTGAAGCAGCAACTGCCATTCAGAAGATTGAAATAAACCAAGGTTAATAGGATATTATGTTATAAAAAATTGAATACAAACATACATGCTCCCTGTCGATGGCTACGCTCCCGCCTTTCCCGGATTAGTGCGAGACTTTCAGCACGCGTCAGCCGTCGTCATGGCGTGCCCGTCTGGGAAGAGCTACCACGTGGATTGCTAGAAGGCGAGCCACCCCCTGAGCATCCATCTGCAAAGATGAAGGAAAATTATGATACAACTGACCGGTAAATAGTTAGAAGTAAATTGTTACAAGAGATTGCTATGATAAATAAATTCACATTTTAAACTTGGAAATCTTCATCTGAAGTCTCCTGTGAAGGATCATCCAGATCATCATCCTCTAACTCATCACCAACACTCATATCTAATGAAGATGAAGACTAGTTGTCCTCATCCTCTAACTCATCCTGCTGTAAGTCTACATATTGCACCACATCGTCTATTAATCGTTCTCGACTTGATGTAATCATGGAAGTCTCAAGTCTGAGTTGATCTGCCACATCAACCTGGAATGCTTCGGCCTGGTCCCCCGTTTTCATAGTAATCACACCCCTAGGTTTTACTTTGCATACAGCCACCCAATCACTCCCTCTAGATGTTGATCTCATTGTCGGGAATGGGACATAACACACTTGCTCAGCTTGATTCGCAAAGATGAAGGGTTCGTAAACGGGTAATGACTTAGTTTTGTTCACTTTAACTATTTTGTAGTTAGAATGTGTTCGGGACCCAATCCCCTCACGAGGATCAAACCATCTACATTTAAAGAAAGTAACATGTTTGATTGGCAATGCAGGATACTCTACGACAATAACCTCCTCTAGAATTCCGTAGTAATCCCCTGAAAGACTAGTAATGCAAACTCCACTATTGTAAGTGGATCTATGATTACCGTGACACTCGGTGTGAAATTTCATTCCATTCACAAAGTACATGGAATATGAGGTTGCAATTGGAAGAGGCCCTTGTGCGACATGAAAGAGACATGGGATTTCGGGTGGATTATCAATCAAATACGACTCCAACCATTTCGGAAATACATCCTCTATAGCTTTATCACATTCAGTTTCGGTTATTCGAGGATTGTCTTTGTGTAGTTGTTCTTGAAACACCCTGTAAAATGTAATGCAGTCACGTACATATAAAATGATATAGCCTTTTTGCAGGCAAAATTTATTAAGTTAATGAATTATGATACTAACTCAATATACTCCTCAAACTCTGTGCAATTTAATAGTAGGTACTTGTGGATGGCTTCCAATTCTTCTTGGGACAACCGTCGTTTTTTAGTTCTACATTGACCACGTCCTGCATATCTAAAAACACTAATAAGGCCATCGTCCGCCTCTGATAGACCCCCATCATCGTTTCTTGGCACATTCCTCTCGCGTGTGAATACATGCTTCTCAAAATAGTGAGAGCAAAATATAGATGCTTCACGAACCATGTACGCATTGCATATGGAACCCTCAACGTGTGCCTTATTTCTCACTGTGCGTTTCAAGCGGTTCAGATACCTGAATTGCAACACAATTAATACTTCACACTATAATATACAAAATTTTTAGTATATCTAACAAAAAATCGTTGTTAAAACTTACCTCTCGAACGGGTACATCCACCTAAATTGTACAGGACCAGCCACACTAGCTTCTCGAGGTAGGTGGACCGGTAGATGTTCCATACAGTCGAAGAAAGCATGTGGAAATATTGTTTCAAGTTTACATAGCACTATTGGAACATCTTTTTCCAATCTCTCCATATCCTGCACAGTTATTGTCTTCGCAGTTAATGTACGGAATACATTGCTCAATTCTGTTATGGCCTCCCACACATGCTTCGGAAGCAGCTCCCTCCATCCAATCGGCAGAAGACGTTGCATGAAAACATGACAATCGTGACTTTTCATTCCAAACATTTGTGTTTGTTCATATCAATGCATCTCCCAAGGTTAGACACACAACCATCCGGAAACTTTAAACTTGCAACACAATTCAAGAACACATCCCTCTTGTCCTTATCCATTGTGTAAACGGCCTTCGGATATTTGCCCGTCCGAGGGTCCTTATGCAATTCTGGCCTGTTACATAAGATGCGGATGTCCTCGCGGGCCTTTGCATTGTCCTTTGTCTTCCCTTGTACATCCATTACAGTGTTGAACACATTTTCAAATACATTCTTCTCAATGTGCATGACGTCTAGATTGTGGCGAACCAAATGTGTCTTTCAATACGGTAAGTCGCTCGCTCGATTGGGGGTGGCTCGGTCGGTCCGGACTCCGATTTGGGGGTGGCTCGGTCAATTGCAGACGACGGGAGGCTCGAGTTGGGCTAGATGGGCTCCGGTGGTGGTCGGGAGGGCTTGAGGTCGGAAGGACTTTTGGAGGGAGTGAAAATGGTGGAGTATTGGGCGCCGTTGAAACTAGTTTTACTGCATATTGGGGACGACTATATGCCCTAGTCTACCGACCGCATATGCGGTCGGTAGTGCGGTCGGGAGACTCGACCCGAATTTCCGCGGTCGGTGGCTCCGGTCGGGAACGGGCCTTTTTCTTGTAGTGCAACAAACCGATCTTAAAATTCTGTAATTTGTATATATACTTTTTCCGACTGTATAATTTTTTCCAATCAAGTAATTCAGTTCTCTATTTGTTTTTTTTTTTTGTTGTTAGGAGTCATTAAAGATCTGGGAAAGGGGTAATGAGAGCTCATGCCACACAAATTATAAAGGGGAACAAATTGGAGAGATAGCGGGCCAGATGGAGATTCGAACCCCAACTTATAGGTTGGGAGTTGAGGAACTTACCACTACAGTAAATCATCAACACAGTTCTCTATTTGTTTGCAATCACTATGCGTTTTCTTTTAGAAAATAATTTGGTGACCTTTGTAGCTGGACAACCATGATACCTGCGGACTAGGGTAAAGTAATTTGAAAGTAAAAATTTAATATACTCCGAATTAATTTTTTAATATGAATATAAGGTATGTAAATAAATTTTAAGGATCGAACAACCCTATAATTCAATACTTTTTTTTTATTTTTGTTCCGGGGGATTGACCGTACGAGCATTTATTTCCAAACTAAAAAGGAAAAAAAAAAAATGGAAAGAAAAGCTGGTAGCAACTGGCAACTCATTCATACACGCATGGAGCCACTTGCAAAATCAAATAGCTAACAAATATGCTCCGAATTCTCTACAAATTCCTTTGACATTTTCAAATCGTAAAAGAACTATCCAACTAATCAATGAAAGCAATGTGACCATTGTGCATTGCAAAAGGTATCTCTTTTTTTTTTTTTTTTTTTTTTTTGGCCAATAAAAAATCAGACTTTTCTTTGCAAGTCACAAAATTGACAAAGAAGCAACAAAATGAAGTTCATGTAAAAACACTACTACAAGAATTTCGCAGGATGTATTGTTGCCTTAAGCTTCATCGTCTATCTATCGGAAAGGTAGGTAAAATGGATATGTATCAGAGGTTGTTGAGAAACCAGACTCAGACTGCTTCTTGACTAGGGAATTCCTCTGCTTCATTAGCTTCATTAGCTCAGGTTGGCCGATGAAACGATCAAGCAACTCTCTCTCCTTTAGAACTAAAATCTCATCTTGACCTTTTCCAAACCAATCATGTCCCAGGCGCACCAGATTTCTGTAGTTGTAATCCAACACCGACTCTGGCAGGAATGAGAGGAATGTGCCCCATTTGCTGTAAGGCTTGGGCAAGACAGACAAGAGCTTCAAAATAGCTGCAGAAATTTCATCACAATAAGCTCTTGCATAATCAATCAGTGGAATAGGACTATGTGTAATGCAAGGCGCAGGCGAAGACATTAATACCTGGAAAGCCTTGGAAGCAGGTATTAGCGCATTCGTCTACCACCACCACAGTTTGAGAAATTTCTTCCGGGATCACCCCCATCGCAAACTGTTTATACAGATTTGATTGCATACAAGAAAATCTAATTCTCTCGTGTTTATCATTCTTAATTAACCATCTCACCCCTGCAAGTTGAAATAACAGAAGAAATGCTAATCATTGTAAAAGTTTTAGCAAGCTCTCTCCGATCCAAACATGTATCAACCCAGAAAAAAGCAAACACGAAAGGCAACAACTTCTTTATCCAGGTTTTGCCAATATTTACTACGAGGGATGCAATCAAGCCAAATTTTGCACTACAAATAAATAAATTTATACCAGGTAGAAGGCTAAGTTAATCGACACAAAATATATAAAATTATCCAGTATTTCACCCTTCGTAACACTACATAATCATACCTTGAAATACATTCGATCTCAAAAGAAGTGCATTGCTATGATTGTAGTTTGTGCGTTGGTATAATATGTTATGATTTTCTCGCATCTTCAGCAACATACCAATATCTTAAGCCAATACGCAGAGATCAGATCGTCAACAATATCCACGTAATAGATTAACCGAATTTTCGGAAGACATCCAGAAATTGATTCAGAAATTGTTTCGATCACAGAACAATGAAATAAGCAATCATCCCCACAGAACGAACCAAATCAAACGACATGGAGAAATTAATTAATTACCACTGTGGCAGAAGTAGCAGGTGCCATCGTAAAAGACTAGGTATCTCTTAAACCTGGACGACTCAGAGAAATCATCGTCATCTCTTGCTGCCGGTACATAGCGCTCATACAGTCGAATCGAGGGAAACTTGCGTACTGCCTCTGCCGCCGGGAGCGGCTCCGTCTTCACCTTATACGAAGCAAAGCGATGCCTAACCGCCGCAATTGGTCTGGTGCATCCTCTTCCCACCAGCATTTTTGCACTGATCTACTCTGCAATGCAAATCTCCGTGATAGCTGTATTATTCCGCAACAAACCCCAGGGCTTAGTGTCCTACTCCACTTATATATAGTCGTTTCAGAATCACAAGTAAATCTAGAATTTTCCGGCCTCAGCCAGATTTAACGTATAATTTGGTTATACTTAAATTTATTAAATTGTTATATTAAACAATAAAATTGATTGATCTTGTTATTTCATTTCAAGTTTTTATTTAACAATTTGATTTATATATGGTCGATATAGAAAATTCAATATATCAACAAGCCAATCTTAAAATTCTGTAATTTGTATATATACTTTCTCCGACTGTATAATTTTTTTTCAAGCAATTAATTCAGTTCTCTATTTGTTGTTTCAAGGATTAGTATTTTTTTTTTTTTGGAGGAGTTGGTGGGAATAGGGGGCCGGTGGGAATCGAACCTCCAATCTTCCATTGGAAGTCCAGGGACTTAACCACTTGGGCTAAGTCCTCATCCCCAAAAAAAAAATTTACAATTTGATTTATTTGAAGTCTTTTTTTTCGTATACAAGATAATACTATTAGTAAATAGGCTATAGTAATGAGTCATGAAACTCATAGTTGTAATGAGTCATGCAACTCATAGTTGTTAAGATCCCGATCCTGATCTTAGAATCTTACGATTTTACGATCATACATCTCTAAAACGATCCCGTCCTTATAGGATCTTAAAATTAGTAAGATCGGTATAAGATCTCAATCCTAATTGTAGAATATTAAGATCTTAATTATGGTCATACTCCTTAAACATTTCTACGATCTTACGATCATACCCTCTTAAACGCATAAATTTTTTGTAGAATTTATAATTTGGGATCAAAGTAACATCTTTTCTTTAATTTTAAACTTAAGAACTTGCACGTTTTATGTATGATATGTTAAAAAAAAAATAAAAAAAACATAATATGCATGTATGTGGAAATATTTTATGCTTAATTGTGATGTTTTTACACTGTATTGTACTCCTTTTGTCCCAACTAAAATGTCATGTTTTACTTCTGCACACAACCCAATTCACTTTTTAAATCGTTAATATCTCAATATATATATATATACAAATAAAAATTATGTAAAATATACATTCTAAAACTATACGATTAGACGAATCTAACTAGACCAAACTCGACTATTTTTTCCAAATATATACTTATAATACTATTAAGTTAAAGTTGAACAATAAACAATGTCAAAAAGTCAAACGAAACGTCTTAATTAATGCTTAATGTATGTTATGTAAAAAAACATAATATGCATATATGGAGGGGGAGTATTAATTAATTTACAAGTTTCATCAACACAAAAATTAATATTTTTACTTGTTATAGTATGCATAATTGAGTTTATCCATTATTACAATTTCATAAGATCTTAGAATCCCGATTGATCCTACGATTCTGATCTTACAAAGAGAAAAACGATCCCATATAGGATCACGATCTTAACAACCTTAATGAAATACTTCCTCCGTTTTTTAAAGATAGCTACAGACCCACTCAGCACGCAGCCCAATGCACATTTTAAACCATTAATAATTCAAATTCGGTACATGTAAAAATTCTAAAAGTTCGATATTTAAAATCTACAAGACGAGACGAATCTAACAAGATCACACTTGGCTATATTTTAACTTGTATAACCATGAGAAAACTTTAAGTCAAAGTATATAAGTGAACAGTACTCATTAGTCAACAGTAACTAACAAAAAAAAAACGAAAGGAGTAGAATACTAAATAATAATTCTATTTTTTTTTAAATATTGGAAGGATGGATTTTCACGTAATTCAACTTACATATATAAAGATACTTTAAAATTAAAATGAATAAAATATTATTTTATTCGATTATACTTTTTCAATATAGTTGAAATAAGAAGTTAAAGTTAATATCAATAATGAACCATATTTCAAAGTCAAATGTATCACTGAGTACTCGCAATAAAGGAAGCGAATAAAAATAATAAGGGCTGAAAAGCATAGGGAACTTAAAAAAAGAGTATAGGTAACTTACTCTACCGTAAAATTTTAACTAACACTGACTCGCCTAGCAGAACCTCATCGCCTTCCCAGCTATTACTCTGCTATCAAAATTTAAACTAAAATCCTCCTTTAAAAGAAAGATCGGGACGACGCAAAGGCATCACCCCATTAATAATAACTACTAGGACGACACAAAAGCATCACCCCAATAATGATAATAATAAATAATAAATAAATAAAAAAAATTAACTAACCCAGCTCACCTTATTAACTGGTAAGCTGTGGTCATGCCAAAAGAAAGCTTACCCTTACCTATGTATATATAGATGTAGCCCAGGTAAGAGTTCATTTCTCTATTCGATGTGGGACGATTCTTCAAGTTAGAAATAATACTCACACTATTTTATATTATACATATATACTACGTTTATTATTTATTTCTTCCTTATCCTTTCAAAAACAACAAGGCTGTGCACATGTTGATCAATTTGACTCTTCAGTACGAATTTTTAATAAAAATTTACACAAATATTCATAATATATACTTTCCCAAAATAAGTAATTTAAAAAAAAAACAACAATACTCTAGTTTTAATAACCTCAAAAATAGAAATACTTTCCCAAAAATAATAAGAAGACTATAATCCCATAAAAATAATAATAATAATTGTGCTTAGAGTATAATAAAATTTTGGGGTGTTACAATCTACCCCACTTAGAAATGACTTCGTCCCCGAAGTCAATATTTTGGTCTTTAAAAGTGAAGTAAGTAACTACCAAGCCAAAATAAAATCATACCATGTTGAGAGCAACGTGGTAATGTTGGGTGAGGTGTTATATCCTCCCTCACTTAGGATTCTAGTTATGCCCTCATAACTACGTCGTCTTTGGCAAAGGGTTCTGAATACTTTTGTTATATCTCAGCTTCCATTTCCCAAGTTTGCTCTTCAGTGCCATGGTTCGACCAAATAACTCTAACTAGGCGTGTCGTCTTCTTCCTCGTTTTTCTCTCCTTAGTCTCGATGATCCGAATGGGTTGCTCTTCAGAAGTGAGATCTTCAACCAAGATTATCGTTTGTTTGGAGCACGTACTTTGGGTCGTGATCGTACTTTCGCAGTTGTGAGATGTGGAAAACATCATGTATTGCGTTCAATGCTGGTGGTATAGCAAGGTTGTAGGCGAGGTTACCGACACGCTCCAAAATCGCTTATGGGCCAATTAATCATATACTAAGTAAGTTAACGCACAACACTGAATCAATTTTAGGAAGAGGGATTTTATGAAAAGTTTGCTTTTAAAAAGGAGTGATGGATTTAAAAACGCAAGATTATTTCAGTTTCAAAATACTTGCTTCCACACTTGTTCCACGAATCCATTCTTTTACCATTGGCATATTATGATCAGGGACTCCCCATTCCGCTTGGGCTCTTATGTCCACAAGCCACAATATGATTGTAGCGGCCTCTATACAGACACACTCCGTAGCCCCGGATAACCCATACAGATACATCCAGGAGTAAAGACACATACATCATTCACTAATGATTGCAGCGGCCTCTATACAGACACACTCCGGAGCCCCAGATAACCCATGCGGATACATCTAGGAGTATAGACACATATATCAATATGACTGCAGCGGCCTCTATACAGACCCACTCCGAAGTCCCAGATAACCCATACGGATACATTCGGAAGTATAGACACATACATCGATATGAGTGCAGCGGCCTCTATACAGACCCACTTCGGAGCCCCAGATGACCCATACGGATACATCTAGGAGTATAGACACATATGTCATTGCACAACATAATGCCGTTTTGGCTACGAGAGGGGGCGGCCCAGCGGGCTCCACCAAGTGCACTTACCCTCAAGAAGATTATAGCAAGGCGTCCTTCTCGATCTTTTAGCACAATGGTTTAAAAATTTCTTTTCCGAAAAAAAGATTTCCGATCATAGTTCAACCATTTCAAAAGATAATCATTTCGCAAAACACTATGTCATAGTTTACGCCACAATCGATTTAAAAATTCATGCACCATCCAATGAAATTTGGACTGAAGATGCACAACACCTAGAGGGAACAAATTTCATGTTTTGCACTTTTTAAAATATGGACCGGAAAAACAGTTCAAAAATCGACATCTTTGTAGCATAGTGAACAAGTCATACTACAGCAAGATTGTAACAAGTCATTCTTCCATTTCAACAGTTTTTTTTTCAAAATACCAAATCATACTAAAAAAAATATTGATATTTTACATCACTAGATAACATGTTGATGACCATTTTCTCATAAGAAACCTTTTTAATCTGACCATTGCAACTCGTCCCAAAATGGGATCTCAGCAAATCCTAATTAACTTCTAATTCACTAACAGTGAACAATCGACCAACGGTGGATCAAAAATTCATAACTTATTCATAAGTTGATCAAAAATCACCAAATTTGACAGGGATACTCTTACATGATTTTGAACATTTCTTATGAAGGAACGTTCGGCGGAAAATAAAGTCATCACAATCAAAAAGGATCTATACTCTCTTCTTCTTCCCAGACTTCGTGTTGCGCTGTCAATTCCTAGACTTCGTGTCGCGGTTCCGCGTTCTCGGAATAGAAATAGTCATGGCTACTATCGTTTGGCACGAATCATTTAGGGAGGTCAATTTCTACAATATTAAAATACTAAGTATAGATCCACCTACCCAAATAACCCAATGTCGTGCATTGCAACTTATACAAAATTTGAAAATATAGAATGCCTAGGAAGATGTCGTGGTTTAAAAATTCTTTTCTAGAAATGACTTTAGAAAAATAATTGGATGCTCTGATACCACTCTGTAACACCCCGGTTTTTCCGACTCGCGGGTGTTAGCGCCACACCTCCCAAATAAGGCTCGATCTGACACATCGAGCTTATTCAGGAGATGCTAAGGCTAAAACGAGTATACCAATTATCCATTTTCAACAACAATACTTAAAGATAACAAATATAATATTTCATTAAAATGAACATCGTTTCTCAAACAATATACAGTGTAGGTAATCATTTTTGAGTTTATACAAAAGATACCAGAATCACAATGCATCGTTGTCAAAATTCTGATATCTTCCAAACTATTGAAAAGTTTTATGTAGAAAATATGCAGATGTAGTGCTCCCTTCCCCTGTCAAGCTTTAATCTTAACCTGGAAGGAAAAAAAAATAAAGAAGAAGGATTATCAGCGACAGATTCGCTGGTAAGTTCCCTATACTCGGAACCAACGAACAACCAAACAATTATAGACAGAACAAGACTGCTTTCAAATTAATAAGCGGGAGCTCAACAATAGGGGCAACATAATAATGGTACTCTCAAATTAGCAACCAGCAATTCAACAATATATAGTATTAAATTCGGGATCAACCCGAAATCTTCGACAAGGGCAAATGCCAGGATATGAATAACCATCTCAATGGTTTCATGCATGTTAGAGGGATTCAGAATGAACCTCACACTACGTATCCTGTACTAAATCCCGGTCTCACCCGATCTCAATTAGTTCAGTCTATGGCATTTTCCAGCACCTACTGAACACGTGCCAAGTCAACCTCAATCATGCTCAGTCAACCTTAATCATGCTCGTTATCTATTAATCAATAGATAATTACCCTTCAACGGCACCCGCAGGCCAAAGAGTCAACAACAAGTTGGATTACCTCACCAGGTTCAACAAAGATTATCAATGAATTGGTCTCACTCATATATGCCATGAAACCCCTCTACGGGATGGCTATAACCGATGTTGCCTTACTTAGGGCATATAGTCAAAGGATTATTTATACAGTGAGTTTCTACGTAAATCAAAGGTAATTGGAACGAAGTCCAAAAGGAATTACGCGACGGAAGCAAATGTAGCAGGAACAACAGGGCTAACAAATAAAACAATGATCAAGGAACGAACAAACGACGGCGGATATTGTAGGCCAATAAGAAACAATAAAAGCCTACTACTAGTAGGGCAAGAACGAAAAATAAATGCCAACTACTAATGCAGGAACAAAAATAAAGGCCTACGACTAAGGCAAAGACAAACCAAATAAATAGGGAAAGCCAAGCACAAACAAGCTAAATGAATAGGGAAAGCGAATAAAGGAAAGCAATAAAGGAAGCGAATAAAAATAATAAGGGCTGAAAAGCATAGGGAACTTAAAAGAAGAGTATAGGTAACTTACTCTACCGTAAAATTTTAACTAACACTGACTCGCCTAGCAGAACCTCATCGCCTTCCCAGCTATTACTCTGCTATCAAAATTTAAACTAAAATCCTCCTTTAAAAGAAAGATCAGGACGACGCAAAGGCATCACCCCATTAATAATAACTACTAGGACGACACAAAAGCATCACCCCAATAATGATAATAATAAATAATAAATAAATAAAAAAAATTAACTAACCCAGCTCACCTTATTAACTGGTAAGCTGTGGTCATGCCAAAAGAAAGCTTACCCTTACCTATGTATATATAGATGTAGCCCAGGTAAGAGTTCATTTCTCTATTCGATGTGGGACGATTCTTCAAGTTAGAAATAATACTCACACTATTTTATATTATACATATATACTACGTTTATTATTTATTTCTTCCTTATCCTTTCAAAAACAACAAGGCTGTGCACATGTTGATCAATTTGACTCTTCAGTACGAATTTTTAATAAAAATTTACACAAATATTCATAATATATACTTTCCCAAAATAAGTAATTTAAAAAAAACAACAATACTCTAGTTTTAATAACCTCAAAAATAGAAATACTTTCCCAAAAATAATAAGAAGACTATAATCCCATAAAAATAATAATAATAATTGTGCTTAGAGTATAATAAAATTTTGGGGTGTTACAATACTATTTATTAAGTAATTTTGATTCGAACCTTTAACACAGTTACCTAAGAAAAAATATAGTCAAGTGAGATGTTGTTAGATTCATCTAATCACATAGTTTTAGAATATTATTAAGATTTTATAATTTTTTTACTTTTATACAATTTGAGATATTAATCGTTAAACATTTGCATTGGATTGTGTGAAAATATAGAATGTTAACATCATAAATTACGGAGGCAATATATCATATCATTGTTTTCTTATAATCTAATTGCATTTAGGAAAACAATATAATCAATAGTTTTAGTTTACGTTCGAAATTGTGAAAAGATTTGAGGGGAAAAAAACTCAAATCAAGGAGAATTAATAAGAAATTCACCTTAAATTTATATAGAAATAGGGAGAAACTTGAAATTTATACTTAAGTGATTTAAGTGCATACATAGGGGAGGGGATGTTTGCAAGTTTGATAACTAGGTTGTTTGGGAATCGGAATAATTGCCAAATAAATCCTTTTCTTGTCATTTTTTCCAGATCCGTCATAGTCGAATTTTTGGCCCCTATTAGTCCGGTTCGTTTTCTAATTAAAACCAAATCCGTCCTAAACACACTAATCCAAGTCAATTAGAGATTTAACCAGAAAAATTGCCCAAAACGTTCATTTTCTTTTCGTTTTGTCTGAATCCGTCATCTACAATCCTTGCAAAAAATTGGCTCCAACTATTGTGATCATTGCGTTAAATATAATCTACTTTTGTGCATTATATTTTGTTCATTTTTTGTTTCTACAGTCTACGGTATACTGTCACAACTACAAGTAAATTTTTTTCAATTCATATCATATTCGCATGTCAATAATCAAGAAACCTAATTAGATGCATTACATATTCACATTATAATGACATCAAATTCGAAATTACATATTCCAACAGCGTCTTACTTCAAAACAAAAATGAACATATAACAATTGACACAACCAATGAGGGCTCAATGACAAACTAGTGGGGTCGCTATCTAAGCAAAGAATGAATTGAGTATGGAAATTGTCAACGTGAATGGGGCATTTCGGAGAGCCGATGAATTTTTGGAGCACTCAAATGTTGAAAGAAATGAAGTAGGCAGAGATTGGAAACTTACTTGCTTGGAGTTGATTATTGTCATTTTTTTTGTATTATTGAAATGAAGTATCATTTCCAACGTCTTGATATGCCATCCGGATTCCAACATGGTTGATTTGTTTTTTTTTTTCTAAGAAGGAGGTTGTGATTAGTAAAAGTGGTAATGAGTAAGATCAGTGTCATTGATTTGCAATCCATTTTTATTTTGAAGAAAGGCGCCGATGAATATTTAATTTCGAACCCAATGTTTGATGGTATTATAATGAGAGTATGTAATGCATATAATTAGGTTTCTTTATGTTTGACATGCGAATATGATGTGCATTGAAAACATCTTACTTATAGTTGTGACAGTATAATGTAGATTGCAGAAACAGAAAAAGAACAAAATATAATACACAAAAATGGATTATATTTAATGTAATCATTACAACATTTGGAGCCAATTATTTGCAAGGGTTGTAGAGAACAGATTTGGACAAAACGATAAGAAAATTGACGTTTTTGGCAATTTTTCTGATTAAATATCTAATTGACTTGGATTAGTGAGTTTAAGACGGATTTGGTTTTAATTAGCAAACGAATCGGACTGACAGGGGCCAAAAATTCGAATAAGACGGATCCGAAAAAAATGATTAGAAAAATGACTTATTTGACAATTATTCATTTGGAGACAGTTATTCATTCATTTGGGAATCGGTCGAATTGTGGGAGCAGATAAATACGAAGTATAATCTGCTTCCTGTGGAGTGTGGAGACAATCTTACTCTCACAATACGCCCACTCCTAACAACCACAATATGCTAAACGACCCATAATCTTTAAATTAACAAAAGCCCATATCGATAGCTCAACAGGCTGATCCAAGCGTTTACACTTTACTGGGCCTAAATCCAGAACATAAAGCCCAATTACAAATAAAGGCGTCCATTAAAGATATCATAAAACGCCGACTGGACTTCGGGAACTGAACTGAAGAGCGTTATCCACCTTCCAACCAATGGCGGTGCTCAGCAACCCGATCCTCCTCACTGTCGCGGCGTTTCCCGCCAATCACCCCACCTTCATCGGCTCTATCCTGCGCACCGCTTGCCCGCTTCTGCGAACGTCCATTTCCTCTTTTACTTCGAAACCCCTTTTGAGGCCTCCGAAAGCATTGGCATCTCAAAAGGACATGTATCGTGACTCCATCCGTGAATTTGCTGTCAGTGTAAGTCAATAATGTAGATTACCTTCTTAAAGGCTGTGCATTTTTGTTTCTGGTGAATAATGATAGCGTGGCGTGTTCAACATTGTAGGAGACGCGGAAGTTTAAGTACGGATTGCTGCAGAAGCTGTCAACGGAAAAGGACACATTTGGAGATGATCTTCGGACTGTTGTCGATGTTTGCACAGAGGTAATGGCAGATTATGGAGGTTTCTGAGTAATTGAGTTTAGGAATTTAGTGTTGACGTTGGATGTGAAGAAATCATGTGATGGATATTTATCTACTTTCTGGTACGCCTTTGGTAGTTTTTATTTTAATCATTTTGTTTTCACTGTTATTGTCTCCAGCTCTTCCTTCTTGGGTTTCGACTAATGTGCATAATACTTTCATTCAACCTTTTAAATGATTTTCATAGAATGTTCTCATTAGTAGTTAAAACTTAAAAATCACATGAGATGGTAACTTGTGTCATAACCACTTGGATTATGCCAAATTAAAAGCTGGTTCTTGCCAAGCTTCTGAAGTTTCTGTTGAATTTTTACAAAGACTATGAATGAAAGATTTGTCGTTCATAGCTTTTAAGAGCAAATGTTCTTATTAAATGAAAAATATATAGAGGTTTTCTTCAATACAAGTGTTAAAACTAGCAGGTGTTTGTCTCGCGTAGGTTTTTTTTTTAGAAAAAAAGGAAGTTGTTTATCTTCATTAGAGCAAACCCTTGGAGTTTAAGAGCTAGCAAGAAAGAAAGTGTCACACACTTAAGTGCCCGATGGGTGCCTATTCCAATCCAGGATCTATGAAGCCTGCAAACTCTGGAATCGTGCTGCTTCATTCCCGTCTCGTCTTCTATTGTTCTTTGTCTAGTTCTATAGCCAACTTCCCTCTTTTATTTATATTTTCCATCAGCCACTGAATAAATTTTGTTGTGTGGGCTGCATTGGTAAGCACAAGTTTATTTCAGCTTGAAGCTATCTCAGTTTTTTGTATTCACCTACGTCGATTTCTTTTCTACTATTCTACCCTGGTATGATTATCAATTATCATGGTTACACTAATTATATTCCATGCCATAATTATCACGGTGACACTTATTATATTATATTCCATGCCCAGATCACCAGAGAGTGAATGAATTTTTTTTATATTCTTTATGCGTCTCATATGTTCTTAGCATAAAATAATTCACAGATCGCAATAAAATTACATCTGTTGCAACAAAAGGGTAATGCTTGTTATGTTTAGTTAAAGTGATAGATAATTTATTGATGGGATCAATATTCTCTGTTTGAATCTAAGTATTCTTAAACTCTTTGCAGATATTCAATAAATTCCTGCTTGAAGAATATGAAGGATCTGGAACGTTGCTGATTGAGACTTTTACAGATATGATGGTGGCACTCAATGAGAAAAATCTTCCCGGAGCAGTATTAGCTTCCCGTGCATCATTGTTGTGGGCTCAAGATAATGTTGATCAAGATTGGGAAGTTTGGAGCACTGCTCGATCAAACAGATGATGTCTTTGAAGTGCATGCCTTCCTTCAATCTTCCCGCAGTGCATCAATTAATTTAGAATTGCGAAGAAATAATAATTGGGATGTGGAAAATTTTCTCTAGTAAAACTGTACTTGTCTAGAAAGGGATTCGACTTTAACGATCCATTCTATAGCTATACAAATAACTTATTACTCAGCAATTTTGATGTCCAAAGTTTGGATTTTCCGGTGTTGCTGAAGCCATCGTCCATTGATTAAAATACATCAGATTGTTGACTCCGAAATGCTTTGTAAAGATGGCCGCCAGGATTTGGACCGTTGTGCTGCTTGATTTGTGTGTCCTGATCTTGACTGGTGTCTCTCGGTTTTTCTGGCCTGAAAGATGTTCAACGAAAATATCAGTCAAATGGGATTTGAAATAGATGTACTGAAGTCTATTTCTGAAACTACTCTCTCTGCTGATAACCGTGTAACTGATGCAATAGGGAGTCAAGAACCATAAAACCATCTTATATTCTTTGTTATCTATTGCTTATGAGAAGGAAAATAAGCAAGTGTATTACGCTTCGTCAGGCATCTTCCTATATTTATTTGAGTTGAAGGATAAGGCTACATTACGGTGCATTGTAAATGTGTCCTTCTAAGCTGTTTTGCTGTTGCTAATCTACCTAGTAAATTTATATCTGATAATCTGAATCTTATGTACCTTTGCTTTCTAATTTTTCAGAGGAGAGCCGAATTCGAGAACAAAAGTAGCAGAAGGTTACCTGTTGATTCTTCTCCGATGTGGCCTTTCCTGCCCCAAGCTTCAAACTGGTGATACGCGTTTCTGAACTCATCTCTAAATTCTCGGTAGATTCTGACTGGTACTTCTTCATTTTTGCGTTTTTCTTTGCCCGAAGCACTTTCATAACCTCTGCACGAAGAACATTTCTATTATCCACATAAAATTATATCTTGAAACCAATCCAGAAACAAATCAGTAGAAAGCATCAATCTTTAGCTTCTGGGAAGCAGTAGAAAAGAAGGAAAATGCAAAAGATCATACCTTGAGTGGTGACAAGACGGTAGGCCCGGCCAAGAACTAGTGTATCAGTGGGACGGAGAAGCTTGACACGGGTGAACCTCACCGTCTTCTTGCCGTCTGGATTTTCCTGGTCATCATCAGAAACAGGTAATGGAATGATGAGAGAAACATAGTGCCCTGGATTCATTTTCATCACTTCACTGGCTGTGATAGACCAGTACATCCTCTCCTGCTTCCCACATGGATGCTGTATCACCAATGCTGCAGCATCAACTGCCTGACAATTCCCCATCCCCTTTCTCTCTCTAGGAATAGTATCACCAGAAGAAAAAGGATGATTGCGTTTGTGTAAAAATTTCTGTCCAGAAATTACTTTTGAAGAAGAGCAGAAGATGATGGATGATGGATGATAGAAATTACAAGTGAGGTGGATAAGGGATGGAACAAGGAAATGAGGAAGGAGGTGAGGTAATCAATATTCAATGGTCCCTCTCAAGTCTCAACTAATGTATGTGATTAACACTGCTTCTTACTCCAGTAACTGCTATTTATACTCACCAAGTGGCACTTTTCCTGTATACGCTATACCCTTATTGAAATGTTCTTTGTCTGTATTATTGATATGCTCCTGACAACATGAATCATTGATATTTATTAAGTGTACCATTTATACTATATCATACTATTAAGGTACTAATACATCACAATTTGTTTATTTATTTTCAGTGTGGGCCGGCAGCCTCCACCACCAGGTTGTGGAGAACTATCATGTGGTTAGCCGTCAAAGGTGGTGATCTTGTTGGAGGGGGTCAAGCTTTCGCTACGGTAATCATGTCCCAAGGCCATTCTTAACTAATTTATTTTTTAGGTTTTAAAGTATCACTTTTGATGGGGCCTGCTTGTTTCTTGATTGCATTCATTTTCCACATCCATGCTTGGGCAATGCGTATGTATATTAAAATGGGAAAAAGTGGCCATAGAATTCTTAAATGAGGAGCTGGCCATACCCTTTAAGCTCTCTAATTTATTTGAATCCACTTGCCTTATTTGATGAATACCTCCACAGCCTTAGAAAATGATGAAAAAAGGGATAGAGATGAAAGTATGTGTTAGAGATGATGTAGGATTTTAGGAAGGGTCTGTGCTGCTATTCTATAATTAAGTCACTTTCACATTTATTTACTGCAGGCCAGTTATTTTTAGCTCTCCATCTGTATCTTTGCCATTTTCTTTCCGTGAAGTGTTAGTTTAGACGCATTTGTAACCTTGAAAACATCAACTCAGCTCTTTTGTGATTGGCATTATCATCTCCTTTTGTGTTTTTTTTTATTTTTTGAATAAAATTCTTCTTGTCATATACTACTACTACATACATATGCATATATGTACGTATATTGACAAAATCCTTTTCATTTAAATGACAATTTATGGCCCACCTGCTTTGAGGTTAAAGCGTGTGCTGTACAAAAACCGTGGGATGATGACGTGTAAGGACGTGTATTTTTCATTTCATCCACTGCCAAGTTTTTATATAAAAGCCTTCAGTAACATCTTTTTCAGACTCTATTGGGGATGGCAATTTTTTTTGGTGAGCCAAGAGGCCTATTGGGGATGGCAATTGGTGAGATGAATAGATTAATTATAAAAATGTAATGTCCAACCCTAACCCAACTCATTATTCGCTTAAAGTTACTAAAAACTTGAACCGGCCGGGGAACGATATAATTCTTATTTTTATAGAAGTTGTTTGAAAAATAAAAAGGAAGAAAATCACAAAAGGATATTAAGAAAAGTAAAAAAACACATTATAAATTTGTAACTAAAAACATAAGAAATCCATTCACACCAATAACATAAACATAAAAGTGTTAAAATTTGAATATTTTTTTTCAATTGCATTGTACAAACCTGCATTTCTTCTACATATTTAATGTTATGTTCTTAATTTTTTTTTTATTACGTTTAACATAAAAGTATAATATTAATATATTTTAATATTCCTAGGATCGATGTTCAATAAAAAAGTATTCCCTCCGTTTCTAAATAAGTATAACGGAAATGATACGAGATTTAATGCAAGTAACAAAAGTGCTTTAGTGAAAACTTTTTACCGTTAAAAGCATTCCATATATGGTAATGTAATTTATTATGAAACACCAAAAAAAGAAAAGTGTTACACTTGAAAAGAAACGGAGGAAGTATATTTTAATGAAATATTGATTAGTTGACCTCAGTCAAACTATTGTCTCAAACCCCCAATTTATTGACCCCTTTTCCCACAAATCCATTTAAGCATAACCTGCTTAAAGCAGGTAGATTTTGTATCAATTTTCACTTAAAAAAAAAAAAAAAAGAAAGTCTTGATTTTCAATGGAGTTTTCGTCGCAAAATCAAAGGGTATTCTGTCGCAAATATCCTATTTCAACGGTTGCAACGGAATTTCTACGTTGCAAAAGTAAAACAAATTCCGTCACAATTTGGCTTTTTTCTTGTAGTGTTTTAAGGTCATGTTGGAATTTGTCATCCATCCCTACTCTATAATTGGGTTCGAGATTGGGAATTTATAGGTTGTAGTTATCTTTGCACTTAAAAAATAAGTCTAGCGTGAAAGTTAATTAAGTGTCCTGAACAGCTTATTATATACAGTATATACTGTTTTTAAAACCCACTTCTCTTTGTTATACTATTTTGAAAGCTAAAGAAGCATTTGAATCCATCTATGCTATGCAGGCCATAAAATTAATACTACAACAATGAAAACGCAGTCCAACTGCTGTTGATTAATCCAGTGGGGGGGGCCAGCAGGCACAAACTTGTGAGCACACATCCTCCTTCTCCTTGGTATATTATGCATGCATTGTTTGAATAACTATTGTGATCAAAGAAAAAAAAGTAGTAGTAGTACATTAATATTCTTCAAATGCTTTCAAATTAGACACCTTTAATTAACTACTAAAGTGGAATCTGCCACAAACCCCAAAAGTGGGATCTATGCATATATTAACATTGAGATTAGATTTCTGTTTAGATGCTCAAGTAAAATAGTACTATTAAGCATAATGAAGAGGCTTTACTTTATTAACATGCTCCATTACAACTCCTTTTTAGGTGCAGCGTGTGATCGACAAGTGATGTGGAATAATTATTAAACTACTTAAAAGCCTTAATATTAATATTTTCCATATTATCTGCCCATCTAATTCTCTCATGTACCAACAACCTCCAAAAACATAAGAGTAAGATTCAAACATGGCTGGCTACTGACGCTTCCATTTTACTAATTTCTTTTGAAAAAAAGGCCAAATATATCCCTTTTGTTTAAAAAAAAAGTCAAATCTATCCTTTTTTATTTTATTACCGAATTTATCCTCTACGTATGCTAATTATATCCAGAAATATCCTAAATTCACTAATCGCGGAATGGCTGCTGACGTGGCAATAAATTAACTTAAACCCTACACGCTGGATGGGATTTGAAGTGTCTCTCAATTAAGGCTGGGGAAAAATACCGAGTATACCGCATACCGCACATACCGTATCGAAAAAAAAAAAATATCGAAATTTTCGGTATACCGTAATTTTCGGTACGGTATCATACCGAAAAAAATTCTCCGTACCGTATACCTTACCGAACTTTACGGTATGAAAAATTTCATACTGTTGTCGTACCGAACATTTCGGTATACCGATCTTCGGTATACCGAAAGTTTCGGTATGAAATATTTTCATACCGTTTCCATACCGACATTCCGGTAAGTTCGGTATATTCCGCTATACCGAACATTCAATACATACCGACATACCGTATCGCGGTATATACCGACATACCGTATCGCGGTATATACCGACATACCGAATATTCACTACATACCGGTATTGCGGTATATACCGGCATACCGAACTTTCGCTATATACCAACATACCGATATTACGGTATATAACGGTATCGCGGTATATACCGATACCGTGGTATATACCACAGTTCGGTACGGTAGCGATATACCGCGGTATCAAAAAATTTATACCGTTACCGTACCGAAATCTTACGGTACGGTATGATACCATACCGAAAATTACGATATACCAAAAATTCGATATTTTCGGTATTTTTTTCGATACGGTATGTGCGATATGTAGTATATTCGGAATTTTTCCCCAACCCTAATTGAGACACACTTCAAATTCGATCCAGCGTGTAGGGTTTAAGTTAATTTATTGCCACGTCAGCAGGCATTCCACGATTAGTGAATTTAGGATATTTTCGGATATAATTAGCATATGTAGAGGATAAATTCGGTAATAAAATAGAAAAATGATAGATTTGGCTTTTTTTTAAACAAAAAGGATATATTTGGCCATTTTTCCAATTTCTTTTACCATTTGGATTAAACTATGTGCATAGATTTGATTGCCCTGAGCTTGTTTTTTTATTACATTGATGTCTTAAATCGTAAGCAAGATCTTTGACTTTTGTTAACATGATGTATATGGATTTCCCCCCCAACCCCCCTCCTGGAAACCCTAGCCTATGAAGCTTTTTGTTTGAGAAGATGTTCAATTATGTGTGTGTGTCACATGCCTAAACATCTAACAATTAAATGTCAGTGTATGTAAGCCATGTGAGGTGTTGGGGATCTTAATTCCAAAAGCATTAAATGGTGAATAGGACTATTTTCCCCAACAAAACATGGCCAAAACTAAAGTTGGGGACAACAACCATTTTATTAAATGAAATCCTTGTCAACACCTTATGTCCAGCCAATGAAATATTAAATGCTTGAGAGCCTCAGTTTTCTACTGTTTGGGACATATTTTTAAATATTCAGTGACACAAATTATCTCAATATCTAATTTGGCCATGAACTACATATTTATCTGTGTGGGGGCAGCATTTATTTGTTGTGACTTGCTTTGGATGTTTGTGTGATTTGAAGAAAACATTCTGATTCATGGTTGTTTGCATTACCTCCGAACCTAACAAATGGAGATTGATGGAAGGTGGACAGGTTTTAATGTTGTAACTACTACCATGGACTACTTCTCAAAGTAGCTTTCTTTACATTCTTTTTCCTATTCCCCCCCCCTTCCCCCCCCCCCCCCCCCCCCCCCCCCCCTTTTGTTTTTGAGTTGTAGAGAACATGAACATTATTAGTTCAGTGTACCTTAAAAGAATGTCCAGTGGTTATGAGGATTTTAATGTGTTGTTAGTTTGTTGAGATTGTGAGGACACTACAATATGGATCAAACAATATGGATCAAAGACGAGGACAAACAAGTTTGATGTCACTTGGGTTGTGTGTGGTGGATAACAATAGGGGATTTCTTTATTTGGTGGTGTTAACTGGTTTGCAAGCTAGACAGCTAGTTGATGTTGTAGGTGGATAGTTGGGTTCACTCCTTGAAATTTTTTAGGTGACAAGAGCTTCTCCAACCGAATGCAATATGGCAAAAAAAAAAAAAATGGTGGATGTTGGCCCAATGGAACCTCAAACGCAAATGCAAAATGTGTTTACAATAATTTAGAAGCAACTCAAATGCATATTTGAGTTTGTTTTGTTCATAGCACAATTTTTTTTTTTTTGAGTTTAAAGGGTTAAAAAGAGAATATTCTTAATGGGGTATTTGTTTGGGTTTGAATTTAATGTTTTCGGTTGAAGATAAAATATTGTTTAATGTGATATTTATTTTATTTTTTGTTTAAGTTAGTGTTCTCGGTTGGAGGTCCTAAGGACGTACTGTATTTGGATGTATGCATAGCCATAATTGGCGATTGTACATGCAAACAAGGTGGGTACATAGAGGTGTCAAGACGGGTTGGCGGGCCGACACGGGCCAAGCCCACTCCAGCCCACCATTTCGCAGGCTTAGGCGGGCTGGGCCCATGGCGGGGCGGGCTAGAATAACCTCAGCCCAGACCAACCCACCGGCGGGTTGCGGGCCAGGCGGGCTAGCCCACGGTTTTTTTATTTAATTAATAAATTAATTTTTAATTATATAATAAATTGTATAATATTGTTATTTATCCACCATTAAATATACTACCGCTGTTCTCATATAAATGCTCCACTTCTGCATTTCACGTAATCCAAGACACATTTTTAAATATTTATAACTCAAATTGTACACAAGTAAAAATTATAAAAATTTGATATTCTAAAACTACGTGATTAGACGAATCTAACAAGATCTCACTTGACTATGTTTTATATTATAGAACTATGTTAAAAAAATTTGATCAAAGTTATTCAATAAATAGTTACTACTATGCAATGGGAGCATTTAAATGAGAACGGAGGAAGTATTAACTAATTTTAAAATTAATATATTTTTAATAAAATCTAAAATAATTTAGTTTAATTGTATAGTATTCTTTTTTTTTTGAAAAAAATTAATTGAAAAAGTAATGTTAAGTAGCTCATGTCATATAAAGTGAGCTTTAAAATTAATTCAATTTAATTTAG
Organism: Hygrophila difformis; assembly: GCA_030278955.1. Classification (NCBI taxonomy): domain Eukaryota; kingdom Viridiplantae; phylum Streptophyta; class Magnoliopsida; order Lamiales; family Acanthaceae; genus Hygrophila; species Hygrophila difformis. The sequence goes on along the minus strand of JAOANR010000012.1, from coordinate 40,168,035 downwards.
TTAATATAATTCAATTAAGTTTAGCTTTAAAATTATAAATTGAATTATATTAACTAATATCAAATTAAAATATATGAATTCAAATAATATTCAACTAATCAATATTCTTACAAATACATATATTATTTAGATTTTCATAACAAACTTAACAAAAATTTAAATAAATTAAATTTTGGCTTAGCCCGCGCACTACAAGAAAAATCCCCTGCACCGACCGCAAATCCGGTCGCTGGACCCGGAATACGGGTCGTCTCGGAGGCCACCGACCGCACCACCGACCGAAATCGTCGGTCGGTGATTTCCTGGTAGGCGGCCGAGAGGCAACCAAATGTGGTCGGTGCACCGACCGCGGCACCGACCACATTTGGGGTCGGTACAGCTTGGTCCCAAAAGGTCCGGGAACCCGCCACCGACCGCACTACCGACCGCAAGTGCGGTCGGTAATTCTCTTCTATAAAAAAATGTTCTCGGGAGGGCTCGAACCGAGCACCTCAACAACACCCAACCACAACCCTAACCAACTTGGCTATCCCTCTAAATGATCAATCATATTCCGCCACGTGTCTTATATAGTATACCACCTTCTCAAATATATTTGAAAGGTTTTGTTAAGGAGAGGACTCGAACCCGAGTCCACCCCATATTCCCCTCGCGCGCGTACCGTCTATGCACTCAATGATTCATGTTATCCTTTGAAATGCTTTATATATAACCTATTTAAATACGTATATACATATATATGTGTATTTAAAATAAATGAATTAAAATAATTAATTATTAAATAAATAAATAATTCAAATATAAAATAATTTAATAAATAAATTATAAAAAATAAATAATTTAATAGCTCAAAAAAAGAATAATTGTATTCTAAAAATATTCAAAGAAATATTTTATAAAAATATAAAAAAAAATAAAAAAGTTTTAGAGACCGCAAATTCGGTCGGTGGTGCGGTCGGTAGACTATTTTTTTTTAAAAAAATAATTCAAATAAAAAATTTTGAAATAAAAAACTCACCGACCGCTCGGTGCGGTCGGTGGTGCGGTCGGTGGCACCGACCAAATAAAAATTGGTCGGTGCGTTGGTTGTCAAAAGACCGGGGGAGCCCCCAATGGCTCTTTGGCACCGACCGCAGCGTGCGGTCGGTGGGCCGGTCGGTAAATCCGACCCGTGGTTTGTCGGTCGGTGTGTGCGGTCGGTGGAAGCGATTTTTCTTGTAGTGGCGGGCTGGCCCGCACCCGTCGCGGGCTAGCCCAAGCGACGGCGGGTTCAGGCGGGCTAGCCCGTTTAGGCCCGCTTCCAAACATGTCTTTATTTATTCAGCCCAAACCACCATTTTGGGAGGCGGGGGCGGGCTGGCCCAACGGGCCAAGCCCATTTTGACAGTTCTATGGGTACATGCAAACAAGGTGGGTCAATAGACCCACCATTAAAAAATTAAATTAGCAGTTTAGTAGTATTAAGAAATTAATAATATAGTGTAAAAATTAATTAGTACTAGTTTAGTATTAAGAAATTAATAATATAGCTAGTGTAAAAATAAGTAGTGTAGTTCAATTCAAATAAAATTTTAATAGACTTCAGCCTATATAATTTTTTTTACATTTCATTTTTGGAAAAATGGCCAAATATATCCCTTTTGTTTAAAAAAAAGCCAAATCTATCCTTTTTCTATTTTATTACCGAATTTATCCTCTACATATGCTAATTATATCCGAAAATATCCTAAATTCACTAATCGTGGAATGCCTGCTGACGTGGCAATAAATTAACTTAAACCCTACACGCTGGATCGAATTTGAAGTGTGTCTCAATTAGGGTTGGGGAAAAATACCGAATATACTACATATCGCACATACCGTATCAAAAAAATACCGAAAATATCAAAATTTTCGGTATACCGTGATTTTCGGTATGGTATCATACCGTACCGTAAGATTTCGGTACGGTAACGGTATAAATTTTTTGATACCGCAGTATATCGCTACCGTACCGAACTTTGGTATATACCACGGTATCGGTATATACCGCGATACCGTTATATACCGTAATATCGGTATGTTGGTATATAGCGAAAGTTCTGTATGCCGGTATATACCGCAATACCGGTATGTCGGTATGTAGTGAATATTCGGTATGTCGGTATATACCGCGATACGGTATGTCGGTATGCACTGAATGTTCGGTATAGCGGAATATACCGAACTTACCGGAATGTCGGTATGGAAACGGTATGAAAATATTTCATACCGAAACTTTCGGTATACCGAAGATCGGTATACCGAAATGTTCGGTACGGCAACGGTATGAAATTTTTCATACCGTAAAGTTCGGTGAGGTATACGGTACGGAGAATTTTTTCGGTATGATACCGCACCGAAAATTACGGTATACCGAAAATTTCGATATTTTTTTTTTCGATACGGTATGTGCGGTATGCGGTATACTCGGTATTTTTCCCCAGCCTTAATTGAGAGACACTTCAAATCCCATCCAGCGTGTAGGGTTTAAGTTAATTTATTGTCACGTCAGCAGCCATTCCGCGATTAGTGAATTTAGGATATTTCTGGATATAATTAGCATACGTAGAGGATAAATTCGGTAATAAAATAAAAAAAGGATAGATTTGGCTTTTTTTGAAACAAAAGGGATATATTTGGCCTTTTTTCCTTTCATTTTTCTTCTCTTACAGTACTTTATTAGAGTTATAGTTTGAATATTTGCCATTTCAATTGGGATGTGAATTTAGCCCAATTGGTTAAGATGCTATTGTACAATAATTCCAAAATATAAGAACTTTTCTATAACCATTGTAATTATTTTGAGGTAATATTGTTAGAAAGAAGATGGACTCAGGGCTTCAACCTAAAACCAATTGGTGGTAGGAAGAATGGTCAATGTCTATATAAACAGAGGATAACCCAATATATAACCGATGTGGGACTTTAACAAATATTATTTCATTTTAAAATTTTCTTTTACGAAGTACTCCCTCCAATTTTTTTTGCTACGGACCCACGCAGCACGCAGTCCAATGTACATTTTAAATCAGTAATAACTCAAGTTCGTTACAAGTAAAAATTCTAAAAGTTCGATATTTAAAAACTACAAGACGAGACGAATCTAACAAGATCTCAATTGACTATATTTTAACTTGAATAACTATGATAAAAATTCAAGTCAAAGTGATTGTGTGAATAGTATCAAATTCTCCAACGTAGCTATCATTTAAAAACGGAGGGAGTATATAATAATTATATACTATATACTATTTATATTAATGATTTATGATTAATTGACCCACCCTATTTTGAATCCTGGATCCACCACTAGTAGCCATGTAGGCATATAGATGCACCTGCATGATTCTATTCGAGTATTTACACTCCTTTTGAAAATTTAATATTGAATTGAATGATTTTATACTGCTACAATATATTCTTTTATGATGCAGAGATTAGTATTATGAAGTATTTTAAATATAATGAACATGTGATTGAATATTATGGTAAGTAATATTGTAGCACCTAGTGTAGAAGATAAGAAAAACAAATGAAAAAAGAAAAAGAGAAAAAAAAAATAAATAAAGAAAAGCAAAGAAAAAGCCTCTGTTTGGTCCTAATGAATACAGTATATAGTATAAAAACTATAAATCATAAATAATCCCACCACATACAAAAAATCTTAAATACTAATTGTAAATGTTTGCAAAATCAATAAAAGGTGGTCAAATCGTTTATTTTATATATATATCCTTCAAATTGGGTTAAGCTCCATGACATGTCGATCTTTAACACTTGCCAAACTAGTAGAACTTATGAATAGGCTACCAAGCTCGAGTTCGTAATAAGTTAGCTCGATTTTGATATGGTTAAAACAAGTTGATTTATTTTTATTCATATTCGAACCTTATAGAGATTTTTAATAGTTTTTTAGAATTTATTGGAAATAAGACTTATTAACGACCTTAATTATATACTCCCTCAGTCACATTATGTCCCAAATTTTTTGGACACACAGTCCAATGTATTTGTATAATAGTTAATGTCTTAAATGTGTAGAAATAAAATTTCCATAAAATATACTATTGTTAGGTGGTGCGATGGTAGGTGGGGTGGATGGAAGTTGGACAGCTGCTTCTTAAATGCCATCCCCTTGATTTTTCCTATAAATAGCAGTTCGTCATATTGGAAGAAATGCACACAAAAACACAAAAGAGCAACAGTAGCAAAGCAATTCTTAAGCTTTCTGCTGCCTTCTCTTGAATTTAGTGGGCAGTTTTAGCCCAGAGAGTGAGTGTGTTTCGGTAGGCTTTTTCTTTTGTGAGGAGTCTACATTTGTTGAGTGGGTTTTGTGGGTCCGGAAATTATTGTCCAAACCCTTTTGTAATATTTCCCCTCATAGTAAAATTTTTTTCTCCTTTTACCTGTGGATGTAGGTCGATTTGACCGAACCACGTAAATTCTCTGTGTCTATTTATTTTGCTGCATTTGGCTAATTTGGGTACACTTCCGCAACAAACTGGTATCAGAGCCCTGATTGTGTAGTATGCTATGTGGTCGCAGTTAATATGATCTTCCACATCAGAAACGCATCTCGGTTAAGCTACCATTTTGTGAGCCTTGTTTGTGCCTCTTGTTAGCAAAATGTCGGCCATAAATATTAAGGTTGACAAGTTCACGGGGAGGAATAGTTTTAGCCTATGGCAAATCAAAATGCGGGCTTTGTTAAAGCAACAAGGCATGTGGGCTCCACTAAAAGAAAAGGTAGATCCAGATAATGCTGAGATGGTAAGACTGGAGGAGAAGGCTCATTCAACCATCTTACTGTGCTTGGCAGTTGATGTCATTACCGAAGTTGCAACGGAGACAAAGGCGTCTGGTTTATGGTTAAAACTCGAAAGTCTTTACATGACGAAGTCTTTAACCAATAAGTTGATACTAAAGCAACGTTTGTTCAGCCTACGGATGCAGGAAGGTACATCTCTTCGAGACCATCTCGATAGATTAAATACTATCTTGCTGGAGTTGCGTATATTGATGTCGTTATCGAGGACGAAGATGCTGCATTGATATTATTAGTATCTTTACCACTATCATTTGAAAATTTTGTACAGTCATTTATAGTTGGTAAAGATACTGTCAGTTTAGAAGATGTACGTGCTGCTCTGCACAGTAGGGAATTGCGCCATAAGGCATCTTCGAGTAATGTAGAAGATCGGGCTGTTGGGCTCGTTGTTAGCAGTGGCAAGGGACATGGAAAATTTGTAAAACAAAAGAAGAAAAAGTCTTTTGTTAAAGGTCCCAAGCCAGGTGATGTCTGCAATTATTGTAAAGAGAAAGGACATTGGAAGACCCAGTGTCCCAAGATGATGAAGAAGCAACAACAGGGAACGCAACAGGAGATCTGTCTCTGTTGCGGTCAACGGCGATACAGATCCAGAGGATCATTTGGCTTTGGTCACAAGCGTGCAACCATCGCGAGATGATGTATGGGTTCTTGATTCTGGAGCATCATACCACATGTGTCCTAACAGAGTGGTTTTCGAGCTACGAACCAGTCGATGGAGGAAATGTTTTTATGGCAAATGATTCTGTCTGTAAGACAGCTGGGATTGCTTCTATCAAGCTTAGAACACATGCCGGTGAAATTGCAACTCTGCACGATGTCAGACATGTTCTAAAGCTGAAGAAGAATCTGATATCCTTAAGAGTCCTTGACAATAAGGGTTTCAGATACGAAGGGGAGCATGGAGAACTCTACATCATGAAGGGATCGTCCGTGGTTTTGAAAGGAGTCTTGCATGGATCTCTGTATGTTGTGCAGGGATCTACTGTAGTAGATTCTGTAGCTGTTGTTGCTGATACTTCTGATATGTCCAAGCTATGGCATATTAGACTTGGGCATATGAGTCAGAGGGGAATGCAGATCCTGTCAAGTCGTGGCCTTCTTGAAGGTCACAAGTTAGCTGAGTTCGGGTTCTGTGAGCACTGCACATTTGGTAAATTACATCGTACCAAATTTGGAAAGGCAACTCACAGAACAAAATCGACGTTGGATTACATTCATTCTGACTGTTGGGGTCCTTCACGAGTTGAGTCACTTGGGGGCAGCAGATACTTCTTATCCATTATCGATGATTATTCAAGGATGACTTGGGTAATCATGATGAAGGAAAAGGGCGAAGCTTCCTTAAGATTCAAACAGTGGAAGACATTGGTAGAAAACCAGACCAACAAGAAGATTAAAAGCTTCGAACTGATAATGGTTTGGAATTCTGTTCGAGGGAATTCAATGAGTTCTGCAAGAACAATGGAATTGCACGGCATCACACAGTCAGGAACACTCCACAGCAAAATGGAGTGGCAGAGCGTATGAATCAGACGCTTTTGGAGAGGGCACGCTGCATGCTCTCAAATTCTGGATTGCCAAGGAGCTTTTGGGCAGAGGCAGTTAACACTGCTTGCTTTCTGATCAATCGGGGACCTTATACTGGAATTGATTGTCGGATTCCTTATGAGGTTTGGTCGGGTAATTCCTATGATTACTCGAATTTGAAATCTTTTGGATGTGCGGCTTATTATCACGTAAGCGAGGGAAACCTGGAGCCCAGAGCAAAGAAGGGCGTTTTCGTAGGGTATGGAGATGGAGTCAAAGGATTCAGAATTTGGTCACCTTCTGAGAAAAGAGTTATCTTGAGCAGAAGTGTGGTGTTTGATGAGAATTCTATCCTCAATCAGCCTATGAAGGTTGTGAATGTCTCAGAAAATTCGGGTGCTGACAGTAAGGTGGAGCTTCAACTTTCACCTGATGATTCAGATGAACAACGAGAGGTTGAGCATGAGAAGGCACTGCCTTTGGATTCTAATCAATTAATGGAAGTTGAGCCACCTGAAACCAACCTACCATCGAGTTCAGCTGATGTGCAGAAGCAAGGAATTGCTTATGATCGTGCTAGAAGGGTGGGCGTCCAACCTCCTAGCAGATATCAAGATTTTGTCTGCTATGCTCTACAAACAGCTGAAGATTTAAATTATTCTGAGCCCTCCACTTACAACGAAGCCATATCATGTGGCGAGTCTGTACAGTGGCTTGCTGCAATGGGAGATGAAATGGAGTTGTTACATAAGAACGACACTTGGGAGCTAGTCAAACAACCACCTGAAAGGAAGATTGTCACTTGCAAATGGATCTTCAAAAGGAAGGAAGGTGTCTCACCAACTGAGGGCGTACGATATAAAGCCCGACTAGTTGCTAGAGGATTTACTCAGAGGGAAGGAGTTGATTACAACGAGATTTTCTCACCTGTGGTCAGACACACTTCCATTCGTGTCCTGTTGGCTATGGTAGCTGATATATGTTGTATTTGATGATATTTTTATGCATATGTCAACTTAAATTGTTTGAGAAAATTAATAAAAATGGACTTGATTGGATTGATTTTTGGGACATTGGTGTTGTAGGAAAGGTGGCAAAATTTCCAACATTGGGCAGCCTATTTTGAAGTGTTGGGCGTGCCCACGCCTAAGGTCCAATTTCCAGCTGTGGGGTCTATGTGTGAAGCATCAAAATTTGAAAAAAGATCCTTGGGGCTAAATTGAAGCATCTAAATCTTTGGGCATCAATTTTCAGATTTTTCTTCATGGCATCAAATCTTTGGGCATCAAATCCTTGGGAATCAATTACAAAAGAATAATCAAATGCATGATTTTGATGTTTTTGGATGCAATTGAGGGAGGCTTTTGGATGCAATTGAGGAGGCTACTACCATGAACATGCAAAAAGGGAGAAAGAAGAATTAAAAATTGGTCTTGTTTTGCTATAAATAGGAGGAGACCAAAGAGCAAAGGACACACAACATACAAGCCACAACACACACACAACATACAAGCCACAACACACACACAACACATTGGCCATTATTCCACAAAACACAAGACATTGGCCAATTTTCCACCAAAAAGAGGTTCCAACCATTGGAGACACACTAGAGAGGATACTCCATTTTTGTTGGCACTTACAAAATTGGAGGATTCCAAGGGCAATAAGGATTCGTCCTTCGTGGGTGATTTTCTTGTTCAAATTCTATAATTGATTACCATGTTGGATTGTGTGGATTTGGTTATGTTTTGGATGGATTGTGAGTAGTTTTCTTATCTAGTTTAGGCTTTGAATTTGTGTGTGGATATGGAATTGTGAGACTTATTTTGTTGACATATTTTTATGCTTAATTGAATTGGGTATTTTTAAATCCTCTATTTATTATGTTTTGAATTGCTTGATTGATATAGCGGCCGCGTGTTGATTGAGTAATTTATTGCTAGATTGGGAAGTGCATCCGTAATTGTGTATTTTTCCAATCAAGTAGCAAACTAGAGGAAGAATACTCTAGTGAGGGATTAAAATCGGTTTTAAACACTACCTCGTAGGATTAGTGTTGAATCGAATTGGGTTTTTCTTGTGCTAAATGCTATCAAGTCATGATATGCTATGGTCGTACCTAGTATTCACACTTGATTAGGGGAATGGTTTATGGTCGTACCTAAATCATCGAATAAGTATGGAAAAATTGGTTGGGAAACGCTTGTAGACCAACTTTAACCAATTTAGTCAATTAGCCAATTAAGTTAAATGCATGTCAATGATCAATTCCATATCCAATACATAATTCATGCCTAAACTAGAGTTTTAATTATCCTAAAGAGCTCACTTGTTACCTTGCAATTATTCTTGTTATTATTTGATTTTTATTTTCTTTTTACTAGTTTAGTTGAAATCAAATCCCCCCATCTTTATAAATATAAATATAATTTATAATTAATCAAGTGATTGAAAATAAACTCTTTGAGCAAGTTCCCTGTGGAGACGACCCTACTCACTATATATATTACATTTATTAATCTTCTTCTGTGGTGTAGGACTAATATTTAAATTGCAGCTTTGCGACGAGCTAGCAATTTTTGGCGCCGTTGCCGGGGACTATCGCCAAAAGAGGATTTTTCATACCTTGGTTAATTTAATATATATATATTTCTCTAATCTTTATTTCCACTTATTGGTATATGCCTCGCACAGATCGTGGTGGTGAAAAGAATTACGATCCAGAGATTGAAAAGACCGCACGCCGTTTGAGTAAAGAAGCCAGGGAACGAAGGAGAGAAGAGAAAGCGGAGGTGTTGACACCTTTGCTTAATTTGGAAATTCAAATAGCGGAAGATTCAAGTTCATCATCAGATTCTGAGGAAAGCAAAAAAGTGAAAGAGGAAACTGAAATTCCTCAACCTGCTATGGCACAACAGAGAACATTGAGGGAGCTAGCATCCCCTGACTTGGCTCAACAGCCACTCTGTATTACTTTTCCTACTGTGGCCGACAATGCGGCCTCTGTGTTGAAAACTGGACTAATACATTTGTTGCCTAACTTTCATGGTTTGTCAGGAGAAGAACCACACAAACACTTACAGGAGTTTGATGTGGTGTGTACAAGCATGAAACCAGCTGGTGTCATTGAAGATCAAATCAAGCTAAGGGCATTTCCATTTTCCTTGAAAGATGCAGCAAAGGATTGGTTGTTCAACCTTCCTGCAGGTAGTATCACCACTTGGAATGAGATGAAGCGTAAGTTTTTGGAGAAGTATTTTCCTGCTTCTCGAGCTGCAAACCTGAGGAAAGAGATATGTGGTATTAAACAAGCTATAGGGGAGTCACTTTTTGAATACTGGGATAGGTTCAATAAACTTATTACTAGGTGTCCACAGCACCAAATTTCCGAGCAATTACTAATCCAGTATTTCTATGAAGGTTTAACCACTATGGACAGGATGCTTATAGATGCTGCAAGTGGAGGTGCACTTATGAACAAGACACCGGAGGAGGCCTGGGCATTGTTGAATAATATGGCAATGAATTCACAGCAGTTTGGGACAAGGGAAGTTGTTCCAATGAAAGAAGCTGGGGAAGTAAGTTCTTTACAGCAACAATTAACTGAATTAACATCTTTTGTTCGTAAGCTTGCTGTAGGGAATGCACATGTAAAGGCCTGTGGAATATGCTCAAACACGAATCATTCCACTGATCTTTGTCCCACGTTGTCTGAGGAAGTAGAAGTTAATGCAGCTGGATTTGTGCAAATGAGGAATTACGACCCATTTTCCAACACGTACAATCCGGGATGGAGGGATCATCCCAATTTGCGTTATGGGAATCAACAAGCTCCTACACAACAACCTCCGGGTTTTCAACCAGCTCCACCGCTGCCACAACAAAGGGCAGCCCCACAAGCTCCCTTCCCAGGTAATTCTCTACATGATCTAGTTAAGAATATGGCAGCTAATATGTTGCAATTTCAACAGGAAACTAGAACAAGTATAAAGAATTTGGAGGATCAAATGTCCCAAGTAGTGAATGAGGTACGTGATATGAAGCAAAGGGAAAAAGGAAAATTGCCTGCTCAAACACATGCTAATCCTGGAAATGTTAGTGCAATGACGCTGAGAAGTGGAAAGGAATTAGAAGGTCCAAAGGAGATCGTTTCAAAGGAAAAGGCAGAGGATGAAATTGAAAAAGAAATGGAGCAAGAAGCACAAAAATCAAGTGATGAGGTAAAATTAAATTTACCAATTATTCCAAAATCTAATATTGCTCCTTTTCCTCATAGGTTGGTGAAGCCTTCAAAAGGAGACAAGGACAAGGAAATCATGGAGGTGTTTAAAAAAATGGAATTGAGCATTCCATTGTTAGATGCAATCAAGCAGATCCCTCGATATGCAAAGTTTCTAAAGGACTTATGTTCCAACAAGCAAAAAATGAGAGGAGATGAGAAGGTGATAGCAGGAGAAAGTGTATCCGCCATGCTTCAAAGGAAACTTCCACAAAAATGCGGAGATCCCGGTATGTTTGTCATTCCATGCAAGATAGGCAAAATGGAGGTAAAAAGGGCTATGTTAGATTTAGGTGCTGCTATTAATGTAATGCCTAGATCTATTTTTAACTCTTTGAACATTGGACAACTTAAAGAAACGGGCATAATAATTCAATTAGCGGATAGGACTAATGCTTACCCTGAAGGGATTGTAGAGGATGTCCTAGTCCAAGTTAATGAGTTAATATTTCCTGTTGATTTCTATATTTTGGACATGCATGACGAAAATTCACCAAATCCCTCACCTATTTTGCTAGGAAGACCTTTTATGAGCACTGCGCAAACTAAAATTGATGTAAAAAATGGAACTCTCACAATGGAATTTGATGGGGAACAAATAAAGTTTAACATTTTTGATGCTATGAAATACCCTATGGAATCTAATGAATTGTGTGGAGTGGATATACTTGATAGTTGTGTGCAGGAAGTGTGGAAAGAGATGCAAGGGGATGTCATGGTGTACAAGGAAGATCCACCACTTTTAAAAGAAAATGGTATGAAATTTTGTGGATCTTCTTCATTATTTGATCAAGGTAAGAGTTGTTCTTGTGAGATTTGTCCATTTACTAAATCTAACAATGATTCTTTTGATAAAATGGCAACCCCAAGTTTTGCCTTGGACAAGAAGGTGAATGTAAATGGCTTCCAACTTAAGCCAAATTACAAGGGATTTGCAAAGAAAAGAAGTGGAGTATATGACTCCCAGAAGTCCCAAGTGGGAAAATGTTAATTGGAACTTTGACGATATGTCTAGCCAAAGACTTAAAAGAAAGGCGCTTCTTGGGAGGCAACCCAAGTTTCATATTTAAATTTCACTTTATTTAGTTGAATTTTCGAGTCTTAGTTCGAGTCTAATAAAGTTTTCTATGGTTTTGGATTTCAATTGTTGATTTCAGGAGCCTTTGGAGTTGCAGAGTAAAAATTGGTGTTGTGCGTGGGCACACTTAAGAGCAAAAATTCATTCTGGAATTCATAAGGAAAAAAGATGGAGAAACAGAGTAATTAGAAGCCTTGTGCGTGGGCACGCATAAGGAGTAAAATTACACTGGAATTTGGGTTCAAGTAAAGAGAGGGAGAAACAGAATAATTTGAAGCCTTAGGCGTGGGCACGCCCAAGGAGTAAATATACACTGGTATAGGAATGGAAGGAAGGAAGTCCACCAGGCTAAATGGGAGTCTTAGGCGTGGGCACACATAAGGAACAAAAATAGCCTGCAAATTGAAGAGGACTTTTAAAAAAAAAAATTAGTCCAAAATCTAGATCCATGCTCTCTCACTCTCTCTCTCTCTCCTTCTCTCTCACCCCTTACCCACGCCGGAGCACGGCCGCCGCCACCGCCGGAGCTCACCGCCGCCGCCGGAACCCTAGCAGCGCCGGCCTTTCTGTCTCTCTCGTCTTCAACCTCCGCCCTCCATCGATCTCTCTCCGTCGCCCTCAAACCCACCGCCCGCCGCCGCCCCTCGCCGTCCTCGCCTCTGCACAAGTTCGTCACGCCGCCGTCGCCTCCCCCGATCGATCTCGCGAGCGACGCCCCAGCCGCCTGCCACCCATCTCTCGCCTGCAGCTCGCCGTCACGAGCGCCGCCCCTCGCGAACCCTAGCGCCGCCGGATCAGCCCATCGCCCCTGCTCACCGTCGCGAGCTCACCGCCGCCGTCCTCTCTTCCGCTCCACCTCCCGCCGTCGATTCGCGAGCGAATCCGCGCCTGCCCACGCCACGCTGCCCCTCCGCCGCTCGTCGTCTCTGTCGCACCACAGCGCCACCGCCCGCCGCGCCAGCGCGTCCATCGCACCACCTCCCGTCGCTCGCCTCCGCCGCTCTCTCCCTCGCCGGATCTGGAGCAGCGCCGCCTCGCCGCCCTCGTTCGCGAACAGGACGCCGCATCTGAATCCCACCACCACCACCGCGCTGCCCCTCCGCCGCTCGCCGCCTCTCTGCCTTCTACAGCCGCGAGCCACCATCTTCTACAGCCCCTCTCCACGCGCCGCCGGATCCGCCGCCCTCCACCAACTCCGAGCTGCGCCGCCCCTGTGCCCTAGGGGAAATTGTGAGTTTTCTTCTTCCCTTTTGTTTATTTTCAATTTGTGCCCTAGTTCTTCAATAGTCAAAATTTCAAATCTGAATTGTTAAAATTGCTGTGGTGAGTGTTGAAATTGGATTAACAATTGGAAAATTTGATTTGGGGCTTGTTGCTTATCACTGTGTTGTTAAGGTTTTTGCACATCACATAATTGGATTCAATTTGATTGAGGAATAGAAGTTGGATAATTGTGGAATCGTGTTGCTTGTTGGTCTGTTGGATAATTGAATCAAGGGAGTTCTGAATTAATTGAGATTTATTTTGTCATGGTTTAGCATTGGACATGATGTATTAGATTGCATATTTGTTCTTGGCATTGTTGGTATTTTCTGAGTGCAGGGATTTTCGAATGGGGAGAAACAACACCCAGGCTAACCGGTCCAAAAAGAAGGCTCTGGCACCTATTTCAAAAGGGGTTTCTAAACCCCCAACAAAGAAAGGTCCAACAAAGTTGCCACCTTGAAAGCATCTCAGACCGAAATTCAAACTTCCCAGGCTCGCCTTGAAGCAAAGATGGACTCTATTTTAGAGATCCTCCGGGCCAGACAATAGGCCCCGCAGGCACTTCCACCTAATCCAGGGAAGTACTTATCTCCTCTTAATTTCATCTTTATTTTGCAATAGGGACATTGCATGATTTAGGTGTGGGGGGATTTTTAGGATATGCTTACACATGAATATGATTTTTGAACTTCCTAGTTTGTCCTCTTGTGTTGTCTTGCCAAGTCTTATGTGCATTGCTTGACTATTGTAGAGTTTGCCATGTTCTTAGTCAAATTAATTGAGGGGTATGCTTAGTTTTCTATCACTTAACCCTAAGTGAGCTATTTGAGCATTTTTTTTAAATTTGAGCCTTTTTTTTTAAAAAAAAAAATAAAAAATAAAAAATAAAAATAAAAAAAATAAAAAAAAAACTCATCACATATTTGCTCAAATTTTCTTGTTGTGTGAAACGCATGAGACTTGATTTTCTAGAACTTGCTTGATTATACATAGTTGATTGTACTCTCATTTTTGAATCTTGATGCAAATAAAATGATAAGGGCACTAGGAATACCCCATTTTGGCCTTGTTTTCCCCTTGACCCATGTTTATCCTTTAGTGAACCACTCTGAGCCTATTGATGATATATCAATTTTTCTTGGTTCATGTTTAACCCCTTAGCCTGAGACCTTTTTCTTCGATTATGGCCATACACTCATTTGAACCCTAGGAACATGAGGAAATTTGTTTAAGTATCATTACATGTGATTTTGGTTAAAGATTGCACTTGATGTGAGTTGATTGAGTTTTTGTATTCGACATTTGATTTTGTTATTGTACTGCCTCTCTCTAAAAAAAAAATTAAATGAAAAAAAAAAAAATACCAGGGCAGTGGAAATAAATAGTTTGGAACGTGTTCCTCTAACCGGAGTGTTATGAACAAAGAGTTGAAGTTCTGTCTGCAATTTTCAGACAATGGAATTCCTCTCATAAACGTACCAAGCTATTGAAAGCCACCAAAAAAAAAAAAAAAAAGAGAGGCAGACATGTTTGTATTAGCTGCAAGTGTAATTCTTTATTTTGAGAGCAGCATGATCATTGATGTCAAAGAGAATTTGTGCAACTTATGTTTCGTAGCATGTTTTGATGGTTAGACAATTTCCTCAATTCCTTTTAACCTACATATTCCATATTTTCTTACCCCAACCTTAGCCCCGTTACAACCCTAATAAAGACCCTTTGATTATGAGCATCATGTTCTTATTTGAGATGTGAATTTACTGTGATTAGATAGCAAGCCTATGGGATTGATAGTTCTCTATGCATATTGAGTGAAATCTAGCCTAAACACTTGAGGGTGAGTGATCTCTTATTATATTTTCCCATTTTGTGAGGATAGTTGGCTTTGCATACCTTGATTTTGATGAAACTTTGACATGGTTGAATGATACTTGGTTTGGCATGCACTTTTGATATTTGGTCTTGATATATGCTTGAGGACAAGCATGGATTAGGTGTGGGGGAGTTGATATATGTTGTATTTGATGATATTTTTATGCATATGTCAACTTAAATTGTTTGAGAAAATTAATAAAAATGGACTTGATTGGATTGATTTTTGGGACATTGGTGTTGTAGGAAAGGTGGCAAAATTTCCAACATTGGGCAGCCTATTTTGAAGTGTTGGGCGTGCCCACGCCTAAGGTCCAATTTCCAGCTGTGGGGTCTATGTGTGAAGCATCAAAATTTGCAAAAAGATCCTTGGGGCTAAATTGAAGCATCTAAATCTTTGGGCATCAATTTTCAGATTTTTCTTCATGGCATCAAATCTTTGGGCATCAAATCCTTGGGAATCAATTACAAAAGAATAATCAAATGCATGATTTTGATGTTTTTGGATGCAATTGAGGGAGGCTTTTGGATGCAATTGAGGAGGCTACTACCATGAACATGCAAAAAGGGAGAAAGAAGAATTAAAAATTGGTCTTGTTTTGCTATAAATAGGAGGAGACCAAAGAGCAAAGGACACACAACATACAAGCCACAACACACACACAACATACAAGCCACAACACACACACAACACATTGGCCATTATTCCACAAAACACAAGACATTGGCCAATTTTCCACCAAAAAGAGGTTCCAACCATTGGAGACACACTAGAGAGGATACTCCATTTTTGTTGGCACTTACAAAATTGGAGGATTCCAAGGGCAATAAGGATTCGTCCTTCGTGGGTGATTTTCTTGTTCAAATTCTATAATTGATTACCATGTTGGATTGTGTGGATTTGGTTATGTTTTGGATGGATTGTGAGTAGTTTTCTTATCTAGTTTAGGCTTTGAATTTGTGTGTGGATATGGAATTGTGAGACTTATTTTGTTGACATATTTTTATGCTTAATTGAATTGGGTATTTTTAATTCCTCTATTTATTATGTTTTGAATTGCTTGATTGATATAGCGGCCGCGTGTTGATTGAGTAATTTATTGCTAGATTGGGAAGTGCATCCGTAATTGTGTATTTTTCCAATCAAGTAGCAAACTAGAGGAAGAATACTCTAGTGAGGGATTAAAATCGGTTTTAAACACTACCTCGTAGGATTAGTGTTGAATCGAATTGGGTTTTTCTTGTGCTAAATGCTATCAAGTCATGATATGCTATGGTCGTACCTAGTATTCACACTTGATTAGGGGAATGGTTTATGGTCGTACCTAAATCATCGAATAAGTATGGAAAAATTGGTTGGGAAACGCTTGTAGACCAACTTTAACCAATTTAGTCAATTAGCCAATTAAGTTAAATGCATGTCAATGATCAATTCCATATCCAATACATAATTCATGCCTAAACTAGAGTTTTAATTATCCTAAAGAGCTCACTTGTTACCTTGCAATTATTCTTGTTATTATTTGATTTTTATTTTCTTTTTACTAGTTTAGTTGAAATCAAATCCCCCCATCTTTATAAATATAAATATAATTTATAATTAATCAAGTGATTGAAAATAAACTCTTTGAGCAAGTTCCCTGTGGAGACGACCCTACTCACTATATATATTACATTTATTAATCTTCTTCTGTGGTGTAGGACTAATATTTAAATTGCAGCTTTGCGACGAGCTAGCAGTAGCGCATCAGGATCTGGAGCTCGAACAACTAGATGTGAAGACAGCCTTTCTTCATGGGGAATTGGAGGAGGAGATCTATATGTCTCAGCCTGAAGGTTTTCTTGTACCAGGAAAAGAAAACCATGTTTGCAAATTGAAGAGACCATTATATGGTCTGAAGCAATCTCCGAGACAGTGGTATAAAAGATTTGATAGCTATATGGTTGAGCTTGGCTACAACAGAAGTCCATATGATTGTTGTGTTTATCACAAGAAGTTGGAAGATGGTTCGATCATCTATTTGCTTCTGTATGTAGATGACATGCTCATTGCTGCACGGAACAAGGCCGATATTCAGAAATTAAAGGGTCTACTGAGTGCAGAGTTCGACATGAAGGATTTGGGTGCAGCGCAGAAAATTCTGGGGATGGAGATCTATCGAGATAGAGATCAGAAGAAGCTTTTCTTGTCACAGAAAAGCTACATCCAGAAGGTTCTGTCAAAGTTTGGAATGTCTTCGGCGAAACCTTTGAATACTCCATGTGCTACTAATACACAACTCTCAGCTACCTTTGCACCTAAATCTGAAGCTGAGAAGGAGTATATGGCAAAGGTTCCATATTCTAGTGCCATTGGGCAGCTTGATGTATGCCATGGTATGCACTAGACCTGATTTGGCACAGGCAGTCAGCGTGGTTAGCCGATTTATGGCGAACCCAGGAAAAGAGCATTGGCTTGCTGTGAAGCGAATTTTTCGCTACTTGAGAGGTACATCTGATGTTGGTCTCATCTATGGAGGCGACTTGCAGTGTTCGGTGGTTGGGTATTCTGATTCTGGTTATGCTGGAGATGTGGATAGCAGGAGATCAATGACTGGTTATGTTTTCACTCTTGGAGGCTCTGTCGTCAGTTGGAAAGCAACTTTGCAAGCTACAGTAACACTGTCTACTACGGAGGCAGAATACATGGCGTTGACAGAGGCTGCCAAAGAGGGAATTTGGTTAAAAGGACTGGTTGGCGATCTTGGTCTACATCAAGATCAAGCAGTTGTGTTTTGCGATAACCTCAGTGCAATATGTTTGGCTAAGGATCATGTTCATCATGAGAGAACCAAACACATTGACGTGAGATATCATTTTCTGAGATCAGAATCGAGGATCAAAGTGCAGAAGATTGCTACGGCAGATAATCCTGCAGATATGTTCACTAAACCTGTACCTCATAGCAAGTTTCGACATTGCTTGGACTTGCTAAATGTTTTGAGCTGCTGATTGCCTCTCTGAGGCATTTTGTTTTCCCATGGTGGGAAATTTGGAGGCAAAAGAAGAGTTGGAGTACCGTTTGGTACATTTGTGTTCATGGTTTGGGTACATTTGTTTTCAGGGAAAAGTTTGAGATCAAGGTGGAGCATACTCATCGTTCGACAATGCTTAGGTCGCACCAAGGTGGAGATTTGTTAGGTGGTGCGATGGTAGGTGGGGTGGATGGAAGTTGGACAGCTGCTTCTTAAATGCCATCCCCTTGATTTTTCCTAAATAGCAGTTCGTCATATTGGAAGAAATGCACACAAAAACACAAAAGAGCAGCAGTAGCAAAGCAATTCTTAAGCTTTCTGCTGCCTTCTCTTGAATTTAGTGGGCAGTTTTAGCCCAGAGAGTGAGTGTGTTTCGGTAGGCTTTTTCTTTTGTGAGGAGTCTACATTTGTTGAGTGGGTTTTGTGGGTCCGGAAATTATTGTCCAAACCCTTTTGTAATATTTCCCCTCATAGTAAAATTTGTTTCTCCTTTTGCCTGTGGATGTAGGTCGATTTGACCGAACCACGTAAATTCTCTGTGTCTATTTATTTTGCTGCATTTGGCTAATTTGGGTACACTTCCGCAACAACTATTATATTCCTTTTTTTGCAGAAATATACTAGTATATTCTAAAATTATGTGAAAAATAAATTCAATAAGATTCCACTTGATTATATTTTTTCTCTATAATTGCAATAAAAATTTAAGTCAAATTTATATAATGAACAGTGTCAATCGTCAAAATGGGGCATTACAAACGGGACCGATGGAGTATATAGAATTTACTTATAAATTTGACCCAATGCTAATAATAATAATAATAATAATAATAATAATAATAATAATAATAATAATAATAAAAGGGAATAGAGGTAGTGATATCGAGTCGAGTATCGAACCTGAACAGTATAATTTGAGCTTGTACAGTAAAAAAAATTAAAGTTCTAGCCCGAATTTAACTATATAGTATATAATTTGAATTTAAATTGGCAGTTTTACTTATTATGCTACAAAATATAAATTTATTATGCTTGATAAGCTTAAATTATATCTAATAATTTTTTTATTTTTATATTTTTAAAATTTAATAATTTAATCGAATTTTGATCGAGCATGGAGTCGAGTTTTCACCACCGTGTAGTTTAAACGTACTTAAAATGTAGTAAAAGGAACGCATTATGAAAATGAATGACGAAGGGATGGGATAAGGGTTGACTGGCTGTAGGCTGTAGCAGTCTTTAATTTCCTTTTGACCATGAAATGATTATCTTGTTAATTCTATTTTATTATAATAAAGCATTGTATAAGTATATAATTATAATTAACTTTATTTATAGACCAATTATATACTCCATATATTGAAAAACTTTGAAGTCAGTGTCTAGCGGTCAACTTACAGGTGATGAGCTCGAGAAAAAGATTCTTAACATTTTTATTGCCCACATTATTAAATCTAATTTGCAAATAGTATCGAATTTAATACTTTTTCTTTTCTTTTCTATTATACACGGAAATTAATAATTTTTTTTAATATAACAAAGTATGTTCCAGAATATTTGAAATTATTTTTCTTTTCATTTATGCATATTTTGTTTTTCTATCTGGCTCATGAATTTTTTGAATTAGACTTACATTTTTGAAGTATATGATTCTAAATTTGTGAAAGATAATAATAATTTTTTTAAG
Source organism: Hygrophila difformis (assembly GCA_030278955.1). Lineage (NCBI taxonomy): Eukaryota > Viridiplantae > Streptophyta > Magnoliopsida > Lamiales > Acanthaceae > Hygrophila > Hygrophila difformis. Next base: position 40,148,457 of record JAOANR010000012.1, on the reverse strand, counting down.
GGTGGCAAAATTAATATAAAAGACAAATGAAATACCTACATTAATTAGTAGTATATTCAACCACAACATTTCCCAACCCTTCACCTCTCATCCAAGGATTTTCTCAACTTCTCATATTTCCTCTTTCTTTTTTCTTCAATCATTGTTGAATTAGATATATTCAAATACTGAGCATTACTCCTTGTAAGAAAATTGACCTACGTACCTTGCAGACACATGAATAAATTTGATGTAAAAAATACACAATAATTGTAAGAAAACTGAAAGAAAGAAATTACTGCTAAAACGACGTCAAGTCATCAATCTTTTCCACATCAGAAAAACTCTAGAAAATGGTCCAAATTCAATTTGAATAGCTCGATCCATTAACTCAATTTATACAATAATTCATAGCGTGCGACAAATGGACACCACTTTCCAACACTTTATCCTTTTCCTCACCACTCTAACACGACATATACACATCCCCACCTCAATGACAACCCATACACATTTTTTTTTAACAACACTTTTCCCACTTTGCTACAAAAAAATTGCATGAATTGAATGATAAAAAAGAAGGGTCCCTTTTTGTTCACTTTCCACTCTATGACTGTGATATCTCAATCCCATGCAAAACGTTAAAAACAGAAAATAAAAAAAATAAAATGGGATGAAAAATAATTGGAATTAGGCAGGAACATGTCTGTGGAACAGACCAATGGAGAGGCAACAAATGGGTTGGTGCAATGTTTTCCTGCCTCTTGAATTGTGAGGAATGTGTTAGTGGGAACCTGCAAGTTTGCCCCAACATTTGCAGACAGTACTAAAGTTGAGATAATTTTGGTGGGGGGGAGGGAGATGAGATATATATATATATATATATACACTACTATATCAAAAGTTCTAATTACTTGCATCACCAGGGAACTCTGCAAGTCTGGCCAATTTCTTGGTGTCATTTTCTTGGCAAGTGGTTGGTTGTTTGGTTGGCCAAAGCCATGTAATTTTACCTTTTTTTCAATCAGTTCATTCTTCACTCTGGTCTATGGGTGTGTGATTTAGATTAGACCCCATGCATGTCTTGGGGGAAATCGTTTGTTTGTGTACATGAACAATAGTTGGGAAGTGACTGATGAATTTTGTTTTTGATGCATTATGATGAAACGAATTGGAGGAGCATTTCTGGTCAGGGCTTGGAATTTAGAGTGGATGAGTGGGCTCAATGGTTTTTGGACTAATTACCCAATAGAATTCTTTAGGTTACTTGGAAAGAATTTGTGTGCAGTAGTATTTTGCCCTTGAATGGAGTCAAGGGACAATTTTGGGCATGTTGGGTCATATTATAAGGCCTGATATATTATTTTGAACTACAGCCGATTAGTTTATTTAAGAGAGAGATTTAAAAAAAAAAAAATCTAATTTTGATCCCTACCTAAATATTCTCCAACTTTAATACTTATATCGAACTTCCTCTAAAGTCGATATGTGCTGATTTGTATTTGATGAAGTGAAGCAATTCACAAGCCTCCCTATATACAGCCTCCATTTGTAGAATGGCAGAGGGGCCACAACCTATTACAGCAGGATAAGAAATTCCCCAACTCAAAAGGATTAACCTATTAAAGAGTCGAGTGAGAATCGAACACTCAACCTTAAAATTGGAAGTCGGAACATGACCACCAGGCCAAATCCCCATTCCTTAATCATGAATATTTATACATATTATATAACGAAAATAATTAAAAACACTAAAATCTTACCCAAAATAATTCTAGCCCGAATACACTCATTCCACAAACTACGTTAGATTGTTATTGTCAAAATTATATATATATGCATATATATAAATAAAATAATTAAATATAACAAAAACCAACCCCAAATAACTAACCTAAAAACACAAACATATGTCAGTATAAACTAATACCTGTCTCAAATTAGTACTACTATTTAACAGCAAGTTATAGTCTTTACTGTCAAAGTAATACATAAAAACACAAACAACATATGTCATATAAGCTTTGATAAATCATTAAAAGAGCATGACCCTTCTTCCCTTAAACACAAGTTATAGTGTTTACTTTCAAAGCATACCGGATTGGCCTGGGACTTAGAAGGAGGCTCAATACATTATTCACCAATGGTACGGGTCTGCAGCCTCTTCCTCTCTAATTCAAGCTAACCGAATAAAGAAAGAATAAAATGGCAGAATAGACATCAAAATAAGTTAATTTCGTAGTTTTGTTCACGAAAAGATTCTGCCATACTTGAATCACAAAGGACTTTTCAAGCATCTTACCACTTTACGCACACGCTCATTGGCAGCGGGGGTTCCACCGGTGACAGACTCGGGGAGATATGGGCTGCTAACACGGACATCATTCATCACGACTATGGTGGTTTTGTCCCAACGAACTGGAAGCCTGTTTACGTTACAAACAGCATCAATACATTAGGCAGTTCAATCATTAGCCTGCTTACATACTGTAAAGGGTTTCTCTATATTTCACTGTTCACAGATATCCCTTTATTAAGACTATATATAAGAGGAAATACAATTAGGAGAACATACATAGGATCCCTAAATATTGTATATAAAGATATAACTACCTAATGGTAGCAACATTCGTATTCTATGTTTGGGAGTTATTGAAAGGATGTAAAAGAGAATGGCAAGGATTGTGCTTAATTCATTTGATTTAGTTGAATAAGAACATAACTGACAAATTAAAAATATGTACTGTTGAGATTCATCTTTTAGGATGAAACAAATATTATCATGGAAACAAGCACTTATCTTGGTATAATCGGTATAATCAGCACGTATCAGTATAAAACATTTGGTATAATATGTCTCTATCTCCAACCTCACCTCAACATCAATGATGCATTTCACACCATAATGACAAACAAATAAGGTTAAGAGAATAACAAGGTGGTATAGAAAAGCTCAAACAAATTTCAATATTCCATAATCCACCCATGTTCGGGGAAGGATTTGAAATGTAACCTTGTCTACATTTATTAGGGAGGACACTTAACTAATAAAGCACTCAATATCTAAACTAAAATTTATCCAATGATCAAAGTGGGATTTCAAATAAAATCTCTACATATACAGACTAAAATGTAACTTTAGTCACTATGATTAAAAATGAGTAACAAATCGGACAAAAGTCGCAACATTTGCATAGTGTATGCAGATATTTTGATATCATCGTTTATTAGTACACTCTCCAATCTCCATGTGCACTTACTACCCCAATCAATTTAGAACTCAATCTTAAGGCAGTAATGCAGTCTAAGTCTAAACTATACCATCAAGCCATGAATTTATTTTAGTAAAATATCATATTTGATAAGACTTTTGATCAAGTGATAACGAAAACATTCCATTACTTAATATCATCTTTATTTTATTAATCAAATTTAGACATTTTTAGTTAAATAACCCTTTACATTGTTATCAAACTTGGATGCTTAAATCATAAAGTTTATGAATACCAAACAAACCTACTCAATGTAGAGTATGCCATTCTTTTATCCAGTTACATGCAACTATAAGAAGAACATCAAAGCAATGTGTAAACAAATGATTAGTGGACTAAAATACAGTGACATATTTATTTGCACATACCAAAATAAAGGTGTGATACAATAGTGTTTCATTTTTTTAAAAAGAAAACATATTTGCAAATACCAAAATTAAAGGGGAAACTTCCATATAGAATTCTAAAATGTTGATATCAAATGTTGGAGTGCCATAATGCAAGGAAGAAATCTTCATATTGTTTTATATTTTTAGGGTAGGAAAGGCTTAGGAACTTGGTTTAGAAGAATAATGACTCCTAGCTATTATTTTATCCAACTGAATCATATGTTTACATGTTATTAGAGCCTTTGATTAACAAGGGAAAATGTGGGATAACCAATCCAATGGGCTTTTCAAGTAAACAAGCCCTCAAAGTAAAATTGCAACGGACATCATATATCCTTCACTCGCTCTTAACACGCACTTATTGTTGTTCACAGTACTAATCACAAGAGTTATATGTATACCTAATGAACTGTGCATATTGATTTATTCATAGGACTAAAACTTTACTTGTCATCAGCTCTGCTGTTTCAGTACTGTGAACTGATAAAGAAGAAAAGGAATATTACGTTTTAGCCAAAGCATCAAAAATACTCTGCGCCTCAGGAGTAACACCCACTCCAATCCTCTCGGCCTCAGCCTCCGCCTGTCTGCAATCACAACACCCAAAACATAACAAAAAAATCATTAAACAGCCACCCCCTCCTCCCCTTGAGCACTCTAAGTATTTACAGTCCAAATACCTACATAAAAGAAATTGAATGGGCCAATTCGGGACAATACCTAATAGCCGATTCTTCTCTGGCCTGAAGTGTGTTGAGATCAAGGAAACACTTCTTCACATCCAGAGGATCCTCAGCTTTACCCAAATAGTTCCATTCTTTGATGCAATTAGCCTTGAGGAGTCTTATATTCCTCTTAGACCCTACCCCAGATTTCACTCCATCTTGTAATTTCCAAAACAAAGTTAAAGAATCCAATAATGGGGAACAAGAAACCAGTAATGGGGAATACAAAACCAAACAGGCACAAAAATAAAAAGAATTTGAACCGTGTCAGGCATCAATAATCCGATTCAACACAACAATTAATCATGGGGAATACGAAACCAAACAAGCACAAAAATACAAAGAATTTGAAGGCATTAATAATCGGATTCAACACAACAATTATGAATGGCGAATACGAAACCAAACACGCACAAAAACAGAAAGAATTTGGACGGTTTTACGCATTAATAATACGATTCAACCCAATAATTAAACTAGAAAACAATTAAATAATTTGTGAAGGATATGAAGGATGAGGAGGTTAGAGGGGCGATCAAAGGCGATGACTTGGGCTTGGAACTCCTCGCCGAGAGTGGTTTCGATCGAGAGTATGCATCCGATTGCGAATTCTTCGCCCTGGCCGTGAGCTTCCATGTTCGCCGAAGTGATTTTGCCGCAGAGCAGAACCCTTTCCCCAATTTGCCTCAGTATGAAACGAGTGCAGACTTGTGTAATTCTGCAATTTGAAAACGCGCTTTTTTGTCAAAATGAAAACGCGCTTTTTAGTTCAGAAAATGAAGCGAAAATGCAACAAACAAATAGAAGTATATAAATAATAAATATAAAATAAATTTAGCAATTAAAATTCAATAATAAAGATTATTTAACTATAAAATTTTAGAACTATCGTAAGTATATATAAATATAAAATTTGGCCAAAAAGTTAATATATCAAAATAAAAATTTATTATCTGTGTGGAAAATATAAGAATTTTTTTAGTTTTAGTCCCATCAGTTATTATCGCTCCAATTTTGGTCCTCAATTTTTGAAATTTCAATTTTTTGTCTTATTATATACTCCTACATACCACATTCGTCTCAAAATATTTTTTACGGATCAACTTTTTACGCAATCCAATACGTATTTAAAAATTTATACATTATCCAAATAAATAATTTTTTTGATAAAAAATAAATAATTTTTTTGTTTATTTGCAAAATACTCATAATCATAATCTAATTAATAATCAGTAATCCATTTACTCCAGTGCAAATTATTTATTTGCATGAAATAATATACTATTTCATATGTTAAATGAAATAATAGTACTATAGTATTTTTTTTTGGAAAAATAGTACTATAGTATTAGTACTATTTATGAATTTATTAGAAGAATAACATATGTTAAATGATAATAATTGATATTATTTATAAACATAGGGGTATATTGTACTTCCTCCAATACATATACAAAATATTTTAATTAATATTTAAATAATACTAACTATTTAAAAAATTATAACCATATTATTTTATTTATGTGCATTAATTGTGTTTATAGTTAGTTCTTTAAAATTTTATTTTTTTATAATTTCTGTAGTACGAATTTTTACTATCCTTGATTATGAATATATATAATATATGTAACACCCCGATTTAATTAACTCATAATTAAATTAATTTAATTATGGTTAATTAACAAAAGTCTTAGTATGTGACTTATTTTGTAGGGAATGAAGATTTAAGTGGGGGAAATAAGTGAGTTCAACTCACTAGATAATAAGAGTCAAGTGCTCAAATGGGTGCATTGTGGTCAAGACAAGTGGTGTAACTCTTTTAACCCACATTCCGACCCGACCCGAGACTCATGACCCGACCCGGATCCATTTTTTACTCTTCAAAATTTGATTTTTGGGCATTGAGACCCATTTCTTCATCCTCCTCTTCCCTAATCCCGTCACCCCTCTTGAAGGAGCTAGGGTTCATGCCAAAATTCTTCCAATCCTTAAGTTCTTGCTAAAATCACTTAGGAAATCCATCCTACAACTTGAGGTAAGTGTTTTTCATAGTTAATTACATGTTTTGGTGGAGTTAGAAGTGTTTTTGGTGGGTGTTCTTGTTAGTGACGAAAATTGGGGATCTTTGCCAATTCTTGTAGTTGAAGCTTGGATTCTTGTTTGGAAGCTGAATTAGTGTTGGAGGAAGCTAAGGTTAGTACTTGAGACCATTTTGGTGTTGTTGATTTCAGTTTTTAAGCTTCAAATGGTTTCAAGATCAAGAAATCATGTTCTTGGATGAATTATGATGTTTGGAGCTTGATTCTTGCAATATAGGCTTGGAATTGTTGATTGGAAGCTTGCAGGTTGAGAAGAGGAGCTTGGAGACTCATCTACATATCAGGCAAGGGTAGAGATAGGCCTAAATGGGGGCATAATCGGTGGAATGGCCGGAAATCGCCATTTCCATCGTTTCTGTTGTGTCGGCGCGCCCTCGACGCGCGAGCGCGCGAGCAGCGCGCGAAACACGAGTTCACGACAGCACTGTACAGGGCGCGCGCTCTTGGCGCGCCCTTCCCACAAAGACCGCGCGGGGAGCGCGCGGTCCGTGCTGTTCCGACGTTCTGTTCGCTCGTTTCCCGATTCTTCGTCCTTCGTGTTTCCTTAGTTCTTCTTATGCTTCTAGCATGCCATAACTATCATTATGCTCACAATCTTTGAACTTAGTTGCGATTAGCGGTGATCTACAATGCCTTAGTTAAGATCGAGACTTGTTTCGCTTCTATGACGATATGTGTTGATGCCGATATGGGGGACTTGGCACACCCCGGAATATTTTAAAACTACTATTTTTAAAGAGCCCGGATTATTTTGTTAAAACTATTATTTTCAAGTATTATTATTTTTAAAGTTATCATTTATAAACTAGTAGTATATTTCAAAGAGCCCAGACTATTTTAAAGCTATTTATTTTAAAGAAAATACTTCACTCGAGATGAGTGATTGAATTGAATCTGAGTATCTGTGATGATATGTGAATATCTGTGATGATATGTGAATATCTGTGATGATATATTGAGACTGAAAAGGATTTATATCCTAGTCTGTATTTGGCTAGAAAGGGCTCATGACCCTTAGCCTGACCCGCTTGCCGTAAGCCACGATTTCAGCTGTTAGTGTCCGCGGCGGGGGCACTGTGGGTATGTCTCTCGACCATTAAGGGGTGTGGACCCTTATATGGGAGGGAATACCGACCATGGTACCTAGGTGCGCGCTAGACATGCTTATGTGCTGCATTTAGGGTAGATAGACATCTTAGGTCATAACATTTCATCTCATCATCCATCATTCATCTTATTTGCAGTGGTTGAAGCACCGGTATGGGACGGTGTGATGTTTACTTATTTGCACTGTTCAATTTTTATGTTATGCCTAACAAATGTTAAAAACGGAATATATCTCCACATATATTTATAAATATACTTCTAGGGAATCAAGAATTATTCTTGTTTCCCCTTATGCCGATTCTTCTATTCTTGCTCAGTACCTTGTACTGACCCTTGCTATGTTTTTATGTATAGATATTCCCGGGGAGGACGCAGAGCCTGAGCACGATGTGGGGTTTGGGGATGAGTGATCTACCTAGGGATGCATTAGCATGTTGTGGACTTATGTGCTTGTCTTGAATAATATGCTATAACGCTATTACCTTGTCTCGTACTGCTTGTGGTACCGATCGGTACATTATGTTCTGTCTTGTGTGTTACTTAATATCTCTGACAGGTTGAGATGAGACTGATATGTCGACTGTTATGTCGCATGAATAAGGCTTGTAAGCCGGACGTCTGTTATGATGTGAGGTTTCCTTTCTGGATTTGTATTATGATTCATTGGCTTCCTGTTACTTGGCTACGTGTTATTGATCTTAAATTGATTGGCCAACAGTTTAAGAGAGGTAACACGGCAGTGACGTCCAAAGTGTGGTAAACTGCATTATGCGAGAGGATGCCCTCAACCTGGAGCATGCCTTCGATGTGGTCGACATGGTCATCAACTGCGTGATTGCCGGACACGGAGAGAGAACATCGACAAGAGAGAGGATGTGACTACTCGACCTAAGCAACCACGAAACCCAGACGATCAAGGTGGCAACAACCAAAGGCACCAACACCCTCAGAATAAAGACCAAAACCCGAAACCTCTTGAGAGTACTGAATAGGCAGTTATGGGGACATAACTGGAGTCCTAAGGGGGAGAGGATGTAATACCCCGTAAGAATGCATAAGCATTTATTTTTGAAACTCGAATATTTTGTATCCCAAATAAATTCTTTTTGAACTACGTAATGACTTGATCCCTTCACGGGGTACGTAGGCAACTTGGAAATTTCAATTCTGGGTTCAGTCAAATAATATCAAACAACAAAACACAATGATACAATCGCAATCAATCAATCGGTCAATAAGTCGCGCAACTTCGGGGACGAAGTTGATTCTTAAGGAGGGTAGATTGTAATACCATAGAAATTGCCCGATATATATGTATGAATATATATATTTTGATCAATTCACTAAGTAGATTTTTAATCAAATCTATATATATTTATATGTTCAAATATGTGCTTAAAGATTAGTATATTATTTTCTACAAAACATACTTTGAAAAATTATATATATTTGTCTTTTCAAATAAATATATGGATTTCAATATCAAGTGTAATAAGTATATGGTTCATAGAATATTTTAAATCCATATACAAGTTTATATACACATATATACCTTGGTCTTGAAATAATCTTTCCAAACATGTACACATGTATATACATGTATATATTTACATGTTTAAATTATAATGAGAATTATCTATTTTCTATATATCCTTGATTAATCATTCTACCCATATTTTTTTTATGAATTATTCTAGAATGCCATAATATAATTGGGAATAATTTGACTATGGTTTGAAATTGTAGGGTGGAATATTAATCATATCTTGTCATTTTCAAATAAAGAATATATTCCTTTTTGAAGCTATGTATGACTTACAAGATCACAAAAATTCCCACATTATGATTTTTTTTAAGATAAGAATCTTAATATATATATATATAAAAAAAAAAAAAAAATTTAAAAAAAAAAAAAAAAGTTACTGTAGCATGCTACTGTAGCGCGCTACTGTAGCATGCTACTGTAGCAGTCGGGATTTATGTGTTTTTGGGACTTTTTGCCATTTTTTGGGTCCCAAAGGTGGGAATCTTGATCTATCACGGGTGTGGCATCTTTTTGGATGTTATGTAATCAATCCCATCCCCATTCTCAGCCATTTTCATCAATCATTCACCCCAAACTCTCCAAAAACTCTCCCAAAAGCCAAACACTCTTCCGACGAACTTCCGGCGACTTTCCGACGAGTTTCCGGCAACCAAATCCAACCAAGGAAGTGTGTAGATCAAGGATTGCAGGCTTTGGATTGTTGGTAAGATGTTATTCAAGTTTCCTTATGATTTTAAGATCATAAACATCATACTAACTTACGAATCTTCATATTCGAACACAAATCGGAGCCAAGGGAAGAATAAATCGGGTGGAAGAGATTCGTTCGTGACATCCCGTGGATTCCGGACGACCCCGTGACTTCCTAGACGTCATCCCCACTGTAAGTTAACCTTACTATGGTTTTGGGTGACTTAAAATGCAACCAAACATAGAGATTCAACTCAAGAAAATTAACAAAAATCTGTCAACAAGAGAAAACCCTCAACGCAGCGTTTTCGTATGAATTTTTCGAACCTCTAAAGCTGCTCAAACAATAAAACTCAAAACATGAAAAGTGTTGCTAAGACTTTGGTCTAGCCTCTGTAAAAATTTCATAACCCATACGGATACACCCGAGAGGATAGGCCCAAAAATATAAGATGCCATTTTGGCAATCTTTCGCGCGTAATCATCATTGCCGTTTAGGCACAAAATGAATAATTAGGAGGGCACCCTGCAGAGCACTCACCCCCCAATGAAACCGATATCGTTTCAACTTTAGTGTAACGGGATTTCCAAAAATACAACTTTATCGTATCACAAGATTTCGATCGTTGTTTAGAGATTTCAAAATTTCACAAGTTTAAAACCGATCGATGTCACAGTTTACGCCTTTTCAGTTTAAAAATCCATTTCTTAGGCGATTAATCTGAAATTTTCACAGTAGCTCAAATACATCCCAATGAACAACTTTCATGTTTTGAGTTTTTGGGAAAAATGATGGGAAGCATGTCAAAAATCAAGTTTTCTACACAAACAAAAAGCTGTCAGGATTCAGGTTTGACATCTGTCAAAGATTTGACTTTTTAACATGTCAAATGAACTCCAAAAATTCTGAAAATTTACAGGCACTTAAAAGACACCAAAATAAACAAGTTTTATTAGAGGCAAATTATGCAAATTCATCACGGATTAAGTCAGATTAATCTACTAAGTTCGGTCTTAAAATCTGTCTCAGTTTCCGAAAGGTTCATGCACCACAGAATATGTTCGACGCAGTTTGGGATAGCAAATCTTAATGAAAGTGCATGAAATTATTGCTCGGAAATAAAACGCCGATAGATTCAAATTCAAAATGGAATAAAAGAGGGAAAGGAAGCCCGAAGACATTCCATCAATTGAGTCAAGACAATTGGAATTAAATTCAAGAAGGAAAAGAATTTTAATTCCAAGAACCCGTGAAGTCGGAAGAAATTTAATGATACAATCGCAATCAATCAATCGGTCAATAAGTCGCGCAACTTCGGGGACGAAGTTGATTCTTAAGGAGGGTAGATTGTAATACCATAGAAATTGCCCGATATATATGTATGAATATATATATTTTGGTCAATTCACTAAGTAGATTTTTAATCAAATCTATATATATTTATATGTTCAAATATGTGCTTAAAGATTAGTATATTATTTTCTACAAAACATACTTTAAAAAAATTATATATATTTGTCTTTTCAAATAAATATATGGATTTCAATATCAAGTGTAATAAGTATATGGTTCATAGAATATTTTAAATCCATATACAAGTTTATATACACATATATACCTTGGTCTTGAAATAATCTTTCCAAACATGTATACATGTATATACATGTATATATTTACATGTTTAAATTATAATGAGAATTATCTATTTTCTATATATCCTTGATTAATCATTCTACCCATATTTTTTTTTATGAATTATTCTAGAATGCCATAATATAATTGGGAATAATTTGACTATGGTTTGAAATTGTAGGGTGGAATATTAATCATATCTTGTCATTTTCAAATAAAGAATATATTCCTTTTTGAAGCTATGTATGACTTACAAGATCACAAAAATTCCCACATTATGATTTTTTTTAAGATAAGAATCTTAATATATATATATATATAAAAAAAAAAAAAAAATTTAAAAAAAAAAAAAAAGTTACTGTAGCATGCTACTGTAGCATGCTACTGTAGCAGTCGGGATTTATGTGTTTTTGGGACTTTTTGCCATTTTTTGGGTCCCAAAGGTGGGAATCTTGATCTATCACGGGTGTGGCATCTTTTTGGATGTTATGTAATCAATCCCATCCCCATTCTCAGCCATTTTCATCAATCATTCACCCCAAACTCTCCAAAAACTCTCCCAAAAGCCAAACACTCTTCCGACGAACTTCCGGCGACTTTCCGACGAGTTTCCGGCAACCAAATCCAACCAAGGAAGTGTGTAGATCAAGGATTGCAGGCTTTGGATTGTTGGTAAGATGTTATTCAAGTTTCCTTATGATTTTAAGATCATAAACATCATACTAACTTACGAATCTTCATATTCGAACACAAATCGGAGCCAAGGGAAGAATAAATCGGGTGGAAGAGATTCGTTCGTGACATCCCGTGGATTCCGGACGACCCCGTGACTTCCTAGACATCATCCCCACTGTAAGTTAACCTTACTATGGTTTTGGGTGACTTAAAATGCAACCAAACATAGAGATTCAACTCAAGGAAATTAACAAAAATCTGTCAACAAGAGAAAACCCTCAACGCAGCGTTTTTGTATGAATTTTTCGAACCCTTAAAAGTCTTCAAACGGAAAACCCCAAAACATGAAAAACATTCCTAAGACATTAATCTAGCTACTGTAAAAATTTCATAATTTTTCATCGTGTTTTGATATCCGAAAACGACCATGAACAGACCTGCCATCGACTTAGATCTTGAAATAGTGATAGATTCTTTATTCAAACTTGTTGGTTATTTTGACCTTAGATCTAGACCGATCTAGGATTGGAGTTGAACATAAGAATTGTAGATCTATGAGTTTGGAATATTACTGTAAGTTTTTAGAATTTTTCATTGAGATTCGAACCTCCAAACTCGAGCCGATCCGATCTGCGTTAGAACCGATGTCAAGAACCTTGACAGATTTCTTAACCGAACTTGATGAGCATATTTCTATTACTTCGAGTGTTCAAACCTGAAAACTCAAAACTAAGATTTTGATCCAAAGATCATAAGCTATATTGTGTAAAAATTTCAGAAATTTTCATCAAGTTTTGATACCCCAAATCGTATCGGACATATTCTGCGTTTTTAGGAATTGTCAAAGGATGACAGATTTCATAACCGATCTTGAGGAGCTTATTCCTATCATTTCTAGCCCGAACCAATCTTTGAGTTCTAAACAAAAGTTGTTGCAAATCAAGTCTAGTATGTGCCTGTAAAATTTCAGAATTTTTGAAGTCCATTTGATATGTCAAAAAGTCAAATCTTCTTATGCTTCTAGCATGCCATAACTATCATTATGCTCACAATCTTTGAACTTAGTTGCGATTAGCGGTGATCTACAATGCCTTAGTTAAGATCGAGACTTGTTTCGCTTCTATGACGATATGTGTTGATGCCGATATGGGGGACTTGGCACACCCCGGAATATTTTAAAACTACTATTTTTAAAGAGCCCGGATTATTTTGTTAAAACTATTATTTTCAAGTATTATTATTTTTAAAGTTATCATTTATAAACTAGTAGTATATTTCAAAGAGCCCAGACTATTTTAAAGCTATTTATTTTAAAGAAAATACTTCACTCGAGATGAGTGATTGAATTGAATCTGAGTATCTGTGATGATATGTGAATATCTGTGATGATATGTGAATATCTGTGATGATATATTGAGACTGAAAAGGATTTATATCCTAGTCTGTATTTGGCTAGAAAGGGCTCATGACCCTTAGCCTGACCCGCTTGCCGTAAGCCACGATTTCAGCTGTTAGTGTCCGCGGCGGGGGCACTGTGGGTATGTCTCTCGACCATTAAGGGGTGTGGACCCTTATATGGGAGGGAATACCGACCATGGTACCTAGGTGCGCGCTAGACATGCTTATGTGCTGCATTTAGGGTAGATAGACATCTTAGGTCATAACATTTCATCTCATCATCCATCATTCATCTTATTTGCAGTGGTTGAAGCACCGGTATGGGACGGTGTGATGTTTACTTATTTGCACTGTTCAATTTTTATGTTATGCCTAACAAATGTTAAAAACGGAATATATCTCCACATATATTTATAAATATACTTCTAGGGAATCAAGAATTATTCTTGTTTCCCCTTATGCCGATTCTTCTATTCTTGCTCAGTACCTTGTACTGACCCTTGCTATGTTTTTATGTATAGATATTCCCGGGGAGGACGCAGAGCCTGAGCACGATGTGGGGTTTGGGGATGAGTGATCTACCTAGGGATGCATTAGCATGTTGTGGACTTATGTGCTTGTCTTGAATAATATGCTATAACGCTATTACCTTGTCTCGTACTGCTTGTGGTACCGATCGGTACATTATGTTCTGTCTTGTGTGTTACTTAATATCTCTGACAGGTTGAGATGAGACTGATATGTCGACTGTTATGTCGCATGAATAAGGCTTGTAAGCCGGACGTCTGTTATGATGTGAGGTTTCCTTTCTGGATTTGTATTATGATTCATTGGCTTCCTGTTACTTGGCTACGTGTTATTGATCTTAAATTGATTGGCCAACAGTTTAAGAGAGGTAACACGGCAGTGACGTCACAGAAATTTGGTTTTAAATTTTTGGGGCGTTACATTTGGTATCAGAGCCATGTCTGCTCGTATGTGCTTAGAATTCTAACACAAGCATGTGGTGAGATGTGTGGGGGAAAGCATATAGTGTAGGAATTGCATCTGGTTCTGCTTATATTCTTGTTAATTGCATTGTTTCTGGTTATCTGCGTCCCCTATAGGGTGGATTGTGGGTTGTGAATCAAACCAGGATCAATCCTTGGGGATATTCCGGGAATTCTATACTTAATAATTGCTGTTCGGTAAAGAATTATTCTTATTTACCGAGTGTTACTGAATGTCTCGTTACGTTACGAATATAGGATGCCGCCGCGCAGGGATGGAAGGCCCAGGAGGAGGGGAAGGCCTCGTAGGAATCCGGGGCCAGCTTTTGGGGGTCATGGACAGTACCATGAGAATGGTGGACTTGGCAATGATCACGTGGAAGATGTTCCAATTGAGGAACCTGTAGAGGTGGAGGATGACTGGAACTATGAGGACGAACCAGTGCCTCCACCACCGCCGCCACCTGTACAGATGCCCATTGACCCTCAGTTTATGCAATATATGTTTAGTGCTATGTATGGGATGTATCAGGGGCAGGCGAATCAACCTGCACAACCACCACCCAGACCCGTGGATTACGTGCATCTAGCAAGGCATTATCAACCGCCGGTCTTTAGTGAAGGAGTAGACCCGGTTGCTCTAACTGTTTGGATTTATCATATGGAGGAGATCTTCGAGAATATAGACTGCCCAGAGGATTGGAAGGTCAGGGTGGGACAGCAGTATCTTACTGGACCAGCTCTCCATTGGTGGAGGTCGCGTAAGAGTGAGCTTATGGCGAGACCCAACTTCTCATGGGAAGTTTTCTGTCATGCTTTGAGATCCCACTTTTTCACTACACAGATGATGAATGTTAAAAAGAGGGAATTTCTCAACCTGGAGCAAGCAGGAAATATGACAGTGTCTGAATACTATGGTCGTTTTGTGGAGCTCATGTCATACGTACCAATGCTAGTTGCTAATGAGGAAGATAAGGTTTCGAAGTTTGTGGATGGATTGAAGGCTGAGATCCGGACTGGGTTTAGCAACCAACACGCCTGCTTAGCTTCAGCATATGATCAGGCCTTATGCATTGAAAGAGCTCGTGCTTATATGCAGCGCGTGAGGGCCGCTCGTCGCAGGGAGTCAGGGGGGCCGATTAGACCCCATCATAGGCAGACGAGGCCGAGAAGCGGTGGAGAGACCTCTAGGCCTCGGACTTATGCACAGCCACCGTATAGAAGCGGACCCCACTGCTGGAATTGCGGACAGCAAGGACATTTGAGGTCACAGTGCCCACAGTTGGTGGGTCGAGTAGGAGGATCTACTTCAGATGCGTCTGGTGGGAATGCGTCGCGTGGACGAGGTGCAGACAGAGGTCGTGGACCACAGGGGGACCGTGGGGGCCGTCTCAATGTGATTGAGCGGGCTGAGCTAGATGGGCGAGATGATGTCATGACTGGTAAGTTGCCCATTGTTCAATTTCAATCTTGATCGACTTAACCATCTGTAACAAGTACCCAGGTAGTGCCTTATGTTATTAAATGCGTAGGTACTATACTAGTTAATAATGTGCCTGCTTATGCCTTATATAATTCTGGTGCATCATGCTCGTTTATATCATCGGAATTCGTAACTAATAATGATATGGGACCACTGGAGGCTTATCAACTCCCTGTTAGCTACCTTCGGGAGACCTCATGCGGAGCCAGTGGATTAAACCCGATGCACAGATAATCATCAAAGATCGAGAGTTCAGAGTGAATCTAGTGGTGCTAGATTTGGCCGATTTTGACGTGATTTTGGGAATGGATTGGCTGTCTAAGTATCAAGCCAGATTAGACTACGGGATACCAAGGATTTCCTTCACCGAAGAAGAAGGTGACCGAGGCTCCGGCCTTAGTGTTACCTGATGAATCGGGGGAATATGAGGTAGACACAGATGCATATTATCGAGGACTTGGGTGTGTGCTTATGCAGTATAGCAAGGTGATTGCGCATGCATCTAGACAATTAAAGCCTCACGAGCTGAATTACCCGACTCACGACCTGGAGATGGCAGCGGTCGTACATGCATTAAAAATTTGGAGGCATTATCTTTACGGCGTCAAGTGTCAAATCTATTCGGATCATAAGAACCTTAAATGTCTCTACACTGCAGATAAGATGAGCGGTAGGCAAAGAAGGTGGTTAGAGTTTTTGCAGGACTACGACACGAGTATTCAGTACATAGAAGGGAAAGCCAACCGGGTGGCTGATGCACTAAGTAGGAAAGGACATGTACTGAACTCAATTACTCTCCCTTGGAAGTTAAGGCAAGAGTTGGACAAGGAAGGTGTTGTGGTTGTTCCTTACGACACGATAGCAAGGTTGAATGCTATGACGGTGGTGCCATCATTACTCGAGGAACTCAGACTAAGTCAAGCTGTAAGTCAAGAGATGATGCATTTGAAAGCTCGGATTCGTAAGGGTAAAGTGGAAGGCTTTGTGATTGATAGCAAGGATATGATCAAGTTTGGGGACCGTTGGTGTGTGCCTCCGAAAGATCAGGCGCTGAAAGGAAAAATTATGGAGGAAGCACATTGCACACCTTACTCCGTACATCCGGGAGCAGTAAAGATGTACAAGGATTTGAGGCAAAACTATTGGTGGAAAGGCATGAAGAAGGAAGTGGCAGAATTTGTGTCTAGGTGTTCCACTTGCCAGAAGGTGAAAGCCGAGCACATGAGACCTTCAGGCTTATTACAACCTTTGGATGTTCCTACTTGGAAATGGGAGTCCATTGCTATGGACTTTGTCACCGGGCTACCCAGGACACGGAGCAGTTTTGATACTATTTGGGTAGTTGTGGACCGACTAACCAAGAGTGCTGTGTTTATACCAATGAGATTGAACTGGAGCATGCAACAGCTCACTGGCGCTTACATCCAACATGTGCTTAGACGTTTTGGTATTCCTCGAGAAATCATTTCCGACAGAGATTCCAGATTCCTGTCAAGGTTCTGGAAGGAATTGCAGACAGTCTTTGGGACGCAGATCAGTATGAGTACTGCGTGGCACCCTCAGACTGATGGACAGACCGAAAAGACCATTAGAACCTTGGAGGATATGTTGAGGGCGTGTGTGATGGATTTTCAAGGATCGTGGGAGGAACATCTACCTTTGGTGGAGTTCTCCTACAACAATAGCTATCACGCGAGTATTCGTATGGCGCCTTTCGAGGCCTTATACGGAAGAAAGTGCAGGACACCCTTGTGTTGGAGTGATCCTTCAGAGCGAGTGGTGATGGGTCCTGAACTCATTGAACAGACCACTGAAGTGGTAAGAGTGGTCAGAGACAGAATGAAGGAAGCTCAGGATCGTCAAAAGAGTTATGCCGATTTGTCCAGGAGAGACATTGAATTCGAGGTTGGAGATTGGGTACTTTTAAGAGTGTCACCCATGAGGGGCGTGAGACGATTTGGGAAGAAAGGGAAACTGAGTCCCAGATTTATAGGCCCCTATGAGATCACTAAAAAGATTGGGAAGGTCGCTTACCGGTTAGAATTGCCAACTGAGGTGGGAAAGGTGCACAACGTTTTCCACGTCTCTCAGTTGAGGAAGTTTATCTCGGATCCTAACAAGGTTATACAACCGGATGAGGTGGAGTTGGATGACAACCTAGAATACGAAGAATACCCCGTGGCGATTCTCGACACTAAAGAAAAGATACTTCGCAATAAGGTGATCAAAATGGTGAAATTACTTTGGTCGAGACATGGTGTAGAGGATGCCACTTGGGAGACAGAGGAAAGCATGGCGAGGCGTTATCCCGAATTGGACTTAACTCCAATTCAGTGAGGTAATGACCCTAATCCATACTTTTTCATTCGAGGACGAATGATCCTAAGGGGGAGAGATTGTAACACCCCGATTTAATTAACTCATAATTAAATTAATTTAATTATGGTTAATTAACAAAAGTCTTAGTATGTGACTTATTTTGTAGGGAATGAAGATTTAAGTGGGGGAAATAAGTGAGTTCAACTCACTAGATAATAAGAGTCAAGTGCTCAAATGGGTGCATTGTGGTCAAGACAAGTGGTGTAACTCTTTTAACCCACATTCCGACCCGACCCGAGACTCATGACCCGACCCGGATCCATTTTTGACTCTTCAAAATCTGATTTTTGGGCATTGAGACCCATTTCTTCATCCTCCTCTTCCCTAATCCCGTCACCCCTCTTGAAGGAGCTAGGGTTCATGCCCAAATTCTTCCAATCCTTAAGTTCTTGCTAAAATCACTTAGGAAATCCATCCTACAACTTGAGGTAAGTGTTTTTCATAGTTAATTACATGTTTTGGTGGAGTTAGAAGTGTTTTTGGTGGGTGTTCTTGTTAGTGACGAAAATTGGGGATCTTTGCCAATTCTTGTAGTTGAAGCTTGGATTCTTGTTTGGAAGCTGAATTAGTGTTGGAGGAAGCTAAGGTTAGTACTTGAGACCATTTTGGTGTTGTTGATTTCAGTTTTTAAGCTTCAAATGGTTTCAAGATCAAGAAATCATGTTCTTGGATGAATTATGATGTTTGGAGCTTGATTCTTGCAATATAGGCTTGGAATTGTTGATTGGAAGCTTGCAGGTTGAGAAGAGGAGCTTGGAGACTCATCTACATATCAGGCAAGGGTAGAGATAGGCCTAAATGGGGGCATAATCGGTGGAATGGCCGGAAATCGCCATTTCCATCGTTTCTGTTGTGTCGGCGCGCCCTCGACGCGCGAGCGCGCGAGCAGCGCGCGAAACACGAGTTCACGACAGCACTGTACAGGGCGCGCGCTCTTGGCGCGCCCTTCCCACAAAGACCGCGCGGGGAGCGCGCGGTCCGTGCTGTTCCGACGTTCTGTTCGCTCGTTTCCCGATTCTTCGTCCTTCGTGTTTCCTTAGTTCTTCTTATGCTTCTAGCATGCCATAACTATCATTATGCTCACAATCTTTGAACTTAGTTGCGATTAGCGGTGATCTACAATGCCTTAGTTAAGATCGAGACTTGTTTCGCTTCTATGACGATATGTGTTGATGCCGATATGGGGGACTTGGCACACCCCGGAATATTTTAAAACTACTATTTTTAAAGAGCCCGGATTATTTTGTTAAAACTATTATTTTCAAGTATTATTATTTTTAAAGTTATCATTTATAAACTAGTAGTATATTTCAAAGAGCCCAGACTATTTTAAAGCTATTTATTTTAAAGAAAATACTTCACTCGAGATGAGTGATTGAATTGAATCTGAGTATCTGTGATGATATGTGAATATCTGTGATGATATGTGAATATCTGTGATGATATATTGAGACTGAAAAGGATTTATATCCTAGTCTGTATTTGGCTAGAAAGGGCTCATGACCCTTAGCCTGACCCGCTTGCCGTAAGCCACGATTTCAGCTGTTAGTGTCCGCGGCGGGGGCACTGTGGGTATGTCTCTCGACCATTAAGGGGTGTGGACCCTTATATGGGAGGGAATACCGACCATGGTACCTAGGTGCGCGCTAGACATGCTTATGTGCTGCATTTAGGGTAGATAGACATCTTAGGTCATAACATTTCATCTCATCATCCATCATTCATCTTATTTGCAGTGGTTGAAGCACCGGTATGGGACGTTGTGATGTTTACTTATTTGCACTGTTCAATTTTTATGTTATGCCTAACAAATGTTAAAAACGGAATATATCTCCACATATATTTATAAATATACTTCTAGGGAATCAAGAATTATTCTTGTTTCCCCTTATGCCGATTCTTCTATTCTTGCTCAGTACCTTATACTGACCCTTGCTATGTTTTTATGTATAGATATTCCCGGGGAGGACGCAGAGCCTGAGCACGATGTGGGGTTTGGGGATGAGTGATCTACCTAGGGATGCATTAGCATGTTGTGGACTTATGTGCTTGTCTTGAATAATATGCTATAACGCTATTACCTTGTCTCGTACTGCTTGTGGTACCGATCGGTACATTATGTTCTGTCTTGTGTGTTACTTAATATCTCTGACAGGTTGAGATGAGACTGATATGTCGACTGTTATGTCGCATGAATAAGGCTTGTAAGCCGGACGTCTGTTATGATGTGAGGTTTCCTTTCTGGATTTGTATTATGATTCATTGGCTTCCTGTTACTTGGCTACGTGTTATTGATCTTAAATTGATTGGCCAACAGTTTAAGAGAGGTAACACGGCAGTGACGTCACAGAAATTTGGTTTTAAATTTTTGGGGCGTTACAATATATATATATATATATATATATAAATTTTTGGCGACCTCCACACCGACAATGCCATCATGAATCCATAAGTAGGAATAGCGGCGAGAACATGCATGGCGGGCAAGAGTGATACGCCCGCCCGGCCTTATTGAGTAAACGCATGGCCCAACTAGTAATTCTATATATTATCCATCTTCTCCAAAATATATATAGGCATAGATCTCTGCTCTCGCCCTCCCTATATACTCCTCCGTTTCTTTTTATTTGCCCCATTGGCGTTTTGAACACTATTCACTTACACACTTTCATTTAAAGTTTTATCATAGTTATACAGATTAAAATATAGTAAAGTGTGACCTTGTTAGATTCGTCTCGTCATGTAATTTTTAAATATCCAACTTTTAAATTTTTTACTTATACCGAACTTGCATTATTAATGGTTTAAAATGTACATTGGATTGCGCGCTGGGTGAGTCCGTAGCAAATATATAAAAACAGAGGAAGCATATGAATAGGAAAGCCCTCCTTGAGTGTACGTGAATTATAACTATGAAAAAATAAACGACTATTTCTGTCAAAAACGACTACTTCCTCCGTTCTTGAAAAATTGAAACATTTGTGTTTTTCACATAATTCAGTACACATTTTTAGCGCTTAATATTTCAAAAACGACTACATGTAATACCATAGAAATTGCCCGATATATATGTATGAATATATATATTTTGATCAATTCACTAAGTAGATTTTTAATCAAATCTATATATATTTATATGTTCAAATATGTGCTTAAAGATTAGTATATTATTTTCTACAAAACATACTTTGAAAAATTATATATATTTGTCTTTTCAAATAAATATATGGATTTCAATATCAAGTGTAATAAGTATATGGTTCATAGAATATTTTAAATCCATATACAAGTTTATATACACATATATACCTTGGTCTTGAAATAATCTTTCCAAACATGTACACATGTATATACATGTATATATTTACATGTTTAAATTATAATGAGAATTATCTATTTTCTATATATCCTTGATTAATCATTCTACCCATATTTTTTTTATGAATTATTCTAGAATGCCATAATATAATTGGGAATAATTTGACTATGGTTTGAAATTGTAGGGTGGAATATTAATCATATCTTGTCATTTTCAAATAAAGAATATATTCCTTTTTGAAGCTATGTATGACTTACAAGATCACAAAAATTCCCACATTATGATTTTTTTTAAGATAAGAATCTTAATATATATATATATATAAAAAAAAAAAAAATTTAAAAAAAAAAAAAAGTTACTGTAGCATGCTACTGTAGCACGCTACTGTAGCATGCTACTGTAGCAGTCGGGATTTATGTGTTTTTGGGACTTTTTGCCATTTTTTGGGTCCCAAAGGTGGGAATCTTGATCTATCACGGGTGTGGCATCTTTTTGGATGTTATGTAATCAATCCCATCCCCATTCTCAGCCATTTTCATCAATCATTCACCCCAAACTCTCCAAAAACTCTCCCAAAAGCCAAACACTCTTCCGACGAACTTCCGGCGACTTTCCGACGAGTTTCCGGCAACCAAATCCAACCAAGGAAGTGTGTAGATCAAGGATTGCAGGCTTTGGATTGTTGGTAAGATGTTATTCAAGTTTCCTTATGATTTTAAGATCATAAACATCATACTAACTTACGAATCTTCATATTCGAACACAAATCGGAGCCAAGGGAAGAATAAATCGGGTGGAAGAGATTCGTTCGTGACATCCCGTGGATTCCGGACGACCCCGTGACTTCCTAGACATCATCCCCACTGTAAGTTAACCTTACTATGGTTTTGGGTGACTTAAAATGCAACCAAACATAGAGATTCAACTCAAGGAAATTAACAAAAATCTGTCAACAAGAGAAAACCCTCAACGCAGCGTTTTTGTATGAATTTTTCGAACCCTTAAAAGTCTTCAAACGGAAAACCCCAAAACATGAAAAACATTCCTAAGACATTAATCTAGCTACTGTAAAAATTTCATAATTTTTCATCGTGTTTTGATATCCGAAAACGACCATGAACAGACCTGCCATCGACTTAGATCTTGAAATAGTGATAGATTCTTTATTCAAACTTGTTGGTTATTTTGACCTTAGATCTAGACCGATCTAGGATTGGAGTTGAACATAAGAATTGTAGATCTATGAGTTTGGAATATTACTGTAAGTTTTTAGAATTTTTCATTGAGATTCGAACCTCCAAACTCGAGCCGATCCGATCTGCGTTAGAACCGATGTCAAGAACCTTGACAGATTTCTTAACCGAACTTGATGAGCATATTTCTATTACTTCGAGTGTTCAAACCTGAAAACTCAAAACTAAGATTTTGATCCAAAGATCATAAGCTATATTGTGTAAAAATTTCAGAAATTTTCATCAAGTTTTGATACCCCAAATCGTATCGGACATATTCTGCGTTTTTAGGAATTGTCAAAGGATGACAGATTTCATAACCGATCTTGAGGAGCTTATTCCTATCATTTCTAGCCCGAACCAATCTTTGAGTTCTAAACAAAAGTTGTTGCAAATCAAGTCTAGTATGTGCCTGTAAAATTTCAGAATTTTTGAAGTCCATTTGATATGTCAAAAAGTCAAATCTTTGAAAGGTGTCAAACCTGAATCCTGACAGCATACTATTTGAGTAGAAAACTTGATTTTTGACATGCTTCCCATCGTTTTTCCGAAAAACTTAAAACACGAAAGTTGTTCGTTGGGATGTTTTTGAGATGATGTACAAATTTCAAATCAATCGCCTAAGAAATGGATTTTTAAACCAAAAAGGCGTAAACTGTGACATCGATCGGTTTTAAACTTGAGAGATCTTGAAATCTTGTCGAAACATGAAATTAGCCTTTAAGGTTTAAATGATTGGGAATCCCTTTGAGATAAAATACAATTGAAATATCTTGCTTGCCGAAAGGCAATTGAAATATCTTGCTTGCCGAAAGGCAATTGAAATATCTTGCTTGCCGAAAGGCAATTGAAATATCTTGCTTGCCGAAAGGCAATTGAAATATAATGCTTGCCGAATGGGATTGAAATATAAACTTGAAACATGAGACATGAGAAACTGTGCCAAGATGGCCAATGAAGTACTTGAAATGCGATACGGCTGCGGCCGCCGGATCACCGGCTAAATGATATATTGTTGAGATGATGGCGTAACGGGAAATATATTAAAAAGCTCAGATTTTATGAAATTGGCTGCGGCCGCCGGATTGCCGGCTAAATTAAACATTGTTGAGATGGTGGCGTATCGGGGAGAATTTTTAAAAGCTCAAATTTTTATTTACTTACTTACGGCATTATTCATGTCTTAAATCATGCCATTTATTTATAGTGGATGATTAACTCAAATTGTGAATTACCTACAAGAAATGTTTTTATTAAAATTTAATTAAAGGCTTTGAAACCCCTAACCCATGCTATGTGTTAACTTACTCAGCGCGTTTTTGCTGACCCAAACCATTTATCCTCTTTTTCTTTCAGAGTTGAAGAATATGCATCATCATATGCATACTGGGAATTTTTGGGGATTACATTATATTTTAAATTTTGCGTTAGACTAGAATTTGCATGAACGGGCCTGTTTAACCCGTGTTTTGGCCATGTCGGCCCTCATACTTTATTTCCGCTGCACAATTTATATTTCCGCTGCAACTTTGATGTATTAATTTTAAATTATATATGGATGGGGTGTTTGAATATTTTTAATTCTGAAAAACCATAGCCTTGCATCTCTTTAGTGAGCTCGGAGAAACCGTGTCTTGCTAGGGAGGTGTGGCGGTGGCATCCCGGCCTGGGTTACCAAAACCGGGGTGTTACAAGTTGGTATCAGAGCCCGGATTATTTTGAAGCTATTATATTTTAAAGAGCCCAATTATTATTTTGGAGTTAAAGCCCAAATTTTTAGCCCAAAATTTTTTTTTAGAAGCCCAATAAATTATTTTGGCCCAATAACCTTGTTTTTATTTAAAGCCCAAATAATTTATTTCTTTCGGCCCAATATAGTGGCCCAAACCTTTTATCCTTATTTTAATCTATCAATGGAATAAATTTATTTTTAAAACCCATGGATAAATAAATGCATGCATAAAATTTTTTTTTGGGGGGATCACATATGCATATGCATACATAAATCTTTGCACTAACTCTTTTTTTTTATGTGAATTATCGGTGATAAGAAACACTCCTACCTTAGAACTTGACATGATCTTGACTTAGGAGCGCTTGCTAAAGACTGACTTTGCCTTAGTCCTAGATCTTGATCACTTAGGAACTCATCTTCGCGTGCTTAATAACAGAATGGCACCTAGGAGAAAGCCGAGGAAAGTTAGTCCAAATGGCACTGACGCTACCCTCCCCAACACGTCCAACAATAGTGGAAGTCCTCAGAACCTAGAAGATCAAGTGCCTCCTACACCCAACAACATGGAAGAACGTCTAAGGACTATGGAGGAAGTCCTAGTGGCATTAGGAAATGCCGAGGTGCATAGGACACAAACAGTACCTCCACCCGTAGCTCAACCCAACTATCTAGCGTTGGTGAATCCCTATCAACCACCACGCTACGATGGGCAGGAGGACCCCGCCAAACTAGAGGGGTGGATCCGTACATTTGATAAGCTCTTGGATGCTATCAAATGTCCTGATGAGGCAAGGATACGAGTAGCAACCTACTACTTAGGAGGCGAAGCCGATTAGTGGTGGCAAAACCTCCAGAGGAATTTAGAGGAAGCTGAAGAAACTTATTCGTGGAATGAACTTAAGGAGGGCCTAAGGGACCGATTCTACCCCATGAGCACCAAGGCGGCAATGTACGAAGAGTTCTTATCACTGAAGCAAGAGGGACGAACGGTGCAGGAGTATTACACCCGGTTTAAGGAATTGGTACGATTTGCTACGAGGATAGTACCAACCGACTCTGACAAGGCTCAGAAATTTGAGATGGGTCTGAACCTTAGTATCCGGGAGATACTTGCAGTAGGACAATTCACGAACCTGCAGACGGTTTATGATCGTGCGGGTAGCGGTTGCACGAGTCCAAGGACTGAAACGGAAACCGGTAGATGAGGCTAACCAAGGACCACAAGGAGAATACAAGGTGGATAAGGACCATTTCGATGGAAACACGAAAGGACAACATCAAAATGACAATGGGGAGAAAAAGGGGATAGTCTTCAACCATGGTGACTATGCGCCACCATGTCCAAAGTGTGGTAAACTGCATTATGCGAGAGGATGCCCTCAACCTGGAGCATGCCTTCGATGTGGTCGACATGGTCATCAACTGCGTGATTGCCGGACACGGAGAGAGAACATCGACAAGAGAGAGGATGTGACTACTCGACCTAAGCAACCACGAAACCCAGACGATCAAGGTGGCAACAACCAAAGGCACCAACACCCTCAGAATAAAGACCAAAACCCGAAACCTCTTGAGAGTACTGAATAGGCAGTTATGGGGACATAACTGGAGTCCTAAGGGGGAGAGGATGTAATACCCCGTAAGAATGCATAAGCATTTATTTTTGAAACTCGAATATTTTGTATCCCAAATAAATTCTTTTTGAACTACGTAATGACTTGATCCCTTCACGGGGTACGTAGGCAACTTGGAAATTTCAATTCTGGGTTCAGTCAAATAATATCAAACAACAAAACACAATGATACAATCGCAATCAATCAATCGGTCAATAAGTCGCGCAACTTCGGGGACGAAGTTGATTCTTAAGGAGGGTAGATTGTAATACCATAGAAATTGCCCGATATATATGTATGAATATATATATTTTGATCAATTCACTAAGTAGATTTTTAATCAAATCTATATATATTTATATGTTCAAATATGTGCTTAAAGATTAGTATATTATTTTCTACAAAACATACTTTGAAAAATTATATATATTTGTCTTTTCAAATAAATATATGGATTTCAATATCAAGTGTAATAAGTATATGGTTCATAGAATATTTTAAATCCATATACAAGTTTATATACACATATATACCTTGGTCTTGAAATAATCTTTCCAAACATGTACACATGTATATACATGTATATATTTACATGTTTAAATTATAATGAGAATTATCTATTTTCTATATATCCTTGATTAATCATTCTACCCATATTTTTTTTATGAATTATTCTAGAATGCCATAATATAATTGGGAATAATTTGACTATGGTTTGAAATTGTAGGGTGGAATATTAATCATATCTTGTCATTTTCAAATAAAGAATATATTCCTTTTTGAAGCTATGTATGACTTACAAGATCACAAAAATTCCCACATTATGATTTTTTTTAAGATAAGAATCTTAATATATATATATATAAAAAAAAAAAAAATTTAAAAAAAAAAAAAAAAGTTACTGTAGCATGCTACTGTAGCACGCTACTGTAGCATGCTACTGTAGCAGTCGGGATTTATGTGTTTTTGGGACTTTTTGCCATTTTTTGGGTCCCAAAGGTGGGAATCTTGATCTATCACGGGTGTGGCATCTTTTTGGATGTTATGTAATCAATCCCATCCCCATTCTCAGCCATTTTCATCAATCATTCACCCCAAACTCTCCAAAAACTCTCCCAAAAGCCAAACACTCTTCCGACGAACTTCCGGCGACTTTCCGACGAGTTTCCGGCAACCAAATCCAACCAAGGAAGTGTGTAGATCAAGGATTGCAGGCTTTGGATTGTTGGTAAGATGTTATTCAAGTTTCCTTATGATTTTAAGATCATAAACATCATACTAACTTACGAATCTTCATATTCGAACACAAATCGGAGCCAAGGGAAGAATAAATCGGGTGGAAGAGATTCGTTCGTGACATCCCGTGGATTCCGGACGACCCCGTGACTTCCTAGACGTCATCCCCACTGTAAGTTAACCTTACTATGGTTTTGGGTGACTTAAAATGCAACCAAACATAGAGATTCAACTCAAGAAAATTAACAAAAATCTGTCAACAAGAGAAAACCCTCAACGCAGCGTTTTCGTATGAATTTTTCGAACCTCTAAAGCTGCTCAAACAATAAAACTCAAAACATGAAAAGTGTTGCTAAGACTTTGGTCTAGCCTCTGTAAAAATTTCATAACCCATACGGATACACCCGAGAGGATAGGCCCAAAAATATAAGATGCCATTTTGGCAATCTTTCGCGCGTAATCATCATTGCCGTTTAGGCACAAAATGAATAATTAGGAGGGCACCCTGCAGAGCACTCACCCCCCAATGAAACCGATATCGTTTCAACTTTAGTGTAACGGGATTTCCAAAAATACAACTTTATCGTATCACAAGATTTCGATCGTTGTTTAGAGATTTCAAAATTTCACAAGTTTAAAACCGATCGATGTCACAGTTTACGCCTTTTCAGTTTAAAAATCCATTTCTTAGGCGATTAATCTGAAATTTTCACAGTAGCTCAAATACATCCCAATGAACAACTTTCATGTTTTGAGTTTTTGGGAAAAATGATGGGAAGCATGTCAAAAATCAAGTTTTCTACACAAACAAAAAGCTGTCAGGATTCAGGTTTGACATCTGTCAAAGATTTGACTTTTTAACATGTCAAATGAACTCCAAAAATTCTGAAAATTTACAGGCACTTAAAAGACACCAAAATAAACAAGTTTTATTAGAGGCAAATTATGCAAATTCATCACGGATTAAGTCAGATTAATCTACTAAGTTCGGTCTTAAAATCTGTCTCAGTTTCCGAAAGGTTCATGCACCACAGAATATGTTCGACGCAGTTTGGGATAGCAAATCTTAATGAAAGTGCATGAAATTATTGCTCGGAAATAAAACGCCGATAGATTCAAATTCAAAATGGAATAAAAGAGGGAAAGGAAGCCCGAAGACATTCCATCAATTGAGTCAAGACAATTGGAATTAAATTCAAGAAGGAAAAGAATTTTAATTCCAAGAACCCGTGAAGTCGGAAGAAATTTAATGATACAATCGCAATCAATCAATCGGTCAATAAGTCGCGCAACTTCGGGGACGAAGTTGATTCTTAAGGAGGGTAGATTGTAATACCATAGAAATTGCCCGATATATATGTATGAATATATATATTTTGGTCAATTCACTAAGTAGATTTTTAATCAAATCTATATATATTTATATGTTCAAATATGTGCTTAAAGATTAGTATATTATTTTCTACAAAACATACTTTAAAAAAATTATATATATTTGTCTTTTCAAATAAATATATGGATTTCAATATCAAGTGTAATAAGTATATGGTTCATAGAATATTTTAAATCCATATACAAGTTTATATACACATATATACCTTGGTCTTGAAATAATCTTTCCAAACATGTATACATGTATATACATGTATATATTTACATGTTTAAATTATAATGAGAATTATCTATTTTCTATATATCCTTGATTAATCATTCTACCCATATTTTTTTTTATGAATTATTCTAGAATGCCATAATATAATTGGGAATAATTTGACTATGGTTTGAAATTGTAGGGTGGAATATTAATCATATCTTGTCATTTTCAAATAAAGAATATATTCCTTTTTGAAGCTATGTATGACTTACAAGATCACAAAAATTCCCACATTATGATTTTTTTTAAGATAAGAATCTTAATATATATATATATAAAAAAAAAAAAAAATTTTAAAAAAAAAAAAAAAAAGTTACTGTAGCATGCTACTGTAGCACGCTACTGTAGCATGCTACTGTAGCAGTCGGGATTTATGTGTTTTTGGGACTTTTTGCCATTTTTTTGGGTCCCAAAGGTGGGAATCTTGATCTATCACGGGTGTGGCATCTTTTTGGATGTTATGTAATCAATCCCATCCCCATTCTCAGCCATTTTCATCAATCATTCACCCCAAACTCTCCAAAAACTCTCCCAAAAGCCAAACACTCTTCCGACGAACTTCCGGCGACTTTCCGACGAGTTTCCGGCAACCAAATCCAACCAAGGAAGTGTGTAGATCAAGGATTGCAGGCTTTGGATTGTTGGTAAGATGTTATTCAAGTTTCCTTATGATTTTAAGATCATAAACATCATACTAACTTACGAATCTTCATATTCGAACACAAATCGGAGCCAAGGGAAGAATAAATCGGGTGGAAGAGATTCGTTCGTGACATCCCGTGGATTCCGGACGACCCCGTGACTTCCTAGACATCATCCCCACTGTAAGTTAACCTTACTATGGTTTTGGGTGACTTAAAATGCAACCAAACATAGAGATTCAACTCAAGGAAATTAACAAAAATCTGTCAACAAGAGAAAACCCTCAACGCAGCGTTTTTGTATGAATTTTTCGAACCCTTAAAAGTCTTCAAACGGAAAACCCCAAAACATGAAAAACATTCCTAAGACATTAATCTAGCTACTGTAAAAATTTCATAATTTTTCATCGTGTTTTGATATCCGAAAACGACCATGAACAGACCTGCCATCGACTTAGATCTTGAAATAGTGATAGATTCTTTATTCAAACTTGTTGGTTATTTTGACCTTAGATCTAGACCGATCTAGGATTGGAGTTGAACATAAGAATTGTAGATCTATGAGTTTGGAATATTACTGTAAGTTTTTAGAATTTTTCATTGAGATTCGAACCTCCAAACTCGAGCCGATCCGATCTGCGTTAGAACCGATGTCAAGAACCTTGACAGATTTCTTAACCGAACTTGATGAGCATATTTCTATTACTTCGAGTGTTCAAACCTGAAAACTCAAAACTAAGATTTTGATCCAAAGATCATAAGCTATATTGTGTAAAAATTTCAGAAATTTTCATCAAGTTTTGATACCCCAAATCGTATCGGACATATTCTGCGTTTTTAGGAATTGTCAAAGGATGACAGATTTCATAACCGATCTTGAGGAGCTTATTCCTATCATTTCTAGCCCGAACCAATCTTTGAGTTCTAAACAAAAGTTGTTGCAAATCAAGTCTAGTATGTGCCTGTAAAATTTCAGAATTTTTGAAGTCCATTTGATATGTCAAAAAGTCAAATCTTTGAAAGGTGTCAAACCTGAATCCTGACAGCATACTATTTGAGTAGAAAACTTGATTTTTGACATGCTTCCCATCGTTTTTCCGAAAAACTTAAAACACGAAAGTTGTTCGTTGGGATGTTTTTGAGATGATGTACAAATTTCAAATCAATCGCCTAAGAAATGGATTTTTAAACCAAAAAGGCGTAAACTGTGACATCGATCGGTTTTAAACTTGAGAGATCTTGAAATCTTGTCGAAACATGAAATTAGCCTTTAAGGTTTAAATGATTGGGAATCCCTTTGAGATAAAATACAATTGAAATATCTTGCTTGCCGAAAGGCAATTGAAATATCTTGCTTGCCGAAAGGCAATTGAAATATCTTGCTTGCCGAAAGGCAATTGAAATATCTTGCTTGCCGAAAGGCAATTGAAATATCTTGCTTGCCGAAAGGCAATTGAAATATCTTGCTTGCCGAAAGGCAATTGAAATATAATGCTTGCCGAATGGGATTGAAATATAAACTTGAAACATGAGACATGAGAAACTGTGCCAAGATGGCCAATGAAGTACTTGAAATGCGATACGGCTGCGGCCGCCGGATCACCGGCTAAATGATATATTGTTGAGATGATGGCGTAATGGGAAATATATTAAAAAGCTCAGATTTTATGAAATTGGCTGCGGCCGCCGGATTGCCGGCTAAATTAAACATTGTAAAGATGGTGGCGTATCGGGGAGAATTTTTAAAAGCTCAAATTTTTATTTACTTACTTACGGCATTATTCATGTCTTAAATCATGCCATTTATTTATAGTGGATGATTAACTCAAATTGTGAATTACCTACAAGAAATGTTTTTAATAAAATTTAATTAAAGGCTTTGAAACCCCTAACCCATGCTATGTGTTAACTTACTCAGCGCGTTTTTGCTGACCCAAACCATTTATCCTCTTTTTCTTTCAGAGTTGAAGAATATGCATCATCATATGCATACTGGGAATTTTTGGAGATTACATTATATTTTAAATTTTGCGTTAGACTAGAATTTGCATGAACGGGCCTGTTTAACCCGTGTTTTGGCCATGTCGGCCCTCATACTTTATTTCCGCTGCACAATTTATATTTCCGCTGCAACTTTGATGTATTAATTTTAAATTATATATGGATGGGCTGTTTGAATATTTTTAATTCTGAAAAACCATAGCCTTGCATCTCTTTAGTGAGCTCGGAGAAACCGTGCCTTGCTAGGGAGGTGTGGCGGTGGCATCCCGGCCTGGGTTACCAAAACCGGGGTGTTACAAGTTGGTATCAGAGCCCAGACTATTTTAAAGCTATTTATTTTAAAGAAAATATCTGATACCAAAGTTGGTATCAGAGCCCAGACTATTTTAAAGCTATTTATTTTAAAGAAAATATCTGATACCAAAGTTGGTATCAGAGCCCGGATTATTTTGAAGCTATTATATTTTAAAGAGCCCAATTATTATTTTGAAGTTAAAGCCCAAATTTTTAGCCCAAAATTTTTTTAGAAGCCAAGAAATTATCTTGGCCCAATAGCCTTGTTTTTATTTAAAGCCCAAATAATTTATTTCTTTCGGCCCAATATAGCGGCCCAAACCTTTATCCTTATTTTAACCTATCCATGGAACAAGACTGTGTAAAAATTTCAAAGATTTTCATCAAGTTTTGATACCCCAAAACGTGTCGGACATATTCTGCGTTTTTAGGAATTGTCAAAGGATGACAGATTTCATAGCCGATCTTGATGAGCTTATTCCTATCATTTCTAGTCCGAATCAATCTTCATGATCTAAACAAAAGTTGTTGGAAATCATGTCTAGTATGTCTCTGTAAAATTTCAGAATTTTTGGAGTCCATTTGATATGATAAAAAGTCAAATCTTTTAACGTTGTCAAACCTGAATCCTGACAGCTTTTTGTTTCTGAAGAAAACTTGATTTTTGACATGCTTCCCATCGTTTTTCCGAAAAACTTAAAACACGAAAGTTGTTCGTTGGGATGTTTTTGAGCTACTGTACAAATTTCAGAACAATCGCCTAAGAAATGGATTTTTAAACCAAAAAGGCGCAAACTGTGACATCGATCGATTTTTGAAATCTTTTAAACAACGATCGAGACGTTGGAATTACGATATATCTATACTTTTGAAAAATCCCGTTACACCAAATAAAAACATTTTCTTTAAAAGAATTCTTTTGAAACATTGGGGACTTGTGACCAAGTTTGACATTATCAATACGATTCATGCGGGTTTGATTCCCAATGATGTATTTGAGTTCTTGCGGGTTAGATTCCCCAAGGGCGATTGTATGTTTTCCTGCGGGTTAGATTCCCCAGGATGTATTGAGTTCTTGCGGGTTAGATTCCCCAAGGGCGATTGTATGATTTCCTGCGGAAATATTGGTTATGAGGATTGCGGTCACAAGAGCCCTGGTGAATGGTGAACTATAAAAGAAACGAAAATATTTTGAGAAATGATACTATTGATATTGGCTGAGGCCGCCGGATCACCGGCCAAATGATACTTTTGAAATTGGCTGCGGCCGCCGGATTGCCGGCTAAATTAAATATTGTTGAAATGGTTATGTAACGGGAGAACAAAATATCTAATATTTTTAAGTATTTATTTAGTTATGCCTTGCAAATCATTACCTACAAGAAATGTTTTTATAAAATTTAATTAAAGGCTTTGAAACCCCTAACCCATGCTATGTGTTAACTTACTCAGCGCGTTTTTGCTGACCCAAACCATTTATCTCCTTTTTCTACAGAGGATGAAGATTATGCATCATCATATGCATACATGGGAACATTTGGGGAAATCTCTATTTTAAATCCCTGCATTAATTACGACTTGCATGAACGGGAAATCTCTATGTAACACCCCGGTTTTGGTAACCTAGGCCGGGATGCCACCGCCACACCTCCCTAGCAAGACACGGTTTCTCCGAGCTCACTAAAGAGATGCAAGGCTATGGTTTTTCAGAATTAAAAACATTCAAAAAGCCCATCCATATATAATTTAAAAATAATACATCAAAGTTGCAGCGGAAATATAAATTGTGCAGCGGAAATAAAGTATGAGGGCCGACATGGCCAAAACACGGGTTAAACAGGCCCGTTCATGCAAATTCTAGTCTAACGCAAAATTTAAAATATAATGTAATCCCCAAAAATTCCCAGTATGCATATGATGATGCATATTCTTCAACTCTGAAAGAAAAAGAGGATAAATGGTTTGGGTCAGCAAAAACGCGCTGAGTAAGTTAACACATAGCATGGGTTAGGGGTTTCAAAGCCTTTAATTAAATTTTATTAAAAACATTTCTTGTAGGTAATTCACAATTTGAGTTAATCATCCACTATAAATAAATGGCATGATTTAAGACATGAATAATGCCGTAAGTAAGTAAATAAAAATTTGAGCTTTTAAAAATTCTCCCCGATACGCCACCATCTTTACAATGTTTAATTTAGCCGGCAATCCGGCGGCCGCAGCCAATTTCATAAAATCTGAGCTTTTTAATATATTTCCCATTACGCCATCATCTCAACAATATATCATTTAGCCGGTGATCCGGCGGCCGCAGCCGTATCGCATTTCAAGTACTTCATTGGCCATCTTGGCACAGTTTCTCATGTCTCATGTTTCAAGTTTATATTTCAATCCCATTCGGCAAGCATTATATTTCAATTGCCTTTCGGCAAGCAAGATATTTCAATTGCCTTTCGGCAAGCAAGATATTTCAATTGCCTTTCGGCAAGCAAGATATTTCAATTGCCTTTCGGCAAGCAAGATATTTCAATTGCCTTTCGGCAAGCAAGATATTTCAATTGCCTTTCGTCAAGCAAGATATTTCAATTGCCTTTCGGCAAGCAAGATATTTCAATTGTATTTTATCTCAAAGGGATTCCCAATCATTTAAACCTTAAAGGCTAATTTCATGTTTCGACAAGATTTCAAGATCTCTCAAGTTTAAAACCGATCGATGTCACAGTTTACGCCTTTTTGGTTTAAAAATCCATTTCTTAGGCGATTGATTTGAAATTTGTACATCATCTCAAAAACATCCCAACGAACAACTTTCGTGTTTTAAGTTTTTCGGAAAAACGATGGGAAGCATGTCAAAAATCAAGTTTTCTACTCAAATAGTATGCTGTCAGGATTCAGGTTTGACACCTTTCAAAGATTTGACTTTTTGACATATCAAATGAACTCCAAAAATTCTGAATATTTACAGACACATACTAGACATGATTATATACAACTTTTGTTTAGATCACAAAGATTAGTTCGGACTAGAAATGATAGAAATATGCTCATCAAGATCGGTTATGAAATCTGTCATCCTTTGACAATTCCTAAAAACGCAGAATATGTCCGATACGATTTGGGGTATCAAAACTTGATGAAAATTTCTGAAATTTTTACACAATATAGCTTATGATCTTTGGATCAAAATCTTAGTTTTGAGTTTTCAGGTTTGAACACTCGAAGTAATAGAAATATGCTCATCAAGTTCGGTTAAGAAATCTGTCAAGGTTCTTGACATCGGTTCTAACGCAGATCGGATCGGCTCGAGTTTGGAGGTTCGAATCTCAATGAAAAATTCTAAAAACTTACAGTAATATTCCAAACTCATAGATCTACAATTCTTATGTTCAACTCCAATCCTAGATCGGTCTAGATCTAAGGTCAAAATAACCAACAAGTTTGAATAAAGAATCTATCACTATTTCAAGATCTAAGTCGATGGCAGGTCTGTTCATGGTCGTTTTCGGATATCAAAACACGATGAAAAATTATGAAATTTTTACAGTAGCTAGATTAATGTCTTAGGAATGTTTTTCATGTTTTGGGGTTTTCCGTTTGAAGACTTTTAAGGGTTCGAAAAATTCATACAAAAACGCTGCGTTGAGGGTTTTCTCTTGTTGACAGATTTTTGTTAATTTCCTTGAGTTGAATCTCTATGTTTGGTTGCATTTTAAGTCACCCAAAACCATAGTAAGGTTAACTTACAGTGGGGATGATGTCTAGGAAGTCACGGGGTCGTCCGGAATCCACGGGATGTCACGAACGAATCTCTTCCACCCGATTTATTCTTCCCTTGGCTCCGATTTGTGTTCGAATATGAAGATTCGTAAGTTAGTATGATGTTTATGATCTTAAAATCATAAGGAAACTTGAATAACATCTTACCAACAATCCAAAGCCTGCAATCCTTGATCTACACACTTCCTTGGTTGGATTTGGTTGCCGGAAACTCGTCGGAAAGTCGCCGGAAGTTCGTCGGAAGAGTGTTTGGCTTTTGGGAGAGTTTTTGGAGAGTTTGGGGTGAATGATTGATGAAAATGGCTGAGAATGGGGATGGGATTGATTACATAACATCCAAAAAGATGCCACACCCGTGATAGATCAAGATTCCCACCTTTGGGACCCAAAAAAATGGCAAAAAGTCCCAAAAACACATAAATCCCGACTGCTACAGTAGCATGCTACAGTAGCGTGCTACAGTAGCATGCTACAGTAACTTTTTTTTTTTTTTTTTTAAATTTTTTTTTTATATATATATATATTAAGATTCTTATCTTAAAAAAAATCATAATGTGGGAATTTTTGTGATCTTGTAAGTCATACATAGCTTCAAAAAGGAATATATTCTTTATTTGAAAATGACAAGATATGATTAATATTCCACCCTACAATTTCAAACCATAGTCAAATTATTCCCAATTATATTATGGCATTCTAGAATAATTCATAAAAAAAAATATGGGTAGAATGATTAATCAAGGATATATAGAAAATAGATAATTCTCATTATAATTTAAACATGTAAATATATACATGTATATACATGTATACATGTTTGGAAAGATTATTTCAAGACCAAGGTATATATGTGTATATAAACTTGTATATGGATTTAAAATATTCTATGAACCATATACTTATTACACTTGATATTGAAATCCATATATTTATTTGAAAAGACAAATATATATAATTTTTTTAAAGTATGTTTTGTAGAAAATAATATACTAATCTTTAAGCACATATTTGAACATATAAATATATATAGATTTGATTAAAAATCTACTTAGTGAATTGACCAAAATATATATAATCATTCTACCCATATTTTTTTTATGAATTATTCTAGAATGCCATAATATAATTGGGAATAATTTGACTATGGTTTGAAATTGTAGGGTGGAATATTAATCATATCTTGTCATTTTCAAATAAAGAATATATTCCTTTTTGAAGCTATGTATGACTTACAAGATCACAAAAATTCCCACATTATGATTTTTTTTAAGATAAGAATCTTAATATATATATATATAAAAAAAAAAAAATTTAAAAAAAAAAAAAAAAAGTTACTGTAGCATGCTACTGTAGCACGCTACTGTAGCATGCTACTGTAGCAGTCGGGATTTATGTGTTTTTGGGACTTTTTGCCATTTTTTTGGGTCCCAAAGGTGGGAATCTTGATCTATCACGGGTGTGGCATCTTTTTGGATGTTATGTAATCAATCCCATCCCCATTCTCAGCCATTTTCATCAATCATTCACCCCAAACTCTCCAAAAACTCTCCCAAAAGCCAAACACTCTTCCGACGAACTTCCGGCGACTTTCCGACGAGTTTCCGGCAACCAAATCCAACCAAGGAAGTGTGTAGATCAAGGATTGCAGGCTTTGGATTGTTGGTAAGATGTTATTCAAGTTTCCTTATGATTTTAAGATCATAAACATCATACTAACTTACGAATCTTCATATTCGAACACAAATCGGAGCCAAGGGAAGAATAAATCGGGTGGAAGAGATTCGTTCGTGACATCCCGTGGATTCCGGACGACCCCGTGACTTCCTAGACATCATCCCCACTGTAAGTTAACCTTACTATGGTTTTGGGTGACTTAAAATGCAACCAAACATAGAGATTCAACTCAAGGAAATTAACAAAAATCTGTCAACAAGAGAAAACCCTCAACGCAGCGTTTTTGTATGAATTTTTCGAACCCTTAAAAGTCTTCAAACGGAAAACCCCAAAACATGAAAAACATTCCTAAGACATTAATCTAGCTACTGTAAAAATTTCATAATTTTTCATCGTGTTTTGATATCCGAAAACGACCATGAACAGACCTGCCATCGACTTAGATCTTGAAATAGTGATAGATTCTTTATTCAAACTTGTTGGTTATTTTGACCTTAGATCTAGACCGATCTAGGATTGGAGTTGAACATAAGAATTGTAGATCTATGAGTTTGGAATATTACTGTAAGTTTTTAGAATTTTTCATTGAGATTCGAACCTCCAAACTCGAGCCGATCCGATCTGCGTTAGAACCGATGTCAAGAACCTTGACAGATTTCTTAACCGAACTTGATGAGCATATTTCTATTACTTCGAGTGTTCAAACCTGAAAACTCAAAACTAAGATTTTGATCCAAAGATCATAAGCTATATTGTGTAAAAATTTCAGAAATTTTCATCAAGTTTTGATACCCCAAATTGTATCGGACATATTCTGCGTTTTTAGGAATTGTCAAAGGATGACAGATTTCATAACCGATCTTGAGGAGCTTATTCCTATCATTTCTAGCCCGAACCAATCTTTGAGTTCTAAACAAAAGTTGTTGCAAATCAAGTCTAGTATGTGCCTGTAAAATTTCAGAATTTTTGAAGTCCATTTGATATGTCAAAAAGTCAAATCTTTGAAAGGTGTCAAACCTGAATCCTGACAGCATACTATTTGAGTAGAAAACTTGATTTTTGACATGCTTCCCATCGTTTTTCCGAAAAACTTAAAACACGAAAGTTGTTCGTTGGGATGTTTTTGAGATGATGTACAAATTTCAAATCAATCGCCTAAGAAATGGATTTTTAAACCAAAAAGGCGTAAACTGTGACATCGATCGGTTTTAAACTTGAGAGATCTTGAAATCTTGTCGAAACATGAAATTAGCCTTTAAGGTTTAAATGATTGGGAATCCCTTTGAGATAAAATACAATTGAAATATCTTGCTTGCCGAAAGGCAATTGAAATATCTTGCTTGCCGAAAGGCAATTGAAATATCTTGCTTGCCGAAAGGCAATTGAAATATCTTGCTTGCCGAAAGGCAATTGAAATATCTTGCTTGCCGAAAGGCAATTGAAATATCTTGCTTGCCGAAAGGCAATTGAAATATCTTGCTTGCCGAAAGGCAATTGAAATATAATGCTTGCCGAATGGGATTGAAATATAAACTTGAAACATGAGACATGAGAAACTGTGCCAAGATGGCCAATGAAGTACTTGAAATGCGATACGGCTGCGGCCGCCGGATCACCGGCTAAATGATATATTGTTGAGATGATGGCGTAACGGGAAATATATTAAAAAGCTCAGATTTTATGAAATTGGCTGCGGCCGCCGGATTGCCGGCTAAATTAAACATTGTTGAGATGGTGGCGTATCGGGGAGAATTTTTAAAAGCTCAAATTTTTATTTACTTACTTACGGCATTATTCATGTCTTAAATCATGCCATTTATTTATAGTGGATGATTAACTCAAATTGTGAATTACCTACAAGAAATGTTTTTATTAAAATTTAATTAAAGGCTTTGAAACCCCTAACCCATGCTATGTGTTAACTTACTCAGCGCGTTTTTGCTGACCCAAACCATTTATCCTCTTTTTCTTTCAGAGTTGAAGAATATGCATCATCATATGCATACTGGGAATTTTTGGGGATTACATTATATTTTAAATTTTGCGTTAGACTAGAATTTGCATGAACGGGCCTGTTTAACCCGTGTTTTGGCCATGTCGGCCCTCATACTTTATTTCCGCTGCACAATTTATATTTCCGCTGCCACTTTGATGTATTAATTTTAAATTATATATGGATGGGGTGTTTGAATATTTTTAATTCTGAAAAACCATAGCCTTGCATCTCTTTAGTGAGCTCGGAGAAACCGTGTCTTGCTAGGGAGGTGTGGCGGTGGCATCCCGGCCTGGGTTACCAAAACCGGGGTGTTACACTACATCCTCCATTCTTAAAATTTTTCTGTTTTTACACTATAGGATTATTATGACGAGGTTTTGCACGGGCAACTAAGAACTATGTTGTGTTTATATTTCAATATGATGAACATATTGTAATTCCGGTAATTTTGTGTAGGTTTGGTCTCAATTTTGATTATATATTTTTTGTGTGGTAAATGATGTAAGTATATTGTACATCTATTTATTCATGTTAAAGATATATTAATGTGTATATGAAAATTTCAATTTTTAGTTTTTAAAACATATTTAATTTTTAATTTATATGAAATTCCCACAATTTTCAGTTTTTTTTAAAAAAAATGGAATTTTAAATTTAAATGGAATTTGCAATGTTTTATGGAATTTATATTATTAAAGATACATTAATGAATATATAAAAAATATTTGTATATATTAATTAATGTATATATAGGCCATGTTTTCACAAAAATATATCACTTCTCTTAAAAGTAATATACAATTATATAGTTGCGAATAGATCTATTAGTAAATAAAGAAAGAAAATTTATTTTTTTTTAATCTACTCCCTCTATCCCATTATTTATGTCTCAAAATTGTTGGACACGTCGTCCAATACATTTGTTTAACATTGAATATTTTAAAATATACATATGTAAAAATTATGTAAAATACATATTCTAAAACTACATGATTAGACAAATCTAACAAGATCGAATTTGACTATATATTTTTGTTATCTAATTACGATAACATTAGGTCAAAGTTGATCAATAAACAATGTTAAAAACTCAAAATGAGACACTTTGAGTGCGACGGAGGGAATATTTTTTAAGAAATACTCCATCCGTATAATAAGTGTAACACTAGAAAATGACACAAGATTTAAGGTAAGTTAATAAAATTTATTTAATTGAAGTAATTAAATGAATAAAATGAGTCACATTTGACTTTATTCATTTTGAGTTTTATTTAAATGAAAATAAAAAAAATTAATAATTTAAGTACAATTAGTAAAAATTATTAACCTTAAAAATATTTTAAATATGAAAATGTAACACTTATTTCCAAACACCAAAAAGGGAAAGTGTAACATTTAAACAATGTATGATGTAATTCATTAATCTATATTTTAACATATTTGCAATTGACGAAAAACAAATATAAATCTAGCTTTGTTAGAAAATTGTGATTGTGAATGATTAAAGTAAATTCATATTGAAAGGCTAATTGCTCTGAGTTCTATAAGTTTGAAAATTTCTCTGGAACGCCGGTACTGAATGAAGTTTTAACATCTGAAACAAATAATCTATTGATACTAGAAGAGACAAATTAAAATAAGGAAGAAAGGGAAGCAGATCATGCTAAGTTATTACTTTTGTTAATTTTTTTTTTTTTTTGTGGAATATCGTTTATTATCACTGAATCAAAAGGCATAATACACACAACCGAGACAGTCTCCAAGCCAAGGACCAAACAAAAACATGACAGCTACAATAGTATAGACAGTATCCAATTTTATTTATTTATTTTTTTTTTTGAATTTCGTTTATTACCTTTGTTGATGATGAGAATCATTATCATTATATATATAATAAGAAGATAGCCTTTTACGCACATAGTTTCCCGCCCACCTTTTTTTACACTAAATTCAACAATTTTTTCACTCTCTCACACACACCTTAATATTTACGTAAATGCCATTAAAAAAAATAATAAAAACCGAGTTTTCCCTCTCCAAGCTCATTTTTATTTATTTTCTATGCATTTATTGTTTTGTATGTGTTTTTATGGTGTTTTATTTATTCCATGACTTCTCCACTCCTCCATACTCATCACTCATCTACTATAAATAAATGGACTCCTTTGTACCTCTTCTGCACTCCTCCATACTCGGTAGTGTATTATCTTTTATGTTTCTTCACATATTCCCTATATTTTTCATATTTTTTTCTTCTATTTCGTCAATATATCAACTTTATCTAACTTTATGTGATTATATTGTATGCATTGTATTATGTTTCACTTTTGGAGTATTTTGATGTTCTCATTTTTTTTCAGGCACCATCTATTTTCTTTTTCCCTTTTCGGTTTCACTCGGTAGTAACAAGGTATGAATGTTGAATTGTTTTTTTTCTTCTCAAATACAGCTTTATATAGTTCATTATATTTTGTTCATATTTTGGTATTTATGTTTTTTTTTTGTTCTTTCGAAATGCAGTGATGTCTTTCGAAAATGTTGAGTGGTTGAGTGGCTTGAATGCATGCGCATCAATATTCTTCCCGAAAAGAGATCTTGGCAAGGGTGCAAAGGCATTTATCACCTACATACGTGATAAGAAAATGGTCCTTTGGGATGAAGAAGACCTAGAAACATTTAGGGTGACTTTGGAATTCTTTGATGTTGCGGATCGTGAGATGGAGATCGTCTATGTATCTTCTGATTTCATTGATGACATGAAAGATATTTTACATCGTGTGAAGTCCTCTGTGAATCGTTGGAAAGAGACGAGGAATGCAGATTCCATGTTTTTCCAAATTCCATCCTCGACCGTTGAAAGCACTGTCATCTTCATGGAGTCTTTTCTTAAGAAAATATCAGAAATTTTTTTTAATGATGGAGTTCCTTATGTATCTAGATTGGAGGATGTTTGGTTTGTAACTGTTCGGCCCCGCCTTCGAAGGATGTTGGCCAAATATGGACCCGGTGTATATCATGATCTTATGTAATATTTCGTTGCATGTTCGAAGATGCATTAATGAGAAATTGGATAATTCCCCTTTGTTTTTTAATACATATATTTCAATTCATCTTCTTAATCTTATTATCGGATTATTTTATGTTGAATGAATTACT
Source organism: Hygrophila difformis (assembly GCA_030278955.1). Taxonomy (NCBI): domain Eukaryota; kingdom Viridiplantae; phylum Streptophyta; class Magnoliopsida; order Lamiales; family Acanthaceae; genus Hygrophila; species Hygrophila difformis. The sequence continues at coordinate 40,105,764 of JAOANR010000012.1, read as the reverse complement.
TAACTTATCTATTTATGTGCATGCATGTTATGAATGCAAAGAAATCTAATATATTCAGTGTATAATATATACACATTCATTGCATTCATGTACCACAGTTGTGTCATTGTATACAAATTGTTCATTCCATGATCGATGTATATAGATATTTATTCTTTCATTTATTTCTATATACTCTATAATCATGTATCCAATATTGAAAATCTGTATTAATATTTATTTGAAGAATACAAGGGGTTGATTTTATCATTTTTAGCAGATTCAATTAATCCGCCATTTAATTTGGTTCAAAATACAATAATGTGATGAGTTTAGATGGTTGCCCATTGAATGAATACATTTCGTATAAAAGTTTAACATTAATGCATTAATTCTAATATTGTACTATTAATTTAACTATTATTTACTAAAGCTGTTAAAATTTATTTACGAATGTTCTCTTATTTAATTTGTGTTCGGTGAATAAATATTTATTATATTATTTATATTTTCAACATCGAATTTTGAATTCAAATTTCGTTTTCGAGTCCATTGAATGTTCTATTACCAACTGTTTAAATGTATTTATTCATTAAAACACTTATATTACCAACAACGACTGTTGTATTTAATTACCATTTTCATGTTCTTCGAATAGTCATAAATGAAATTGTTTTAATTAATTTAAATAATTTCGTTATATAATTTGATACCTTTGCATTTTGAAAATTGAATCAATGAATTTAATTCACGAAATTCTAATAAATATCATTATTTCAACATTCACTATTTAAACTTCTAATTTTTCCTTATTTCAATTATATTACTTATACTTTTTGAAAATATAAATATGTTTCATTGTTTGACATTTGCTCCGAGTCAATAATACGAATTTTATTATGTATAATTGTGAAGTTAAGGAAGTCAATAGAATTCCGCTGAAAATTCATACGTTGATTTATATTAATTCAATATAAGTCATAATAACCTCATACATATATATATAATATAATATATAATGCAAATACAATTCAACCTCTCTTAATAAATACTCCAAAACGGAATGAAATGTAAATTAATTTGTTCCTAATGTCATCAGCCCATTCAGCTTCTAGGTTGGCCAACTTATCCGCCGAATTCTTTTGGTATCTGATTTTTAGGGAATTGTAGAGTGTGTCCATGTCATCCGTTGTTGACACGAAAATATACTTGGGAATGTAAAGCATGTCTGGATTTTTCATCTCAGAATACTCTACCCAATTGTATATATTCTCCTTATATTTGTCTGTTGTTTCCTTGAGATATATGATGAAATTTGTTGCGGCATCCGTAAAATCGCATCCTTTTTGTGCACGCTCGAAGAATTCCACAACATTGATAACCTTTGTTCGGTCTCGCTTGCTTAGTGGCGGTTCGGTTTCGGATAATATCTTTGTTAGTATTTCTCTACAGTGGATTGCACTTGCTCCTCTTGGGAAAGTATGCCCTAATTATCACAAATTCAAGCACACGATTGATTTAATCTATAATAATTAATTTTAATGACTTATGACTCTTAGTTACCTGCGTAGCCAAGAAGACTTTTGATTTCTTCAATTTCAACCTTCCAGTTCCCTAAACCCTAAACCCTAAACCCTAAACCCTAAAATATACAATGTTGTATGATTATAAATTATATAGGACCAAACATGCAAAAACCAGCATTTTTGACTTATTTGTAGTAGTATTTTTTTAAAGTTTGTTATATACGACACAATCATATATGAGATACAAATTGTAAAGTAATTTATTCTTTTTTACATTTCCCTTTTTCTCTTTATTTTTATATTACTTTTATTTATTTATTTTATATTTTTAAGTTATCATTTAATATTTTAAATATTATGGACATAAAAACTATATTATTTTTTATTTGCAAGTCTGTCTATCGATTTTAGAATCATCCATTGGTTTAGACACATTTCTTTTTTGATCTATTCATATTGTACGATAGGCCAGTGAATTCTTCTGCCAAAGGTTTTATTTTTGTGAAATGATATGTAACACGACAGAATGCTTTTAATAGATGTTGCTTTGGTTAGTACTTCATATAAAGTTTGATCGTTTAATTATTTAATTTTTCATTTTATATTTAGAACACTAATAGCTGTTATTCAATGTCGAAGGACATATATGCAACGTTCCATCATTTTAGCTGATCTATATTTTCCTTTTAAGTTCTAACGATGAAACGCATATAAGAGTATCATTGAAGTTATTGTGTTTAATATGTGGTCTTAAGTAATTTTTGGTATCTGCAACAACAAAATTCTTTGTTTTTTCGGTATCATATGTCAGCTTCCAGATTTTTTTTATTTTTTATTTTTTTTTAAATATACGTGTGTTTTCTGTGATGAAAGAGACCGTATTATTATCATGTTACGTGTATGTTGCCTTTCGCGTCCATCTTAGACCGTGTTATTATCATGTTACGTGTATGTTGCCTTTCGCGTCCAGCTTATCCTTTATACAATTCATGATAGTGTAATTTTGATAGATTTATTCACTTATAATATTGCATATGTTACCTTCAGTTTTTTCAACAATTTTACCTCTTTTGGATCTTTTTAGTTTGTTCACTAAACGTCTTATAAAATTATTATATCCGAATAATTAATTAATTTTAAAGTTTATATTTAAAACACACTTCAATCCTTTTTTTAAAAAAATAATTATATTTGCATTTTCTCTTAAAAGCCACTATTCTCTTTCAATAAATAAATATGTCCGTTTTTTATTTATAACTGCTAATAAATGAATAATTATTCAATGTAATGAATCACGTCTTATACGATTCATTATCATTTTTCATTTCCCATTGTAATTAATTGATGTCTTTTCAAGTATTTAACCGGACAACATGACCGTCCGCATTCCATTTCAACTATATCTTCTTCTTTCTTCTATTTAACTGTAGATGGTTTTCGACTTTTCTTCATTTGATAAATTCGACTTCTCCATTCAAAGTTACAGAACCAAACATTTCGCTATTGATCCATTGTTAATACAGTATATGGTGATGGATCAGCGGATAGATGCTTTTGCACGAAAAGTGGATTTAAGAAAAGGAAATATCATTTAGTTGGGAGAGGTGATGAGCTAACCCGTACGCAATGATAAGTGGGCAAACTCAAAGCGTCATTATATAGAAAAGATCCGGGCAACGCGAGAAGGCGCCCCCTTTTTATTGTTTAGGGGTTTCATAATAAGGTAAGCTCCAGCCTATAATAAAGTCATATTCGAAAAGCTTTAATAATCAAGGTTCTCTACAGCATCGCCAAAAATCATTAATTGATCTTACTCCCGATCTTTTGGGAGACATAATGTCTCGCTTATCGGCTTCATCGTTGAATGAGATGTTCACGGCCAGCTACAGGTACCATTCATCATTTTATTATTATGTTTTTTGTTTCGTTAATATGATTTAATTACTTATCTTATTTCAGTTGTAAATCCCTCTATCAAGCGACAAAGCATCCATTAGTTTATTCTAGATGTTGTATGGATTCGTTTCGATCGTTTATATTTCCAATTCGTAACCCTGCGAAGAGGAATTTCTTCCTTAATTGCGTATCTAATGGCAACTCAATGCTTAAACTTCAGGCTGCAATGGTAACTTATTAATAATAGCATTTTATTTAATTATTATATTGTGGTTTTATTATTTTATTTTTTTGTTACTTTTTATATCCACTTATACTTTTGTCGTAACAACTGAACATTCCAGATCAATTATATCGTTTATCGTGATTTGGATGGTGCGTTGTCAGTTCTGGATAAGTGCATCAAGGATGGACATCTTCCATCTGTTTATCTAAAGTCTATTTTGCTTTTTAGTAGTTATGATCCTCTACGTTTGAAAGAAGGAGTGAAATTGTTGTCTCTAATCAGCGGGGATAAGAAATTGTTGGTTTCTCTTCGTGCAAAAGTAATTAGATGGTTTCATTGTTGGTCTGAATTTCCAAATCCTTTTTTTGATACATCACATAAGATAATATGCGACGATAAGGAGCATGTTCTTAGTCTGCTGAGTGGTTGGCCAGACGATGACTACAAGAATATTCAAACAGACTGCATCCATTGCATTGCGACATGGGAGTGTTGGATTTTTCGCCCGGACAATGCGAAATATATGTATTTAAGATGAACTGTTTATGATGGAGCACATGTTATTCCATCATGTTTTTTATCAGACAATATTTTTGTTTTTGGTTTATGCTATTCGATTATTAAACATTGTTTGTTTTTGGAATGCTAAATTTTATCAGTGAAATATAGTGCGTTGAAAAATTTTTATAGTTATCACTAAAAATATTTTTATTAATCAATTGCCTATCATGTGTAACTTATATATTCTGTATGTCATATACCCTTATTTTAATTTTTGGTGTTATGATTTAATGCTAAATCCTTAATGGTGGGTTACATAATGATTTACATTATATTTTAAAATATTAAATTGTAACACCCCGGTTTTGGTAACCCAGGCCGGGATGCCACCGCCACACCTCCCTAGCAAGACACGGTTTCTCCGAGCTCACTAAAGAGATGCAAGGCTATGGTTTTTCAGAATTTAAAATATTCAAACAGCCCATTCATATATAATTTAAAGATAATACATCAAAGTTGCAGCGGAAATATAAATTGTGCAGCGGAAATAAAGTATAAGGGCCGACATGGCCAAAACACGGGTTAAACAGTCCCGTTCATGCAAGTCGTAATTAAATGCAGGGATTTAAAATAAAGATTTCCCCTAATGTTCCCATGTATGCATATGACGATGCATATTCTTCGTACTCTGTAAGAAAAATGAGATATATGGTTTGGGTCAGCAAAAACGCGCTGAGTAAGTTAACACATAGCATGGGTTAGGGGTTTCAAAGCCTTTAATTAAATTTAATAAAAACATTTCAACAATATTTAATTTAGCCGGCAATCCGGCGGCCGCAGCCAATTTCATAAAATCTGAGCTTTTTAATATATTTCCCGTTACGCCATCATCTCAACAATATATCATTTAGCCGGTTATCCGGCGGCCGCAGCCAATTTCATAAGTATCATTTCTCAAAATATTTTTCGTTTCTTTTATAGTTCACCATTCACCAGGGCTCTTGTGACCGCAATCCTCATAATCAATATATATAAATAACCATTCGCCAGGGCTCTTATGTCCACTAGCCGTTCGCTTGGGCTCTTATGTCCACAAGCCGTTTGGTCGACCATTCGCTAGGGCTCTTATGTCCACTAGCCGTTCGCTTGGGCTCTTATGTCCACAAGCCTTCTGGCCCATATTGATAATATCAAACTTGGTCACAAATCCCCAATGTTTCAAAAGAATTCTTTTAAAGAAAATGTGTTTTTATTTGGTGTAACGGGATTTTTCAAAAGTATAGATATATCGTATTTCAACGTCTCGACCGTTTGTTTCGAATTTCAAAATCTCTTCGATTTAAAAATCATTTGGCGTCACAGTTTGCGCCTTTTTGGTTTAAAAATCCATTTCTTAGGCGATTGATCTGAAATTTGTACAGCATCTCAAAAACATCCCAATGAACAACTTTCGTGTTTTAAGTTTTTCGGAAAAACGATGGGAAGCATGTCAAAAATCGAGTTTTCGACTCAAATAGTATGCTGCCAGGATTCAGGTTTGACACCTCTCAAAGATTTGACTTTTTGACATATCAAATGGACTTCAAAAATTCTGAAATTTTACAGGCACATACTAGACTTGATTTCCAACAACTTTTGTTTAGAACTCAAAGATTGGTTCGGGCTAGAAATGATAGGAATAAGCTCCTCAAGATCGGTTATGAAATCTGTCATCCTTTGACAATTCTTAAAAACGCAGAATATGTCCGACACGTTTTGGGGTATCAAAACTTGATGAAAATTTCTGAAATTTTTACACAATATAGCTTAAGATCTTTGGATCAAAATCTTAGTTTTGAGTTTTTAGGTTTGAACACTCGAAGTAATAGAAATATGCTCATCAAGTTCGGTTAAGAAATCTGTCAAGGTTCTTGACATTGGTACTAACGCAGATCGGATCGGCTCAGATTCGGAGGCTCAAATCTCAACGAAAAATTCTAAAAACTTACAGTAATGTTCTAAACTCATAGATCTACAACTTTCATGTTCAACACCAATCCTAGATCGGCCTAGATCCATGGTCAAAATAACCAACAAGATTGAGAGTGAAATCTGCCAAAGTTCTAAGATTCAGATTTAATACTCTTCGGTTTTGGGTTGGTTTCAGGTTTCAAAACATCATGAAAAATTCCAAAATTTTTACAGAAGCTAAATCAAAGTCTTAGGAACACTTTTCATGTTTTGAGTTTTATTGTTTGAGCAGCTTTAGAGGTTCGAAAAATTCATACGAAAACGCTGCGTTGAGGGTTTCTCTTGTTGACAGATTTTTATTAACTTTCTTGAGTTGAATCTCTATGTTTGGTTGCATTTTAAGTCACCCAAAACCATAGTAAGGTTAACTTACAGTGGGGATGATGTGTAGGAAGTCACGGGGTCGTCCGGAATCCACGGGATGTCACGAACGAATCTCTTCCACCCGATTTATTCTTCCCTTGGCTCCGATTTGTGTTCGAATACGAAGATTCGTAAGTTAGGATGATGTTTATGATCTTAAAATCATATGGAAACTTGATTAACATCTTACCAACAATCCAAAGCTTGCAATCCTTGATCTACACACTTCCTTGGTCGGATTTGGTTGCCGGAAAGTCGTCGGAAAGTCGCCGGAAGTTCGTCGGAAGAGTGTTTGGCTTTGGGAGAGTTTTGGGGTGAATGATTGATGAGGAGGCTGAAAATGGGGTGTTAGGGGTGGGTTTTGGTCATTAAAGGGACAAGGAATCCCGGATTTGGAGGCCTAAGCCGACAATTGGGCGGCTGCTACAGTAGCCTACTGCTACAGTAGCCACGTGCTACAGTAGTGCTACAGTAGCGCTACAGTAGTGCTACAGTAACTTTTTTTTTTTTTTAAATTTTAATATTTCTTATCTACAAAAATAAAAATCATAATGTGGGAATTATCCGTGATTGTTGGGGACAATTCGATAAACTCGTTTCGAGTTGCTATCTTCCGATAAATAATAAATTCCGCTCTCTCGGAATTATTTCGGTTTTAATAATTTAAATCCAATTCTTTATTTTTGGATTTAAATTTTCGATGGCGATTTCTCGGGTTCGTCGGCTTCCAATTTGTCGTCTTTTGATTCCCGTGCAATAACTTGTATCATTAAATTTCTTCAGACTTCACGGGTTCTTGGAATTAAAATTCTTTTCCTTCATGAATTTAATTCCAATTATTTTGACTGAATTCATGAATTTAATGTTATTATCCGGTTATTTTTAATTACTTAATTTATCTATTTATGTGCATGCATGTTATGAATACCAAGAAGTCTAATCATTTCAGTGTATAATATACAAACATTAATAGCATACAGGTACCACAATTGTGTCATTGTTTACAAATTGTTCATTCCACAATCGATGTATATAGATATTTATATTCTTTCATTTGTTGCTTAATTCTCTATAATGATGTATCCAATATTGATCATCTTTATTACTATTTTTTTGAATAATACAGTGTGTTGATATTATCATTTTTTGCAGATATAATTAATCCGCAATTTAGTTTTGTTCAAAATACAATAATGTGATAGGTTTAAATGGTGCCCATTTAATGAATACATTTCATATAAAACTTTAATAACGTTAATGCATAAATCCTAATATTGTAATATTATTTTAACTATTATTATTTACTAAAGCTGTTGGAATGTATTTATGATTTTTCTCTTACTTAATTTGTGTTCAGTGAATAAATATTTATTATATTATTTAGATTTTCAATGTCGATTTTTGAATTCAAATTACGTTTTCGAGTCCATTGATTGTCTGATTGCTAACTGTTTAAATGTATTTATTCATTAAAACACTTATATTACCAACAACAATTGTTGTATTCAAGTTCCATTTTCATGTTCTTCGAATAGTCATAAATTTAATTGTTATAATTAATTTATATAATTTCTTTATATAATTTGATACCTCTGCATTTTGAAAATTGAATCAATGAATTTAATTCACGTAATTCTAATTAATATCATTATTTCAACATTCAATATTTATACTTCTAATTTTTCCTTATATCAATTATAATACTTATACTATTTAAAAATATAAATATGATGTCATTGTTTTACATTTGCTCTGAGACACGACTTTTTCTCTTGCTAAATCTTCCGTTCTTGCGTTATATGAACACATATGATTTTTTTTTCGTAATACGAATTTTATTATGTAGTATTGTCAAGTTAAGGAAGTCAATAGAATTCCGCTGAAAATTCATATGCTGATTTATATTAATTCAATACAAGTCATAACAACCTCATATATATATATATAATAAATTATAATGCAAATACAATTCAACTTCTCTTGATAAATACTCCAAAACGGAATGAAATGTAAATTAATTTGTTCCTAATGTCATCAGCCCATTCATCTTCCAGGATGGCCAACTTATCCGCTGAATACTTTTGGTATCTGATTTTAGGGAATTGTAGAGTATGTCCATCTCATCCGTTGTTGACATGAAAATATACTTGGGAATGTAGAGCATGTCTGGATTTTTCCCCTCAGAATACTCGACCCAATTGTATATATTCTCCTTATATTTGTCTGTTGTTTCCTTGAGATTTATGATGAAGTTGTTTGCTGCATCCGTAAAATCGCATCCTTTTTGTGCACGCTCCAAGAATTCCACAACATTGATAACCTTTGTTCGGTCTGGCTGGCTTAGTGGCGGTTCGGTTTCGGATAATATCTTTGTTAGTATTTCTCTACAATCGACTGCACTTGCGCCTCTTGGGAAAGTAGGCCCTAATTATCACACATTCAAGCATACCAGATATTAATCTATAATAATTAAATTTCATGAGTTATGACTCTTTCTTACCTGCGTAGCGTAGAAGACGATTGATTTCTGCAACTTCAACCTTCCAGTTCCTAACAGACATCTTGAACTCTTCGATTTATAGTTGGTTGAAGATTGTTGTGGATTTGGTTAATTGTAAGCCAATTTATAGGTCTTGCTTCACCTGAATGGTTCTCTCAGTACCTGCAAATAATCTTCATTAATTATCCGCGTCTGCTGCGTTGGATGTGTGCATTGTTGCAATTCTTAGGGAATGGCTATGAATGCAATTGATTTTGTATGATGTGACTGATCGGCTTATACTACCAATGCAATTAATTTGTATCTACTCGATTCTTTCATTTAATGTGCATATCATAAACAGTATAATGGTTGGTGGTGTGTTTATGTATGTTTATGATATGTAATGGAATGTATTTGATTAACTTTAGCATATCAATGATTGAATTGGACCGGTGTATTGTGTTAATTATACTGCTAAATGTACATATCCTATTTAATATGATATGGTGTTTTAAAATAAGATAATACTTTAATTGTGGATTATGAAGTATTTTAGTTGTTAATCTAATATATTTCAATTATGATTTTATTTAAAACTATTTAATTAATTTATTCGCCTTTAACATAATTAAGTAATATCATGTGCATACTTGATTGAAAATTTTAATGTGTTTTAGAACCTATCTATTTTGAGTCATTTGGCCACATTATGGAAACATATTATTCTTTTTAAATTTCTTAGAATATGAAAAATCAAATATTTATTTAAAATATGTTTACAAGATGATTAGACTATTTAAAATATTTATTTCAAATCTAATAACGATATGTATTATTTATCTTAGGTTTCTTTATCAACTTTTTATGATAAACTTATTATATTCATTTCATTTCTATTCGTTTAAATAATTATTTATATTTTTTCTAGGTTGGTTCCTTCATTGTGAATGGATTTTTTGTGCGCATAACATTGTTCTGTGTTATTTTATTATATTAACTGTAAATTGAACTATCTAATAATGATGTGTTTTTTCATCTTAGGTATCTTTATAACATTTTGATTATCATCTTATAATATTCATTTTATTTCTATTCGTCTAAATTAGTATTATTTTTTTATATATGCGTCCTTCATTGTTAATCGAGTTGTTGTGCGTATAGATGAATCTGCATTTGTCCGGGTTATTTTATTATATTACCTTTAAATGGAACTATCTAATAATGATATTTATTATTCATAGTAGGTATCTTTCTAATATTTTGTTGCTGAATAAGATTTTCATCTTTAGATTAATCGTTGGATATGAAAATTTGTGTTTTGATCGTCCCTTTCGTTTGGAAGATATAAGTATAACTATTGCACCTACTGAAGATGAAGACTATGCGTTTTTGGTGGAAATTTGTGTAAAAATTATCACTTTAGCATGAGATTTTGTATTCTGTGGCATTAGAAAAAATAATTAATATATTGATTATAATTTTTTAAAGTGAATATCGGATTCATTTATTATGCATTACCTTTCTTTCAATATTTTTCTTCTTCCAGGTGGACTTAAATGTTGCCAATTGTGTACTGATTTCTTTGAATTTTTCCCAATATTTAACACTCACATCATTTATTATTTTACACTGTGCACGTCAATCATTCTTTCCATTTCCCGTAAAGATCTTTTATTATAGCAGAAGATTGTCTATTTCATTTATGAAACAAAATTTAAAAAGAATTTTTTTTTTGCTTTTTTAAGATTTCTGTTCATTTAATTTTACTGGCAAAAGAAATGAATATAATTCTAATGATAAATGTATCCTTTTTTTTAAGTTTTGATATTGTTCGAATCATAGTTCATTTTATTTATATTAATTATTTTGTTATTATTTATTTTTAACTCCTTATCTGTATTTTATAGTTTTGTATTAAATTATTATTGTTCTAAAATATCAATTATCATCTATTTTTCCTTTAGCATTTAAAACAACCTAATCACTGAAAGTGTCTTTTCGACTATTAGTCTTTTCAATTCCTGAAAATTAATCAAACATTTAATACAATAATGTGGTTGGTGATATATTAAACTACATTAATTGTGTTGTGTGTTCAGTGGAGAGATTTATTGTATTTTTTTTTAATCTTTGGAAATCGAAGTATATTTTCGTCGTGTTTAAATATTCATTTACTCTAATTGTTGACATGGTGTTGAGCCTTCTTTTACCTACCCACTGGTGCTCCATTTTTCATCTATCGAGCGAGGTCTAAAGTTATTTCCAAAAGATGGAGGATGATGATTCAACTTCGAGGTATTATTACTATTTCGGTCCTTTCTTTGATAACTGTATAGTGTTTTTTATGGTAAAAAATTAAATTCAAAATCTTTATAGACGATTAGTGGATTTACCTAGAGATATCTTGGGGAACATATTATCTCGCGTAGCTTCTGAATCCGTGGAAGATCTATTCACAGCTGCGCGAAGGTTAGATAAATTTATTTTGATAATTTTGTATAAGTTGTATTTATATTTATTTCACTTTTGCACTCTCTCATTCACTTCTATTCTCTACTTAAAATGTAGTTGTCGGGCTTTGTATGCTTCAAGCAAACATTCGATGGTGTACGCGAGTTGTTGTTTGGATAAATTTTTGTTCTGGGAATGGGGCCGTTATTCTGAAGAACAAACGGATTTTTTTGACATGTGCTGGATGAATAACAACAAGACACTAAGATTAAACGAAGCAATGGTATTATATTACAAATTTATGAATCTATCTTATTTTGTTTGATCATTAATATTTACATTTTCTTTTACAGGAAGCATTCAGAATTCATGGCGACATTGAAACTGCCTTCACTATTCTAGACGATGGTATTCGTGTCTCACATAAACCATCTATTTATGTGAAAATTATTATGTTGCTAAGTTTAGGAGACGTTCAGCATGTTGCCGAAGGACTTCGTCTTCTGATTCGAATTTCCGCAGATAAGGAGAAATTGATTTCACTTAGGTATAAAGTTATTCGATGGTTCAGTGTGAAGAAAGATTTCCCCCACCTTTTTCATGATAGACAATCTGTTATGCTATGCGACGACCGCGACCATGTATTTTCATTTACATATGGTCTCTTAGATAGGGATTATAGTGTTTATAATAGGAGTTGCTTGAAGTGTATTGCAACTACCGAATGTCGTGCTTTCGTCCCTGGTGGTAGGGGAAGTATTCCCTTATTTTGAACACTTTGTATTGTCTTCCTATCGATATGTAATGCTGTTCCCTTTAATTGTTCCGTTTAGTAATCTTTTGAAAGTTTTATTTAGTTTAATTTTTATTCAAAAATCTTTTTTCTTTCAGTAATATCCTTTTATGGATAAATAAAAAATATCATATTAGTGCGTGACAGAGTTAAAGTGGACCAACTATTTTTTTTTTCTTATTATAATGTATATAATGGATAATATAATTTTTAAATAAAATATTTTATTTAGTTAAAAAAATTAAACGATTATTTTATATTATTCAATATGATAGCTTCATATATCAACCTGAAATAATTAGTCCCCTATATGGTAAAAATATAATATATAGTTTTATATATGTGTTGGTTCCAATTTGCTGAGCATTCGCAAATTAATGGTTTATAGCATTGTAACATAAATCGATCTTCAAAATAATTGTAATAGTTTAATACAACTCGAATTCCCTGAGTATGAATTTATATTTAACGTTAAGATGAAATTTTTTTTTTTTGAATTTTATAATGTTTTAGTAATACAAACGACCTTTCGTGCAAATCTTATAATGAAGTCGACAGACCTTAAACTTCCAATGTATTGAATGATGCATCTTGGATTAATTTATGTACGATATTCATTATTATAATTTCTATAATAATTGACAACAATATAAAATGACCTTCCAAGTGAAATAGTTAATAACTCCCGATATATAGTACTGCATTAATATTCCTTTTACTCATTTTTCCAGGTTCATGCGACTGTGCATGTTCTTTTACTTTAACTCTTGCCTCTTCCGTATTTACTTCTATATATATATAGTTCAATTTTTTAGTTCGGTTAATGTATTCTTTCATTGCAAACTTTTCTCGGTTTCTGCTATGCCAAATTCGAAGGAACCCCCACTCAAGAAACGGAGGCTCTTAGATTCCTGTCCAGTGAAGAATGAAATTGGATGGGATAAATCTATTACTGATATGCCCTGGGATGTTCTTGGAGAAATAGTATCCCGTGTTTCTGCTTATTCTTTGAAGGACATGTTTAATGCGGGATACAGGTTATCAGTTATTATAACTCTTTATTTTTTTTCTTTATTTTACGGTGCTCTTTGCACATTATAAATTTTGAATACTACCGATATAATGGTTACACGTTTTTCAGTTGTAAGGCTCTTTACCGTGCTACCAATCATCCATTGGTTTATTCACGGTGTTGTATGGATCATTTTCGATGGTACCCATGGCCAATGAAGCTTCCTGCCGAAGATTTATTCTATTCAAGATGTATGGACCGTGGCAACAGAATGCCTTTTTTGGATATTGCTTTGGTTAGTATTGAATAAACAAAGAAGTTGTGTACTTCATTACTTTTTATCATTACATATGTACCTCTATATTACTAATAGTTTTGCTGAATAATGTAGGACCATTACGCTACATATAATGATTTGCGTGGGGCACTGTCAATTTTGGATGAATCTATTAACCATGGGCACATTCCATCATTATATCTGAAGTGCATCTTCCTCTTGAGTTCTAACGTTTGTGGTGATTTAAAAGTAGCCCTAATGCTGCTGTCTTCGATATTTTGTGATAAGAAGCTGTTGGTATCTGCAAGAGTAAAAGTCCTTCGTTGGTTCGGCACGAGATGGGAGTTTCCAGATTTATTTCATTTTACAAATGTGAAGGTCTTTTGCGAAGATTATGACCATCTTATAAGCATGTTGCGTGTATGGTCGGATAATGATTACGAGCGATACGATATCAAATGTGTAAATTGTATTGCTACCCGTGAATGTTGGCTTTTTCGTCCAACTAATGTTAAATATATTTTATAATATTGTACTTCCTTGAAGATAAATTATTATATGTTAACAAAATTATTTATCTTCTTTTATTTGTGTATATTAATTGATACTAAGATAGACCTTCATTTATTATTTTTGAAATTTCTTATTTAATATATTATTTAATTTGTTTGTAATATATTAATATTATGTATGATAAGAAATAATAAATAAATTTTTAATAATCCTTACTATTAATAATGACTGCATTAACTATCACAACGCAATCTTTCATTATATAATAATTTAACTTCGATTTTAATTTTAATCGACTCAGATTAAAATAATTTTTGGAAATAATTATATCTTTGGAAATAATTTTTTTATATATTTTGTTTTGGCTGATGGCATAATTATAATGACGATCAATTTAAATAATCTACGTGATTATACAATAATATTTAAAAATTTAAAATATGATTAGTTCTTCCATAATATGCAGGTTATTTATAATCAATTTAATTTTCTTCAAACGAAACAACAGCTTCTTTATAAAGATATTAATTTTCTTCAAACGTAGTAATACGGATTATTTTCTACAAATGAAAATACACTTTAATTGTTCCTCATAATTTCCTCATATCTTGCCGCAATGGAAATTATCCTCTCTCTCACATCTTTCATCCACTGAATTTGCAGCTTACTTAACTTAGGTCCCGTAAACCTCTCATACTTTGAATACACAGCATCAAAAAATAGGTCGACATCGAATTTTGCTATGTCTAATAGAAGGTCTGATATCTACATGAAATCTCTGTTTTTGTCAGCTGCTTCCTTCCAGTTATCAATTATATCTTTAAACCTTCGAGTTGTCTCATGTATTTCGTACGTAAAATCTGTCGCTGCATCTACTATCCGAGATTCTTTCTGAGCTGTTTCCAAAAATTTGATTGCAATCAGAATATTTTCTCTGTCTTGATCGGTGAGCCTTGGCAAATGATTAATCAAAATATTATCCAGCAAACTCTTGCAATCTGTTAAGTTTGTGCCCTTTGGAAAATATTCACCTGTGTGCAATACGAAAATAAACATATTTTAAACATCTATATATAGAATCGGCAAAATGTAGTATGTTCTATACATACCAGTGTACGGAACGAATATGTTTGCTTCTGGCGATCTTTTGCTTGATGAAGCCATTATCTCAATGAACATGCCACAACAATTGTGAAAATATTTATACTCAATACAAATTGCTCATTCGATGACGTATATACATGTATGTATTAATTGTTTCATTCATTGTGTTAATTGATCTAAATAAATGTATCCAATATTAAATTTCTGTATTTTAAATTATTTCCATAATATAAAGAGTTACTGTTAATCTGTAATCTATACAATGAATCAATCTATTGATACGTCATTACATATCAATTAATACCACATATGGAACGTTTTTATCTTTTACTACTAATTATTCTGATTTCATTTATAATAGCTACACGTATTCATTGTAAGTGTGAAGTAATTCATTAACAATTACTTTGGGACTCTGATTTTTCAATATACAACATATAAGATGCATATTTGTACAATTTATTATTCTTATGTATGTAATTACTTTTTCTATCTTTTATTATTTATATGTACCAATATTTTTGCCAACTTACTGTTGGTAATAAGTAAATATCCAATTTTTCAATAATGTT
This sequence comes from Hygrophila difformis, assembly GCA_030278955.1. Classification (NCBI taxonomy): domain Eukaryota; kingdom Viridiplantae; phylum Streptophyta; class Magnoliopsida; order Lamiales; family Acanthaceae; genus Hygrophila; species Hygrophila difformis. Next base: position 40,090,059 of record JAOANR010000012.1, on the reverse strand, counting down.
ATTTGCTTAAAAAATACAATAATGTTATAAAATTGAACGGGTGCTCTGTTAATGATGATCATCCTATAATATGGTATTTTTATGCATTTATCTTAAAAATTATATAAATCGGTATTATGATATTGGACGATTTATTTTAACTATAATTTATTGGAACTATTTAAATGTATTTATTATAGTTCTTTTAATGCAATAGTAGTTTTCGGTGAATGTACATTAATTTAAATATTTATATTACCAAGTTAGATTTCCGATTTCTTTGAATAAAGTTATTCTTTAAAATATTTATATCTCCAACAATCAATTTTATATAGAAGATACATTTCCAAGTTCATCGAATATTATTAAATTAATATATTATATTAAATTTCTTTACAACCTTTTGATTGCCCTCTATCTACTATAAATTCTCATGTTAAGCGTTTTTTAAACCGTAGCATTGGATACCCTATAAGATACTTTGTTAAATTCTGTTTTACTTGATTGAGTTTCTTAAATATTTTCAATCAATAATTACTTATCTTCATGGAGAACATTGTTCCTTTGAAGGATTTGAATCCTTTATCTGTGAAGGTGGCAGTTAAGGGAAGATGCGTGCGTTTTTATGCTGTTGAGGGTCATCAAAAAGACTACTTCATTAGTGTTGAATGCATCTTGCACGATTATGAGGTTTATTCAGTGCTTTTATATTGTGTAAATGAAATTATACTATTTACATATATTGAATAATAATATTTTTTTTTCCTTTACTTGCAGGGCACTCGATTTCATTTTACTGCATCGAGATCGGTAGCAAAAAAGTTTTCGAAGAGCTTCCAGGAGGGTTCTATTTATACAATTTATCGATTTTTGGTAACTGATAACAAAGATAGATTTCGATTGACCGGTCACGGTTATAAAGGCAATTTATATGGGAATTCAGTTGTAACTGCATGTAATGATCCGGATTTTCCCGATTTCACATTTTTATTTAAACCATTCAAAGAGATTTTTGCAATGGACGATCCTCATAATGAAGCTCCTTTTGGTAAGATTATTACTTTGTAAAATTATATGTTTCTAAATAAAATTTGTGATTTTATAATTCTTTAGCATTCGATTGATGATTTTTTTATTTGTTTTCCTAAATAGATATCATTGGCCGAGTTGTAAGAATCGAGGGGCCGAAAAAGAAGAACACCCGGGATGGGAAAGAGAAGCGCCTTCTTGAAATTTCCCTTCAAGATGATGAGTAAGTATTTTTGTTTAATGAAAAAATATATTTTCTATGTTCTTTTATGGTTATATTGAATTTATATAAATTTATTTTTTATTCTTCTTTAATTGTAGGGGACTCACGATCAATTGTACTCTATGGGACGATTATGTTGATTTATTTCTGTCGGGTGTCAATGAAAATGATGTTGCTAGGAACATTTTCATTATTCAATTCTGTCGTGCTAATACTTTCCAGGGTTTGTTTTATAATTTTTCTACCAATTTTTGTTTTATTATTATATTTTTATATATATTTATATTTATACACTTTCATTTACTGCATCAGGTAAAGTGCAACTTCAAAATGCATTTCGTGTGTCGAAGATTTTTCTCAATGCCGACATTCCTGAGGTTCAGAATTTTCTTGCACGGTTGGTTGTCGTAACTTTTATAATATTGTATTAAATTAATTCTTTAAATAAAAAAATTCCTCCAAATAACATTACGTGTAATATAATTCTAAATTGTAGGATCGCCACTATAAGATTGCCTGAAAGTTCACTCTCCAGCATTCCTCCAGTTAGCTTTTCTTCCGAATGTCAAGAAGTATCTTCGTATAAAGTATCTACTATTAAGGATTTATGTACTTCAGGAGTGGTAATTTCAATATTGGGTTGTATTGAACATTATATTTTATTTTTAAATATATTATTTTTCCATTGTATGTATAATCTTTATTTTTTGTACAGGGTGGTTCATTCTATCTTAATGCTGTCATTGTCCATATAGATGATTCTGCCGGATGGTTCTTTCATTCGTGCAAGACCTGTAATCGGAAGTTAACTGTTGTGAAATCAAATTTTTATTGCACTAGCTGTGATTTAATGCGTGAATCCGCTGGAATGAGGTATAAATTAATAGTTTTTGCTGCGGATCATACGAGTTCCTGTTCATTGCTCATTTGGGATAGTGAAGCTGAGAGTATATTGGGAAAGAGTGCGTCTGTAGTGTACAAGGAGATGACTGAGGTATCATTAATTAATTAACTTATTTTATACGCTTTTTTTTATTTACTAATTTTAATATAATATTAATTTTATTCTGTAGGAGGTGGATTTCCCTTCATATATCTTTCAGAGTTTAATGAACAAAAGGTTCATTTTTAAAGTGACAATTGGAGATGGAGAAACCTGGAGATTTGATCGTCCGATTACCGTCAATGATTTGAAGTTTCCACCACCTGTTGATGAAGATAGTCAAGTTGATGATGAGTCTGGGATGTCAAATAATCCTTCAAATTACTCTGATAGCATTCAGTCTTCCCAGCAAACTCCCAATTTGTCGCGTCTTATAACAGATCTTGGAGATGATAATGATGTTAAGAAAAATTTGATTGATGATTTTTCCTCTACAAAATGTAATGAAAAGGCACCCATTCAAGTGAAGACCGAGAAGATTGATTGATGATCCAAGTTTATGAGTGTGTTGCCTGGCTGTTTATGTCATGTTTTGACAGTTTGTTTTATCTTTTCTGAATCTACATATTTTGTAGTTTATTTTATTATTTCAATGCACGCTGGGATTATTATGAAATTTCATTACATCTTTTATTATATTATTGATCTTTTTTTATTCAGTTTATTTAATATACAAAGTAATATTAAATTCAAAGTAATATGTTGAGTATGTAACACCCCCATTTTCCCTAAAGGTACAGCGGAAGCACAGTGCAGGGAGAATGAGCCGATGTTACCGCCACGCATTCCGGGCCGTCCGGAATACGCTACGGCTAGCTGGCATACTTGCATACAATCAGAGTTTGATGAATATGCTATCTACTTTCCGGATAAGTTAACATAACTCAAACGGATGAACAGATTTTTGCGAATACGCGCAATGATAATATCGGAATAAACCCATGGAGATTTCATTTAATAAAAGGGACATTTATATAAAAGGGACATATATATATATAAAATTAAAATAGTTCATTAGTCACACATATAAATATAATCGTTCGTCACACATTAAAATACGAGGCGTATAAATTACAGATACGGTGGAAACTTTAAAATATACGTCCTCGCTTTATTAACACACATATACCAAGTTGTTTAATTCCATTAAGGAAATTTAAAATATTATACATAACTCGCACTCAATTTTGAAATATTCGGAATAAACCCAAACCGTGCCCGATGCGTGAAATGTTTTACTGATCTTCACAAATATCCAAACCTGAGAGTGAACATGAAAAGTGTAGAGTCAGCGAAAAACAATCGCTGAGTAAGGAGACCCTTACTCCCGGAGGAGGTCGAGTTACAGAAATAATTTAAATAACATTTACGGAATAAGGCATGCTTAAACGAAGATAATTAATACATATAAGAAATATTAATCTATATCCCGGGAACAGATAATATAACAATATGCGTTACCGAAAAATTATTATCTCGGCCACCGTGATGTGCAGGTTCCCCGCCGTGGGGCCCAATTCGCACATACACTCAAGGGTGTGGGGGAGGTAAGAAATTTCCTCAACCCACTGTGAGATAAGGTAATGGCATCGGGCTGAGTAACCCCAGTGGTCCCCGCGTGGCTAAAACATGCACAACAAACGAGGGAGTTGGGCAGCAGCGACCCACACACAGTCCCACCCCCGTAACAATGCGCGCTCAAAAATCCGTAGGATTTTGAGAATAGTTGCAACAATTATTAGGCACAGTAAAATATAGCATACCAATATTCTAAAAAACGGTAGGGAGCAATAAGCATAAATTTAAAATATAATAAAGCGGTATTTAAAAATTTATGCTTAAGCTAAAATAATTTGGGCTTACTCCAAAGAGTAAAAATCCACTTACCGTTACCGTGGGCAGGATGGACACGATACGCACACGGGCAACGAGCAGATAACCTTTCCCCGCTACTTGACTAGCAAGTTTAATATTAATCTAGCATGTTACAATAATATTTAGAGGAAATAATAACTAAAAATAAATATGATTATAAAGATATTTTATACTACCTTGGCCCAAGATGTTAGATAAATATCGCAATTCTGCTGCTTTATTCGGAGTACTGCAACGGACTAACTATCTATGACCCTTTTTTTTTTAATATATTATTATATATATATATGTATATATCTTTAGAGGGTTTCTTTAAAATTTTGGAAGAGAGGAAAGTATAGGGTAGGCAGAAAACATTGATTTTAACAGAAAATTAGAAGGGAGAAATCAGATCTGAAAAGTGAGGAAAAAAAAATATGGAGCAGATCTCGGGTAAGCCCTATATTTATATAGGGAGCTGTCAGCCTGTCACTCTCACCTGCATTTTTAGTCAAAAATGCCATCTAGCCGCCCAGCCCCTGCTCTGTTCTTTTTTTTTTCTGCTCAGTCTCCCATTTCGGCTCAGTACACACCCAATTTTCTCTTCTCCCCTAATATTTCTTTCCAAACTTCTTTGTCTCCATTACAATTTTCAAACTCCCTCTACAATTTTCCTTTTCTGGCGGCGGCCGACGGCGGCGGCGGCGGCGGCGGTGGCGGCGGCGGCGGTGGCGGCGGCAGCGGCCTCCTTCTTCCCTATCTCTTTCCATTTCTTTTTTTTTTTTTTTTTGATTTCAACATCTATTACTTCCAACATCTCCGGGGCGGCGGCGGTGGAAGGCGTCGAACCCGCGACGGCGGCGGCAGCAGCTCAGCCCTCCACCTTGCGTCCCTCTCTCCTGCACTTCTCTCGGATCTCTCTCTTTTTTTTTTGTTTCGTTTTCTGGTTTTGTGGTTTTGAGGAGAAGGGATGGTGGTGTGTTGCGGATCTGTGGTGGTGGTGAGATGGGGAAGGGGCGGCGGTGGTTGCGCCTGCCGCGGTGGTCCCCGTGGCGAGGGAGCGGCGGCGAGGTGGCTGGAGGAAGGAGATGAAGATGGAGATGAAGGTGGAGATGGCGACGGGTGGTGGCGGCTGTGATGGAGAGGCCGAACGTGGTTGCGGGATGGCGGCGGTGAGTCGGTGATGGCGAGATGGGGGCGGCCGGAGGTAGAGGAAGAAGATGGAGAGGCGGTGAGTTGGTCGGAGGTTGCCGGAAATGGACGCCGGAAATGGAGACTGGACGAAGCCGGAGGCGAGGTGGCATTTTTGGGGTGGTGGAGGTGATGTTCGGCGGATCGCCGGAATCTTCGCCGGCGGCGAAAGCGGCGCCGGAAAGTGGGGGGGGCGGCGGCAGTAGGGTTATTTTAGGGTTAGGGTTTGGTTTAGGGTTTGGGCTAGGGTTTGGGCTAGGGTTTGGGTTGGGCTTAATTGGTTTGTGTTTTGGGCTTTTATTTTTGTTCTTTTCTTTTACTTGTTGGGTTTGGCCCAATTTTATCCAATCAATTAATCTTAATCATGGATTTAATAATTCTTAACACTTAAAATTTAAACTTAACGGATGTAATGGAATTAATTTTATTTATCAATTTGGCACCAATAATCAAATAATTAAAGACTCCGATTCCTCAATTTGGGATAATTGGTACTTAAGTAGTACTTAAGTAGTCGGACAAAATGTAATTTTTCAACACTTGAATGGATTAATATTTTTAATTCATTGATACGGGCTTAAATTTATAATTTAATTAATGTTTAATAATATGAAACCCGGTATTTATAAATTAATGGTCCTAGCCAACTTGTTCTAATTAACTATGTAGAAGATAGATTAAATAATCATCTTCCAATGTTTTTTTTTACAAAAGTCATTTATATATATATTGAGCTAGTAAAAATTTAAACTTGGTTATTTGTTCATTAAAATAAAATTATTATTATTATTATTATTATTGTTATTATTATTATTATTATTATTTAAATTTTTACGGAGTGTTATAGTCTACCCTCCTTAAAATAAGGCTTCGTCCTCGAAGCCACATAATATTGTCAAAAAAAAAAAAAAAAAAATTTGCATTATAATAAGTAGTCCAATACAACAATGTATCTTCTTACATAATATACCAAGTTATTCTTGGTCTCTAATCTCGTCGAACAATTCAGGGTATTTTTCCTTTATGTCAGCTTCTACCTCCCAAGTTGCATCTCTCTCGTCATGCCTTGACCACTGCACTTTTACCATCCGGATCGATTTTTGCCTAGTGGTTCGTTCCTTTGAATCCAAGATTCGCACGGGACACTCTTCATATGTTAAGTTCTCATCCAATTCGATTATTTCGGGTATCACTTCCCTCCTTGGGTCCTGATGATATTCCTTCAGTTGAGATACGTGAAACACGTTATGAACTCTGGATAATTCTTCTGGTAGGGCCAATCTATAGGCCAATGGTCCAACTCTGGCAGTGATTTCAAAAGGTCCAATATATCTTGGACTCAATTTTCCGCGCTTGCCAAATCTCATCACACCTTTCATGGGAGATACTTTAAGAAGGATTTTATCCCCTACTTTAAATTCGCCAATTCTTCTATGCTTGTCAGCATACATTTTCTGTCTATCTTGTGCCGCCTTAATCCGTTGTTGGACCTTTTCGACGATTTTTCTTGACTCTTCGATCATCTGAGGTCCAACTTGGATTGGATCGTTCTTCTCGAACCAACACAGAGGGCTGCGACACTTTCTCCCGTACATAGCTTCAAACGGTGCCATTCCGATGCTCGCGTGATAACTATTGTTGTATGAGAACTCTACCAGTGCCAAATGTTTTTCCCAGCTACCACCAAACTCCAGGACACATGATCTCAACATGTCCTCAAGTGTTTGAATAGTCCTCTCTGTTTGTCCATCAGTAGTCGGATGAAAAGCCGTGCTTAAGTTAAGCTTCGTACCAAGTGCCTCTTGAAGCTTTGTCCAGAAGTTTGAAGTAAATCTTCCATCACGGTCTGACACTATGTCCAGTGGAACTCCGTGTCTCCTTACCACATTCTCCACATAGGCCTTTGCTAACTGTTCCATACTCCATTTTTCTCGTATGGGTATGAAGATAGCAGCCTTGGTTAATCTGTCAACAATAACCCAAATTTTATCATATCCCGATGGCGTCCTCGGCAGTCCTGAGACAAAGTCCATCGAGATACTATCCCATTTCCACATTGGGATCTCCAACGGTTTGACCAATCCGATGGGTTTCTTCCTTTCTGCTTTAACCTTCTGACAAATCGGGCATTGCTCAACAAAATTTGCTACTTCCTTTTTCATCCGAGGCCACCAGAAATGTTCCTTTAGATCCTTGTACAATTTATCACCTCCCGGATGAACTGAGTATGGCGTCTCATGCCCTTCTTCTAAAATCTTTCTTTTTAACTCGGCACATGCTTGTGGTATGCACCAACGTCCCCGAAATTTGATACACCCATCTGCTTCAATTTGGAAGTCCGATGCCATTCCTTGCTCAATCTTGGCCTTTATTCTTTCCAGCTTACTATCCCCTTGTTGACCTGCTTGAATTTCCTTAAGGAAATCTGGTCGAATGGCAATCATGCTAAATAATCTTGCTGGCGTCCCTTCATACACCAACTCGATTCCAAATTTTGCTAACTCCTTATACAACTCTGGTGGAAGGACCTTCATGCTAGTTATATGCGTGGCTTTACGGCTAAGTGCATCTGCTACGACATTTGCTTTTCCCTCGTGGTAAGCAATGTCCAGATCATAGTCTTTAATCAATTCTAGCCACCTCCTCTGTCGCATGTTTAACTCTTTCTGTGTGAAAATATACTTTAGACTCTTATGATCTGTGTAGATCTTGCATTTTCGCCCATACAGGTAGTGTCTCCATATCTTCAGTGCAAACACGACTGCTGCTAACTCTAGGTCGTGTGTGGGATAGTTTTCTTCATGAGGTCTCAACTGTCGGGATGCGTAGGCTATTACTTTCCCAAGTTGCATCAGGACACACCCTAATCCGTTTTTGGATGCATCACTGTATACTTCAAAATCATCTGTGTCCGTAGGAAGCGTTAGGACAGGAGCTGTGGTTAGCCTCTTTTTCAATGTCTCAAATGCAACGTTGCACTCCGGAGTCCATATCACCTTGCTTCCCTTCTTCAGATTTTGCGTCAGTGGTCTAGCAATCTTAGAGAAGTCTTGCACAAACCGTCTGTAGTATCCGGCTAAACCAAGGAAGCTTCTTATCTCGGTCTGTGAGGTCGGAATAGGCCATTCAGCTACTGCGGATACCTTGGTTGGGTCAACAGAAATTCCTTCAACCGATACAGTGTGTCCAAGAAAGGACACCTTGTTCAGCCAGAATTCACACTTTGACAATTTCGCGTACAACTGGTGATCCCTTAGTATTGTCAAAACCTTGCGTAAGTGTTCTTCGTGCTCGTGCTCCCCCTTGGAGTAGATCAGAATGTCATCGATGAACACTACTACGCAGATATCCAACAGCTCGCGGAACACGTCATTCATCAAACTCATAAATACTGCTGGGGCATTCGTTAACCCAAATGACATTACTGTAAATTCATAATGCCCATATCTGGTTCGAAAAGCCGTCTTTGGAATATCCTCTTCAGCCACCCTCAGCTGATGATATCCAGATCTCAGATCAATTTTTGAGAATATCCTTGCACCTTTCAATTGATCAAACAGATCATCGATCCTTGGGAGAGGATACTTATTTTTTATTGTCACCTGATTCAATCCACGGTAGTCTATACAAAGTCGCATACTACCGTCTTTCTTGCGAACGAACAACACTGGAGCTCCCCATGGTGACGTACTTGGTCTGATGTAACCTTTATCAAGTAATTCTTCCAGTTGCTCCTTTAATTCCTTGCTCTCTGCAGGTGCCATCCGATATGGGGCTTTGGAAACAGGTTGCGTCCCTGGCGCCAAATCGATGGTAAATTCTACTCCTCTGTGTGGTGGCATTCCCGGTATATCATCTGGAAATACGTCCGGAAAATCTCGAACAACCGGGATTTTCCCTAGGACAATTCCCTCAGCTTCTTTGTCCTCAACGTGACAGAGATAAATCGGATATCCCTTAGTTGCTAACTCCCTCATCTTTGGAGCCGTGACGATCTTAATTCTCGGTTTCGATGGCTCCGCATAGATAGATAATCTCTTCTTATTGGGACCATACACCGTTACCTTCTGTTGAGCGCAGTCAATGGTAGCCTTGTGTCGTGTCAACCAATCCATTCCCAAAATAATGTCAAAGTCTTGCAAATCGAACTTAATCAAGTTCGCTGCAAACTCATCCCCATAAATAAGAATTGGGACGTCCATGTACCTCTGAGAACAGTTCACCACTGTCCCATTAGGTAAAGAAACACCTAAGTTCACTGCACTAGGGGCTCTAAATCCTAGTTGTTCCGCTTTCTTACTCGCTATAAAGGAATACGATGCTCCAGAATCAAATAAAACATATGTCGGGAAACCTTTAACTGTGAACGTACCAGCTATGACGTCATCAGCTTCATGGAGATCGGCTCGGTTAACTACGTTCAGTCGTCCTTGATTGTTCCGGACAGTTTGTGGTGGGTTCCTCTGACCATGGCCCTGGTTTGGTTGTAGGTTCCTCGGCTTTCCATTCAAACACTCCTCTGTCCGGAAGCGCTGGTCCTTCTTGAGATCCTCCCGTAATCGGTTAACGTCCAAACGGACGCCACAATCACTGACCATATGGCCGTTAAGGCCACATCTGAAACAGTCCCCAAATCTGGGGCAGGCTTGCATCCAATGACGCTTGTTACACTTAGGGCAAGGTAGTGGAATAGGAGGGCGATTGTCATTTCTCGGGTTGGGGCCATTGAAGTTTCGGCGTGGGCCATTGTTCCCTCTGTCTTGCTTCTTCTCAAAGCGCCCTCTCTTATGAGTAGCATGGGATTGTCCGACATGTTCTTCTCTTCGCTTCGGTTGTCGAACCCTCTCAATTGTCATGGCTCGGTCATACAGTTTCTGGAGGCTGAAGAACTGTTTCCCTCCCAATCCCTCTCGGATTTCTCGGTTCAGGCCGAGCTCGAACTTCTGAGCCTGGGCATGATCGGTATTCACTAGTCCTGGGGCGAAGCGAAGTAGCTCGTTGAATTTTTCATAGTATTCATGGACGGAGCGGTTGCCTTGCCTTAGAGTAACAAACTCCTCGTATTTAGCGTTCTTCACGCTAGTAGAGTAAAACCTTGCTCGTAGGGTCTCCTGAAATTCTGGCCAACTGATGTTCTGATCATCCTGGTTCCGCCACCAGGTATTTGCCTTGCCATTTAGGAAAAACGTGGCCACTTCTACCATTCTATCCTCTGGGCACTGTACTGCCTTCAGCATCTTGTCGAACGTTTCAATCCAACCTTCCAATTTAGCTGGGTCTTCATGCCCGGAATATCTGGGCGGCTGATATTTATGTATAGCCCCGATGTAGTCTGAGGATTGTCCTTCTTGTTCTTCTTCTCTTGCCAATTGCCGTTCCACAGCAGCACCGATAGTAAGTATCAACTGCTCCAATCGAGCTTGCCGACCCTCCATAGGGTCTTGCCTATTTTCCACAGGGTTTTGTCTTCCTTCCATGGGATTTTGCCTTCCTTCCATATGGTTAGGCGTAACTGGTGGGTTTACCGGGTATGTCCTTGGACGTCCACGTGGAGGCATCTGAAAAACAATAAATAATCCCAACGGTATTGGAAACTTGATTATAGATACTTAATTGTAGTACATCTTGGTCCTAAGTAGTGAACTATGTCTAGGCAATTTGATACTAAGAAAACATTGATTATCAAGACAACCTCACTTGTTTATTGAGGGTAAACGACCAGGTCCCCCATTTTATTTTATTTTATTTTATTTTCAACCTCTGGTCAAAATATACTCATAACATTCTGCTCGTGCCTATATGCATATGTGTGTATTCCCGTTCCCGAAATAGTTTTAAAAAAAATACTTGGCAAGTTTATACAAATATATATATATATTTTTTTTTCTCTTTGCAAAAATCCAATATTTTAAATGCACTACTAAAAAATTTTTTTTTTTTTAAAAAAAAGGTAGTGCCATACTTTTCAATAATTTAAATGCACTACTTTACATATACTTAAAAAAAAATATTTTTTTGTGCCAAAATTTAATTTTTAAATGCATATTTTGATAGAGCAAAAGGGCTCTGATACCAATCTGTAACACCCCCATTTTCCCTAAAGGTACAGCGGAAGCACAGTGCAGGGAGAATGAGCCGATGTTACCGCCACGCATTCCGGGCCGTCCGGAATACGCTACGGCTAGCTGGCATACTTGCATACAATCAGAGTTTGATGAATATGCTATCTACTTTCCGGATAAGTTAACATAACTCAAACGGATGAACAGATTTTTGCGAATACGCGCAATGATAATATCGGAATAAACCCATGGAGATTTCATTTAATAAAAGGGACATTTATATAAAAGGGACATATATATATATAAAATTAAAATAGTTCATTAGTCACACATATAAATATAATCGTTCGTCACACATTAAAATACGAGGCGTATAAATTACAGATACGGTGGAAACTTTAAAATATACGTCCTCGCTTTATTAACACACATATACCAAGTTGTTTAATTCCATTAAGGAAATTTAAAATATTATACATAACTCGCACTCAAATTTGAAATATTCGGAATAAACCCAAACCGTGCCCGATGCGTGAAATGTTTTACTGATCTTCACAAATATCCAAACCTGAGAGTGAACATGAAAAGTGTAGAGTCAGCGAAAAACAATCGCTGAGTAAGGAGACCCTTACTCCCGGAGGAGGTCGAGTTACAGAAATAATTTAAATAACATTTACGGAATAAGGCATGCTTAAACGAAGATAATTAATACATATAAGAAATATTAATCTATATCCCGGGAACAGATAATATAACAATATGCGTTACCGAAAAATTATTATCTCGGCCACCGTGATGTGCAGGTTCCCCGCCGTGGGGCCCAATTCGCACATACACTCAAGGGTGTGGGGGAGGTAAGAAATTTCCTCAACCCACTGTGAGATAAGGTAATGGCATCGGGCTGAGTAACCCCAGTGGTCCCCGCGTGGCTAAAACATGCACAACAAACGAGGGAGTTGGGCAGCAGCGACCCACACACAGTCCCACCCCCGTAACAATGCGCGCTCAAAAATCCGTAGGATTTTGAGAATAGTTGCAACAATTATTAGGCACAGTAAAATATAGCATACCAATATTCTAAAAAACGGTAGGGAGCAATAAGCATAAATTTAAAATATAATAAAGCGGTATTTAAAAATTTATGCTTAAGCTAAAATAATTTGGGCTTACTCCAAAGAGTAAAAATCCACTTACCGTTACCGTGGGCAGGATGGACACGATACGCACACGGGCAACGAGCAGATAACCTTTCCCCGCTACTTGACTAGCAAGTTTAATATTAATCTAGCATGTTACAATAATATTTAGAGGAAATAATAACTAAAAATAAATATGATTATAAAGATATTTTATACTACCTTGGCCCAAGATGTTAGATAAATATCGCAATTCTGCTGCTTTATTCGGAGTACTGCAACGGACTAACTATCTATGACCCTTTTTTTTTTAATATATTATTATATATATATATGTATATATCTTTAGAGGGTTTCTTTAAAATTTTGGAAGAGAGGAAAGTATAGGGTAGGCAGAAAACATTGATTTTAACAGAAAATTAGAAGGGAGAAATCAGATCTGCAAAGTGAGGAAAAAAAAATATGGAGCAGATCTCGGGTAAGCCCTATATTTATATAGGGAGCTGTCAGCCTGTCACTCTCACCTGCATTTTTAGTCAAAAATGCCATCTAGCCGCCCAGCCCCTGCTCTGTTCTTTTTTTTTTCTGCTCAGTCTCCCATTTCGGCTCAGTACACACCCAATTTTCTCTTCTCCCCTAATATTTCTTTCCAAACTTCTTTGTCTCCATTACAATTTTCAAACTCCCTCTACAATTTTCCTTTTCTGGCGGCGGCCGACGGCGGCGGCGGCGGCGGCGGGTGGCGGCGGCAGCGGCCTCCTTCTTCCCTATCTCTTTCCATTTCTTTTTTTTTTTTTTTTGATTTCAACATCTATTACTTCCAACATCTCCGGGGCGGCGGCGGTGGAAGGCGTCGAACCCGCGACGGCGGCGGCAGCAGCTCAGCCCTCCACCTTGCGTCCCTCTCTCCTGCACTTCTCTCGGATCTCTCTCTTTTTTTTTTGTTTCGTTTTCTGGTTTTGTGGTTTTGAGGAGAAGGGATGGTGGTGTGTTGCGGATCTGTGGTGGTGGTGAGATGGGGAAGGGGCGGCGGTGGTTGCGCCTGCCGCGGTGGTCCCCGTGGCGAGGGAGCGGCGGCGAGGTGGCTGGAGGAAGGAGATGAAGATGGAGATGAAGGTGGAGATGGCGACGGGTGGTGGCGGCTGTGATGGAGAGGCCGAACGTGGTTGCGGGATGGCGGCGGTGAGTCGGTGATGGCGAGATGGGGGCGGCCGGAGGTAGAGGAAGAAGATGGAGAGGCGGTGAGTTGGTCGGAGGTTGCCGGAAATGGACGCCGGAAATGGAGACTGGACGAAGCCGGAGGCGAGGTGGCATTTTTGGGGTGGTGGAGGTGATGTTCGGCGGATCGCCGGAATCTTCGCCGGCGGCGAAAGCGGCGCCGGAAAGTGGGGGGGGGCGGCGGCAGTAGGGTTATTTTAGGGTTAGGGTTTGGTTTAGGGTTTGGGCTAGGGTTTGGGCTAGGGTTTGGGTTGGGCTTAATTGGTTTGTGTTTTGGGCTTTTATTTTTGTTCTTTTCTTTTACTTGTTGGGTTTGGCCCAATTTTATCCAATCAATTAATCTTAATCATGGATTTAATAATTCTTAACACTTAAAATTTAAACTTAACGGATGTAATGGAATTAATTTTATTTATCAATTTGGCACCAATAATCAAATAATTAAAGACTCCGATTCCTCAATTTGGGATAATTGGTACTTAAGTAGTACTTAAGTAGTCGGACAAAATGTAATTTTTCAACACTTGAATGGATTAATATTTTTAATTCATTGATACGGGCTTAAATTTATAATTTAATTAATGTTTAATAATATGAAACCCGGTATTTATAAATTAATGGTCCTAGCCAACTTGTTCTAATTAACTATGTAGAAGATAGATTAAATAATCATCTTCCAATGTTTTTTTTACAAAAGTCATTTATATATATATTGAGCTAGTAAAAATTTAAACTTGGTTATTTGTTCATTAAAATAAAATTATTATTATTATTATTATTATTATTGTTATTATTATTATTATTATTATTTAAATTTTTACGGAGTGTTATAGAGTAATATTAAATTCAAGTTTTCTAAGAGAATATTCTATAATATAATACTTATATGATCAAGTATGCAATGTTAAATTTACTCTACTTAAATTTCCTACCTGGATGAAAAGGCACCCATTTAAGTAAAGACCCACAAGATGGTTGATGATCGAAGTTTATGAGGGTTATGTGTGCGTTTTATGTTTTGTTTTGATAGTTTGTATCTTTATTATGAAACATCATATTTGCCTGCCATTGTGTATATAATACCTATAGGATGTAGTTTGTAGTGTTAGATTTACTCTGATTATATTATTACAGTTGCAATGCGAAATATTTTTATGTAGTTTATAATTTACATATATATGATTGAACAAAAAAAATTCAATTTAATCTACGTATATAAAATATATTACGAAAATACAAATATCATTATTGATTTTAAGTTAGGTATATAATAAAATTCATAAATACGATAAAATAATATCAAAATATATATACTCTATTATTAAGGTGAGTTGGATATAAATTTTATTATAAAACTTTGAATAAAACTTTTCATTTATATTTTAAAATATGTAATTAGTTTCTGGGTTGTAATTTATTGTGAAATGAAAATCTCAAATTATACGATTTCTACTATTACACTCAAGATTCTTTTAATTAAAATTCCGAATTAAGTTCATAAATAAATATAATTTCTCTATTGAATTAATTATTTTTTAATATTTATTTTTTTGGTACTGTAAAACTACATTGTCTCAACGTAGTATTTTCTTGGATGTAATTTATTTTATTATTTCACATGAGAACTACTAATAATGTCGTGCTATTCAAAGGTTTCTCATTAATATATCCTTTTATTATTCAACTATCGTTTCCCATAAATTTTTTGTTAATCACTGTTAAACAATAATAATAATTATTATTTTTTAGATTGTAATGTTACATTCCCAAAAATATATTTATTAGTATTCAATCATCTTTCCCTATTTTTTTTAATATATCGGCGGTCATTTATGAATTAGTGAATTATTTAATTCAGTATAAAAAACAAAAAAATCAAAACGTCTCTTATTTACAATCATCATCGTCATTCGTAATCAATCAACTTAAATCAATCAATTGTAGTATGTTTCCAAATTTCTTCATAGACGTGAAGAATAGTGTTTCATGTTAATAATTTACAACCTTTGATTATTTTGTTTGAATTTGCAGAGCCATGAAGAAGACGTCGAAGAGGAGCACCGATGGAAAGGAAAATAACACTATTCGTGAAAATCTTTCTCAAAATTCTCGAATCAAAATCCGACGAATGGATGGAGAAACACAAAAAATATTATCAGGGTCATCCTCTTCAAGTCACAATGTTATATCTCCTTTTTCCAGAATACCTCTGAGTTACATCTCGAATTGTATGCTTGTTTAATTTGTTACACAGCGCATTTTATTGATAGAGTTTCTTCTGAATTTTATAAATTCTCAGTTTTTTTAATATTTTATTTTATATTATGAAGGTAATAATCGATTTTCTTCTCCATCATCATTGCCGGTTCCACCTGTTGGACAAACCTTATACGAAATTTCCTCTGAAATATCAGGTTTCAATATACTCTTGAACAATAATTTTATTAACTTTAAATTGTCGAAAAATTAGATTAACTTTTTTAACTACATAAATTTTTATGTTTTTTAATCCAATTACATTTTTTAGCTAATAACATAAATACCCATGTACATGAGTTTCATCATAAAAAATGTCAATTCAATGGAAATGAAAGAATTTCGATTAATATTAGATTGATACGTCCAAATTATATTTATATTTTATTTCTTACTTATAATCTTTTTTATAGGTATATCGACAGATTATCTTTTGCCAATTAAAAATGTTGTATCAGAAAATTTGGGTTCGTCGGCTATAGATGAAGGTTCGCTTTTATTGTCAGTGTATCCTATATCAATTTATAATTGTTTGAATTTTATATTATTTATTTTATTAAATGGCAGAATTACCAAGTACGTCCATTGCACAAGAATCGTTAGTTGAGATGGAGAATATACCTGGCAGTAGATTCATAGGTAAACATTTCGATTATAACATTTAGATTTTTATTTAAACATTCATTGTCATAAATAATCAATTTCGCAGAATACTATGATCTTGGAGATCCAACCTATATTTGCGAGCATTGTGAAGCCAATTTTTGGTACGAAGAAAGAATCGGAAAATACTATAAGTCTAAACATCCCAAATATAGTGTATGCTGTCTGCATGGGAAAACGGTCATCCCAAGAATGCCACAACCTCCTCAATTATTGAGGGATTTTTTTTTCGGAGATAGCCCAAGGACACGCAATTTTCTTCAGCACATACGAGCATACAATTCTATGTTCAGTTTTACCTCAATGGGAGGAAAGATCGACAAAAGCATAAATAATGGTTCCTGTCCACCTATGTTCCGTATCAGTGGTCAAAATTATCATTCAATCGGGACTTTACTTCCTCCAGAGGGTAAAAGTCCAACGTTTGGACAATTGTATATTTATGATACTGACAATGAAGATCAAAATCGAATCAATGTGTTGGGGTAAGTTTCATAATTTTATTACGAGTACAGTTTTCCTTCATTTTCGGTTCTTCATCTATATTAATTATATAAACTGAAAATATAACCTTATAAAATTTATTTGTTTTATTGATTTCAGAGGAAATGGCAATCCTTCGGATTTTGATATTGAAATTGTTGCTGCCCTCAGAAGAATGCTGGACGAGCATAATGTCCTTGCTAAATCTTATCGGATGGCCAGAGATAGATTGAACGAAGATAATTCAAGAAACATAAAACTTCGTCTTATAAATAGTCGAGTCCATGATGGAAGGATATACAACGCTCCTTCTGTTTCTGAGGTTGCAGCACTTATAGTTGGAGACTTTGATGAGAACTTGGAGGATAGAGACATAATTATTGAAAGTCACAATGGATCACTGCAAAGGATAAGTGAATTACATCCTTCATATCTTGCATTGCAATATCCATTGTTGTTTCCTTATGGTGAAGATGGTTTTAGAGATGGCATACCTCGGCATCATAATCAAGGAATGAAGAGGAAGAATATAACTCTCAGGGAATATTTATGTTATAGGCTGCATCCCAGGGAATCTGAATTGTCTGTCATTTTTTTCTCTCGAAAGTTATTCCAACAATTCTTGGTCGATACGTATACAATGGTTGAGACTGGAAGGCTTTTGTATATACGTAACAACCAGAAGAAGTTGAGATGTGATTTGTACAAAGGATTGCAAGATGCTCTTTTGGAGGGAGAATCTAATGCTACTAATTGTGGAAAACGAATCATACTGCCTTCATCATTTACTGGCGGTGCAAGGTATTTGATTCAAAATTATCAAGATGCTATGGCAATTTGTAGGTGGGCAGGGTATCCCAATTTATTCATTACGTTTACATACAACCCTACCTGGCCAGAAATAACTAGATATGTTACCAAGTATGGATTGAGGGCTGCAGACAGGGCTGATATAGTTTCTCGAGTCTTCAAGATGAAGTTGGACCTTATGATCCAGGATTTTAGGCATCAACAGCTATTTGGAAAGGTTAAAGCAGGTAATAATTTATTCTCAATTGTCAGTGATACGATAAACATGCGCTTAGCAAATTTTGTTGTTTACTATAATTTTATAAATATCTTTGTTTAATATTTTAGTTATTTATTTATATATTTGTTTATGTTTTGTACAGTTGTATATACAATTGAGTTTCAGAAGCGAGGATTACCTCATGCTCACATATTACTCTTTGTCTGTGGCGGACATAATGTTCAAACTCCTGATAAAATTGATGAGATCATTTCAGCTGAATTTCCAGACAAAGAGAATGATCCTGTATATTTTGAAGCGGTTTGTAATCTAATGCTCCACGGTCCATGTGGTTCGGCTAAGATGAATGCTGCGTGCATGATTAACGATCGATGTTCAAAGTATTATCCAAAGCGATTTGTTGATTCTACGTGTTTTGATGATGATGGGTATCCCGTTTATCGACGTCGTAATAATGGCAGCTCTGTCGAGAAGAATGGTTTCTTATTTGATAACCGGCATGTTGTTCCCCACAACCGTTATCTTTTAATAAAGTATGGGGCCCATATTAATGTGGAATGGTGTAACCAAAGTCGATCGATCAAGTACTTATTTAAGTATGTTCATAAAGGCTACGATCGAGTGACAGGTTCCTTTTATGAGAGTACTGGAAAAGATATCTCCATTGATAGTACTGATGAAGTGCAAAATTATTATGATTTCCGCTATGTATCAGCATGCGAGGCTTCATGGAGATTGTTCATGTATGATATTCATTAGCGTAATCCATCTGTTGAACGTCTTGGTTTTCATCTACCAGGTCAGCAGCCTATTGTATTCTCTGAAGAATCATCTATCTCCAGAGTTCTTGATCAAGCAAGTGTGAGGGAATCCCAATTTTTGTCTTGGTTCAAAGCGAATTCAAAATACGAAGAAGCACGATCATTAACTTATAGTGAGTTTCCATCTAAATTTGTGTGGAAGGAGCAGTTAAGGGAATGGGTTCCCAGACAGAAAGGTTTTTCAGTCGGAAGAATGAGTTACATCCACCCTCGATCAGGGGAATTGTATTATATGAGGTGTCTGTTGAATGTTGTAAAGGGTCCCAAAAGTTTTCATGATTTGCGGACTGTTGATGGAGTACAGTACGAGACATTTAAGGAAGCCTGCTACTCATTAGGGCTTTTGGAAGATGACGGCGAGTATATTGACGCAATTAAGGAGGCAAGTTATTGGGCGTCTGCGGTCACTTTGAGAAAACTCTTCGTCTCAATTTTTGCTATCATGTTCTGTAACATCTCCTGGTGAAATTTGGTCAAAATCATGGCAATACATGTCCGATGACATTTCATACAGAAACTGTGAGCTATTATAATCTGTTTTCACTCTTATATTTAATATCATTTTATATAATATTTGGTACTTTATTGCTTCTAACTGTGTATGTGTTTGAATTATAACTGTTGAAAATAATTCTCTTTGCAGCCTCTGTCAAAGGAGAAGCTGCTGTACAGAATCTTATATTGATTGACATCGAGAAATCTCTTCAACGTTCTGGCATGAGCTTAAGGGATTTTCCTGATATGCCTTTCCCTACCGGTGCAGACTTAAATGTTGATGATAATATCCCGATTCTTGATGAACTTTCTTATGATCGTGCAGCACAGGTTCAAGTATATACAGATTTTCTAGAGAAATGCACATTTGAGCAGCGCCACGTACATGATACTGTTATGCATTCATGCGATTCAGGAAATGGAGGTGTTTTTTTCCTATATGGGTATGGAGGAACTGGCAAAACATTTGTTTGGAACGGTTTGGCTGCTGCATTAAGATCAAAAGGTGAAATTGTTCTCTGTGTTGCTTCGAGTGGTATTGCATCTTTATTGTTGCCAGGCGGAAGAACAGCTCACTCTAGATTCAAAATACCAATTGAGGTCACGGAAGATTCAATTTGTGGTATTTCACCAAAATCTCCCCTTGCTTATTTGATTCAAAAATCAAAATTGATTATTTGGGATGAAGCTCCAATGACCCATAGACATTGCTTCGAAGCACTCGACAGAACATTAAGGGATATCATGAGGCCTGTGATCTCTAATAGTACAGAACTACCATTTGGTGGAAAAACAATTGTTTTTGGTGGTGACTTTAGACAGATACTTCCAGTAGTTCCAAAAGGAACTAGGGAACAAATTGTGAATGCAAGTTTGAATTCTTCAAGATTATGGAGTATGTGCACTGTCCTAAAGCTTACCGAAAACATGAGGCTTCGATCTTCATTGAAAATGGATGATAGATCAGAACTGGGCAGATTCTCGAGATGGCTGTGTTCTATAGGTGATGGTCTTCTTAATAAAGAGAATGATGGTGTCTTCAATGTTGAGATTCCTCCTGAGTTAATCATTGATTACGAAGACGATCCTATAAGTGCCATTGTGTCTGCAATATATCCTTCGTTTGAAGATTTGATGTCTGACTCATCTTATTTGAGAGAACGGGCTATTCTTGCTCCTACATTGAAAGCTGTCGATGCTATTAATTCTTACATGATGTCATTGAACAAGGAGCAAAGCAGGACATATTTCAGTGCAGACTTTGCTTCTCCTTCTGATGGCGGTTCATCAACATTCACAGAAATATACACGCAAGAATTCTTGAATTCCATCGAATGTTCAGGTTTGCCTGCTCACTCCTTGACTCTCAAAGTAGGAACTCCTGTTATGTTGCTCAGAAACATTGATGCTACTAATGGATTGTGTAACGGAACAAGATTGGTTTTAACAAGAATGGGAAAGAATGTACTTGAGGGTGAAGTTTTGAATGGTGACCGTAGTGGGGATAGAGTTCTCATTCCCCGAATGAGCTTGACATCTTCGGATCATAGAATCCCTTTTAAATTTGTAAGACGCCAGTTTCCAATTATTATTTCTTATGCCATGACGATCAACAAGAGCCAGGGTCAGTCTCTGCAAAAAGTTGGAGTTTTCTTAAAAGATCCAGTTTTCACTCATGGACAACTTTATGTTGCTGCTTCGCGTGTGGTAAGACGTTCCGGTTTGAAATTTTTATTGCCGAAGAACGAGGATCATCATGAAAAGAACTTTACATTGAATGTTGTGTACAGAGAAATTCTTCAAAAAATCTGAATGCATTTGATTGTTTATGAACTGGAGTTTTTATTCATGTTTTTTATTTGTCATGAATCAACAAATTTTGCATTTACATTTCAAAGCAATTACATTAATCGTTTTATCTATTTTGTTCTTTTCATGTAACAAAAATTCTATTTACAAATACATTATATTTATATATTAATTATAATATAAATGTTTTACTTCAATTATAGTTTTCTTTGATTTAAACTCTGAGTAAATTTTTAGAATCATGATTTATATATATAAAATAATTTGTTTAATTTTATAGATTGAGTGATCAATATATAGTACTATTTTCATTACTTATAGGACCAATTATGCATATTCCATTTAAAATTTATATGGAATTGAATATTTACTTAAATTGTTGTGTGAGGAAATATCCATGCATAATGTTATGTTTACACAATTAAATATAATTATAAAACATTTCGTTTTTAATATTAATATATATAATATAATTTTTGAAGCACGAATTAATAATAATATTGATTAACTCGAATTTATGTTACATTCAATGGATTAAAAATAGAATTTGATTCTATTGTGCATGTAAAGTTTGAATGTTAGTATATGTATTAAATGCATTCATTAATAATGAATTCTTTTGTTAGTGACAAATCCCCTTGGACAATGTAATTTTACATATTAATATCTGTGAATTAATTGGTATGAGATAGTATTCCGAAGATAGAGATATATTTATTGCCTCACAATTTCATCTGAATACAATTGTTGTGATCTTATAAATTATGTCTCTTCATCATCCTATGATTATTTTTGTGATTTATTAAATAAGCTGGACCAATACTGCAAATTCCAATATTAAGTTTGAATGTTGTGTTGAAATGTCTATATAATTAATGTTCGTGGACGAATTTCCATTCATTTTTTCATAATGAATTTATAATTTTATTATTAATTTAATTCAAGTTGTATAATTTTTTTTATTTAGAAACAAATTGAAATTGAAAACAGAAAATAATATTTTTAAACTTATTTTAAACATTTACTTCCTATTAATAATGGTACATTGATGTAATAAATAATATGGTATAAATATACAGGACCAAACATGCAGAAACCAACAACATGAGGATTTTAATGTATTTTGTATAATTATTTTTCTATTTATTAATATTGTAAATTAATATAATTATATATAAATTTAATTGTTCATCAAACGACCTAATGTTTGGGATTTTACGTTATTTTTTTTGTCCTATATATTATATTAGTATATGTCCTTGAATGTACAACTTTTCTTTTTTTAATTATCCTTTTACCTTCGAATAATTATTTATTGTTTGTTGCTTATAAGAAAATATGAGAATTAAATTTAACAATAATGTCATAAACTATGACAAATGCACAATACTGAATTCTCTTAAATACAATAACCTATATTTCAATGTTTTTTTACATTACTCCCAAAACTAGAAGATATGTGAAGTAATTTTTTCCTGATATCTTTTTCCCAAACCATTTGCAATTCATTCATCTTATTGGTTGGAAAGTCTTCGTATAGTGCTGTAATACGTTTGCAAAGCCTCTCCAACTCCTCCGTGCTGTCTTTTAAAATATGCTTCGGAACATATATGAATTCGGGCTTCGAGTCAGTAAATGCAATCCAATTCTTGATGTTTTCATTATAACGATCAACCGTTTCCTTGAGAGAATTAGTGAAATTTGATGTAGAATCAGCGATCTCACATCCCTTGATTGCACTATCCAGAAATTCAATTACACTATCGAACTTCCTTTTCTCTGCCCTGCTTAGCCCAGGTTCGTTATCGGACAAAATTTTCACTAAGAGATCTCTGCATGCAACTGCATCCGAACCTCTAGGAAAGTTTATACCTAAACACAATTGTTTACAACGTTAAAAATTCCCGATGATTCAATAATTATTTCTTAGAAATTTAACGTACCCGCATATGGTAAGAGACGATTGATTGCCGATATTTGTAGTGTCCAATAAATCGGAGCCATCTTGATTCTAGATATCGCAGATTTCGCCTTTTCTTTTATCGGTTGTGTTATCTTTTTGTATGTTCATCATAAAGTATAATCCCTTAGTATATATAGACAATATTAAAGTAGTTGAAACGACGCAACCTTAATTGAATTGGAATGGAATAAATTATGAGTTGCATTAATGAATATCGTTTGGTGTACCATCGTTTTACTATTCATTTTCTTGGCAGTGATTCAGAATCTCATTCTTACACCCGTTCATGTACTCGGTTTAAATGCTTTTCCATGTCATTGGTAATATAAATTATATTGAATACACACTTTGAACTAGACATAACGTAAGATGATTCGTTTTCTTTAAGTGCATTATAATAGATGTAGAAATCCATTCAACGATTCTATTTTGAAAAACAAGTCAGTGCAATGCAAGCCTCAATTAAGGATATATGTCCTCCTTCACAGGTATTCTTATAGTTGTTTTCTTCCCATCTGAAAAAAATTATATGCATTTGTATTGGTCGAGTTTCGCTTTTTTTTTTATATATTTTCTTACTTTTTTTCTAGGTTGGATCCTTCTATGTTAATGCAATCGTCGTGGGTATAGATCAATCTTCCGGTTGGTATATTCATTCATGTCATATCTGTGCGCGTGAGGTGAAGTCTATTCCCGGATTTCCATTTTATTGTCGTAATTGTGCCGAGTTACTCCATTCCCCTTTGTTGCGGTATAGATTGAGAATAATTATATCGGATGGCATAACTACATGCTCTCTTCTTATTAGAAATCGAGCGGCCGAAAGCTTTTTTACAATTACTGCAGGCACTTTATTCAATGGAATGATTGAGGTACTATGTATAATCATATGGTTTGTTTCACCATTATACTTATATTGATCAATGTATTGTTATTTCATCATTTGACAACGTTTTGTACACTATTTAGGGAGAAGATTTCCCTTCTTATATATCACAGATGCTGTTAAATAAGAGGTTCATCTTTCGGATAACAATTCGAAATGAGAATTTGAGTTTCCATCGCCCATTGTCCGTGGATGAAATGACTATTGCTGCTGCCCGTTGATGAGAATCTTCAATTTGATGACAAGTCCAACGCGTCTTATACCAGAACAACGTTTTCATGTTCTTTTTTCCTATTCGATAGCCATCTAAAATTAATCCGTGTCGTATGCTATTCTGTATTAGCTCACATTAGTTTAATTTATTATTTACTGGATTTCAAGTTATTTAATTGTATCGCATTTTATTTTTTCTTCTTCTTTACTGTACCAAAAAATGAATTAAACTCTCATTTAATTTTTTATATTAATTGTAATCTCAACTATTTCATAAATCAACTAATCGTATTTTAAAATTCTTATTTAATTGTTATAGCTATTTTTTTACTTTTGATGTATAAATGATTTTATTTTTTACAAATATAATTTATTTTTATATTAAATATAATATAAATTTCTTTTTACCATTGGTCATATAAACCTTCACGTAATGTTTCAGACTAATGATTTATATATCTAATATATTATTTAATTTTAACTATTTAGTGATCAATATATACTATTTTATTACTTATAGGACAAATTCTGAATATTACATTTAATTTTTAAAAAATTTTAAATAAAAAAACGATATACTAAACTGTTGTTTGTAATAACAATATCCGATTTTAATTTTAGTGTTTTAGAATATATAAATGTTGTGACCATAAATCCATGCATACTTTTGTGTTGAGACACCTAAACATAATTATTGTAACACTTTGTGTTCATAAGGTTATGATATATATTATATCTTTTAAAATACGAGTGAATAAAAAAAATTATTATATCGTATTTATTTTACATCCACGCGCATCGCGCGGGCGGGTGTACTAGTAATATTTATAATAAAATAATGGCTGTAGTTGATAGTGATGGGTGTTTTCATTTTCTTTACGTGGTGGACAGGCGCGGAGCCAAATTCGATATTTAGGGGGGGGACCAAATTTAAATAGTCAGGATTTACAATGAGTTATCATATAATTAATCTAGACTCAATTGAAAGATTCAGTTAAATGATTTAGATATATGGAAGCAAGCGAATCCCAAACATTGTCATGAAATAAAATGACTATAGATAGTTTATCAATATAAAAGTATACAAAATTGGAGCATACATATGTGAAAATTATACATAATATAAGAAAATAACGGAATACACCATCTATACATCCTAAGGTTTGACTACAAACTTCTCATCAATAACACTCTATACTATCCTAATTTATCAATTGAAAATACTAATCTAAGGTGTAAATTCAAGTTTGATATGTTATTTTTAATTAAATATATAGATTTTACTATTAATAAATTTATAACTACCAAAAATAATAAACTATAATAAGTTATGTAGCTAAATTCAAAATAAATTGGCCCAAAAATTTGTTATAGTGAACATTGCTACAAAAAATAAATTGACATTCATAAATTCATAGGAGTATATATTGATAAATTTATATATATAATATTTTTTTAATGAGGGCGGCGAATTCATAGGAGTATATATTGATAAATTGGCCCCACTATAATATAGATTTCACTGAAATATCTAAACATGATCAATTATTCTGGATTACTGAATTATGAAATATAGTTGAATAAGGGTTGCATAGTCATGCTTCTTAGGAATATATATACATCAAATAAATTATGTAATGGAACTAGGTTGATAGTAATCAAGATGCAGAACTAGATAGTTGAGGTTAAACTAATTTTCGGGAAACCATGAAAGTAGAAAATTCTTGATTGGTAGAATGATTATCAGTCTATTTGATTTGACCAAATTTTTTATTCGATTTGAGATGAGAAAATTCTGACTCATAGTTTGTTTTGCTATGATTATAAACAAAAGTAAATGTCAATCTTTAAAGAATGTCGGATTTTATCTTCCAAAACCAGTTTTTAGCCATGAACAGTTATGTTGCAATATTTTGTGTCACTAGCAAGATGTGGCTAAAAGTATTAATATGCAATTAAGAATGATTAACTCAAGATACCACAAGAAATGTTGTTTATAATGAAATTTATATATGACAGAAAATTTGCAAAATAGATGGTAGATGTAGGTGATGGTAAAGCGGTTGATTTTGGAGATGCACAATTAGATGTGACATTTTCGGATGATATTCTTATAAACTCTAAGGGTGATTCTATAGCGGTAATTTTTTAAAGTACATATACAAATATAAACTGCATTACTTCAAATTCAGACATTTTTAAAGATAGTGTTATACTAGCCCCTATCAATGAGATTTTCACCAATGAAATTTTCAGCAAATTGTTAAGAAAATTTTCAACTTATGTTTCATACTTATTTTTAAATTTTATTTTATCTTAATTTAAATTTCAAATCAAATAAAAATTTTATTTTAATAATTATTTTTATTGATCTGTTAGGTTAGTACCGGACAAGCCACAGAAGCTAAAGATACGGTATAATATGATTTCTTTGTTAGTTTAAAAATAATTAAATTATATTATTATATATAAATCATCTTTTTTTTTTTATAGAAAAGCCAATGGCCAGTTAACAAAAACAAAGGAGAAAAGGAAAATAAATCCAGAAACAACCAACGCCCCAATCCAACAGGTATCAGTTTTGGAATTAGGCCAGCTCAAACAACGGATGAGTCTGCCTCTAACTCCCCTCGGATGAAGTCCGGCGGGAACGCCCATGTCGTGTAGAATAACTCAGCCGAAGCTCCATGTTTGGCGAGTTTATCGGCAACTCTATTACCTTCCCGTCTAATGTGTAGAATCCGACATTCTTGAAACTGAAGCTTCACCTCCTTGATGTGTTGGATTAAGGAAGCAGCTTCGTGCACATTACAATCGGCATCCAGAGAGTGAATAGCTTCAATTGAGTCACTATAGCAGCACACAACAGGAGCCCCAAGTTGTAAAATAAAGTCCAAACCAGTTGCAATGGCAGCAATCTCTGCAAGAAGGATAGAGTGTGTACCCAGGAAACCACTACCGCCTCCCCGCCACTTCCCGTCTCCTTCCCTCACCACAAACCCGAATCCCGAGTTCCCCGGATCAGCCAATGCGCTCCCGTCCACATGAAGGATCAACCCACCGGCCCCCAAGGGGTTCCAACGTTCGCGGTACAACCTCTGATGTCGAACATGAGGTCTCTTAGCTGCCTCTTCTAGCCCAGCTGCCAGGCGAATAATATCCCGGCTCCTGGTCCATACCGATTTGGATTCATCCGGAAACACTCTAGCATTGCGTTCCAACCAAATACACCACATAGCCGCCACCATAGTATGGCCGAAGAACCCGATCAGCTCTTTGAGGACATATCGAATGTTCTCTTCAGGTAGCTGGTGGCAGTCCCTAGGGACCCCAATATTCAAAGACTCCCAGGTCGTGTTCACCCATGGGCATGAAAAGATGCAGTGACTCCAATCTTCTTCTTCCACTCCACATAGGGTGCACAGGGGGTTAGGGGAGAGGTTTCTTTTAAATCGAGTAGCATTGACCGGAAGTGAGTCGTGACAAATCAACCACAGGAAGAAACCAATCTTTTCCGGGATACCAACACTCCATATCCAACCCCATCCATCCGAGTTAGTCCCATGTTCAGCCATGAGTTTATAGGCTGAGCTGACAAAGTATTTCCCAGACTTAGTTGCTTTCCAGATCCAGTTGTCCGGGACCAAATCATGAAGCCTGGGGGGGGGGGGGGGGGGGGCTCGCATTAATCTCTTGAAGAATATTTGCTGGGATATGCGTAGCCATATCCCATTTCCAAACACCTTGTTCAATGACATCCTTAACCCGCAGTTCTAAGTCTTGGCTTTCGACAAAGGGTATCAAGGCCCCAATTTGAGCCCCTTTCCACCACTCCGAGAACCACAAAGAGGACTCTCCATTGCCGACACGAAATTTAAACCATTCTTTAATAAAGGGAATCAGTTTTTGAAGCAAGCCCAACAGCTTCGAATGGTGACTGTGCCCCGAGAAGAAAAAACCTCTGCTGTCCGGAATCAAACCTTTCACCATCTTAACCCATAACTTGTCCGGGGAATGGAGGAAGCTCCATACCAATTTGCCCAAAAAGGCTATGTTCATAGTCCTCGCCTTCCGTAAGCCCAACCCGCCAGCTTTCTTAGGAAGGGTAATAGTATCCCATTTCACCAAATTAAGCCCTTTTCCTTCCCTGTCTTTCCACAGAAATCGATTGATCTTCCGGTCAATTGCCTGGCATATCGATTCCGGGATCCAGTGCAATTGCATGAAATATGTCGGGATGGCTGCCAACACTGCTCGACAAAGAGTGAGCCTTCCGGCTTTGTTAAGGAGTTTGCAAGCACATCCCTCCAATTTGTCTCCCATTTTATCAAGAATGAAGGCAAAGTCACTGCACCTCTTCCGACCCTTAATCATAGGGAGCCCCAGATAAGATCCAAGGCCATCCACCACTGAAATCTGCAGGGTCTCCTTAATCCATTCACGCCCAGGTTGGTCCACCGCTTTACCAAATAAAAGGGAAGATTTCTGAGGGTTAAGTTTGAGCCCAGAAGCTCTCGAAAAGGTGCTCAGGTGTAACGCCCCAAAAATTTAAAACCAAATTTCTGTGACGTCACTGCCGTGTTACCTCTCTTAAACTGTTGGCCAACCAATTTAAGATCAATAACACGTAGCCAAGTAACCAGGAAGCCAATGAATCATAATATCAGAGTACAAATCCAGAAAAGAAACCTCACATCATAACAGACGTCCGGCTTACAAGCCTTATTTATGCGACATAACAGTCGACATATCAGTCTCATCTCACCTGTCAGAGATATCAAGTTTAACACAAGACAGAATATAGTGTACCGATCCGTACCACAACAGTACGAGACTAGGTAATAAGTCATAGCATATTATTCAAGACAAGCACATAAGTCCACAACATGCTAATGCATCCCTAGGTAGATCACTCATCCCCAAACCCCACATCGTGCTCAGGCTCTGCGTCCTCTCCGGGATTATCTATACATGAAAACATAGCAAGGGTCAGTACAAGGTACTGAGCAAGAATAGAAGAATCGGCATAAGGGGAAAACAAGAATTAACTTGATTCCCTAAAGTATATTTATACATATAGGTGGAGATATATTCCGTTTTTAAACATTTGTTAGGCATAACATAAAAATTAAACAGTGCAAATAAGTAAACATCACACCGTCCCATACCGGTGCTTCAACCACAGCAAATAAGATGAATGAGGGATGATGAGATGAAATGTTATGACCTAAGATGTCTATCTACCCTAAATGCAACACATAAGCATGTCTAGCGCGCACCTAGGTACCATGGTCGGTATTCCCTCCCATATAAGGGTCCACACCCCTTAATGGTCGAGAGACATACCCACAGTGCCCCCGCCGCGGACACTAACAGCTGAGATCGTGGCTTACGGCAAGCGGGTCAGGCTAAGGGTCATGAGCCCTTTCTAGCCAAATCAGACTAGGATATAAATCCTTTTCAGTCTCAATGCTTCTGGGTAGCGATCCCACTATGTCCCTCATCGGATACCGATTCGTAAGCATAGCGTATCCTACCGTCGTGGCATTTCATATCATCCCAGATATTCACATATCATCACAGATATTCACATATCATCACAGATATTCACATATCATCACAGATATTCAGATATCATCACAGATATCAAGATTCAATTCAATCACATGTCCATACGCAAACCAACGCATCAGGACATAATAAACAACTCGTCTCGAGTTAAGTATAATCCGGGGTATGCCAAGTCCCACATATCGGCATCAACATATATTCAGATTCAATTCCACACATGTCAATACGTAATTTACGTGTCATGACAAAATAAACAACTCATCACGAGTTAAGTGTAATCACGGGTGTGCCAAGTCCCACGTATCGGCACCAACTCTCACATCAACATAGAAGCGAACAAAACTCGATCTCAACTAATGCATAGTAGATCACTGCTAATCGCAACTAGGTTCAAAGATTGTGAGCATAATGATAGTTCAATCTTGCTAGGATCATGCTAGAGACATAAGAATGACCAAAGAGCAAGGATTAGACAAAATGGAGAAAACACAACAAAAAAAAATATAAACAGGGGCATCAGGGGTGCCGCGCGCTGCCCGCGCGCAGCGCGCGGACACCGCGCGGTGGCGACGTCTCGACAGAGACGTCGCGCGCTGCCTCACGCGCGGCGCGCCAACTGCGCGCCGCATCAGCAGGGGCTGTCCTCATGGCGTTTTCCGGCCATTCCGACGATTTTGGCCCCCGATCGAACCTATCTCTACCCTTGCCTGGTATTGAGATGATCCAAACTCTTCCAATACAGCTCCCCAACGCCTCCAAACACCAATACCAAGCTACACAACAAGAAATCAAGCTCCAAACATCAAACTTCATTCAAGAACATGATTTCATCATCATGAAACCATTTGAAGCTCTAAAACTGAAATCATCAACACCAAAATGGTCTCAAGTACTAACCTTAGCTTCCTTCAACACTTATTCAGCTTCCAAACAAGAATCCAAGCTTCGATTCAACACCAAAAGTAAGAATTTCTACAAACACCCAATTTTCGTCACCAACTTTCATCACCCCAAAACTCACTCAAACATCATCAAAATCAAGTGTAGAAACTAGGAAAATACTTACCAAAGCTTATATAAGTAATCCCCCAACTTGATTTGAGGAAGAAAACACCAATTCCAAGCCAAAATGAAGAACCCTATCTTCACCGAGAGGGAGTGACGGGAATGAGGGATGATGATGATGAAATGGGGTTTCCCAATGCCCAAATCAGATTTTTGAAGGATCAAAATGGATCCGGGTCGGGTCACGGGTCTCGGGTCGGGTCGGAATGTGGGTTAAAAGAGTTACACCACTTGTCTTGACCACATTGCACTCGTTTGAGCACTTGACTCTTATTATCTAGTGAGTTGAACTCACTTATTCCCCCACTTAAATCTTCATTTCCTACAAAATAATCCACATACCAAGTCTTTTGTTAATTAACCATAACTAAATTAAATTAATTATGAGTTAATTAAATCGGGGTGTTACATCAGGGCTTGAGCAATGCCATTCACACTCTCCCTGTCGGCCATTGCACAAAGGATCAAGTCGTCGGCGAAGAGCAAATGGGTTAAGATTTCTGAGGGTTAAGTTTGAGCCCAGAAGCTCTCGAAAAGGTGCTCAGGGCTTGAGCAATGCCATTCACACTCTCCATGTCGGCCATTGCACAAAGGATCAAGTCGTCGGCGAAGAGCAAATGGGACACACCAATCCCATCCTTAGTCAGTCGCACAGGCTTCCCTTTACGAAATAAAAGGGAAGATTTCTGAGGGTTAAGTTTGAGCCCAGAAGCTCTCGAAAAGGTGCTCAGGGCTTGAGCAATGCCATTCACACTCTCCCTGTCGGCCATTGCACAAAGGATCAAGTCGTCGGCGAAGAGCAAATGGGACACACCAATCCCATCCTTAGTCAGTCGCACAGGCTTCCAAAGACCCTGGTTCACCTTCTGTTGAATGATGAGTGAAAGTTTCTCCATGACAAGGAGGAAAAGGTAGGGGGAGATGGGATCCCCTTGACGCAACCCTTTTCCCGGTTGGAATTCCTCTAAGGCACGCCCGTTCCATAGCACCGAATATGAGGGGGAGGCAGCACACGCCATGATGAGTTGCCTAATAACATCAGGGAGACCAAATTCCAATAAGCATTGGTCGAGGAAGTCCCAGTGGACATTGTCGTACGCCTTGGCCACATCAATTTTGATTACAATGGCTTTCGTCCGAGTGTGGGAATCTGTCAGGTGGGTAAGAATCTCTTGCAGCGTAATAGCATTGTCCACCGGTCCTATCCCCGGGAGGAAGGCCGATTGGTGGCAGGATATGCAGTTTTGCAAGAGAGGGCGGACGCGGTTGACAAGAACCTTTGTGAGGACTTTATACAGGACGTTACACAGAGTGATCGGTCTAAAATCTTTGAGGGATGTCGGGGTATCAACCTTGGGAATAAGGCAAATAAGGGCCTTAGCCGTCTCTTCCGGGATGACCCTCTCCTGGAAAGCTTTGGCCACAAAGCCAAATACCGACTCCCCCACTGTAGACCAGTATTTTTTGAAGAAGATGCCCGGAAAGCCGTCCAGCCCGGGGGCCGAAAAACCATTGAAACTCTTCACCACCACCTCAACCTCTGTCACAGTCACTTCTCTCTTGAGTTTTTCATACTCCTCCCCTGTGATGGCCGGAATCGAGGGGAGTTGATCCATTACCCCCAGTCCTTCCATCCTCTGCACCAGGTTTAGAGTTGGCCGAGCATATAGCTCCTGGAAGAACATCCGAGCATGCTCCCTGAGATGGTCCTCCTCCTCACACCATTCTCCAGTTGGTAAGAACAGTCCATGAATACGGTTCCGATGACCATTCTTCTTAGACCGGGCATGAAAATATGCCGTGTTCCTATCCCCCAACCGTATCCACTTGTCCTTCGCTCGTTGATACCAATAAGTCTCCTCCTGGGCCAATATGGATTCCAACTCTTTCTTGAGTTCGTCTTCCAGCAGCCTCAAGCGGATAAAGTCGACCATTTTCATAGTGCGAGCTATCCCCTCCAATCTCTTGGTTAATTTCACTTTCCTCCACTTGAAGTTCCCCATCTTGGATTTATTGAAGTCCAAAGATGCAGTCTTTATGGCCTCCAATTGTTTAGTGACTGTCGGCAGTTTGGGATCCCACCCCTTGTCCACCACTTCAGCATAGTCCTTGTGCTCCGACCAAGCAGCTTCCCACCGGAAGGGAACCCCAGACTTCTTCCTGGTACGGGCTCCACACGATAGGATCAGCGGGCAATGATCAGACCCGACTCCTAGGAGCACTTTGACAAAACCATCCGGGAAAGCCAATTCCCAATCCCCATTGATCACACATCTGTCTAGCCTTTTGTAAATAATACGCCCGTTCACCCCAAGAGGTCGCGACCAGGTGAAGAGGCCCCCCTGGGTGTTAATGGTTGTAAGCCCACACTCCTGCAAGATGTCCCCAAACTCCTCAGCTCTAACCATGTTGAACAGGCCCCCCTTAACTTCAGACGAGGACAGAATTTGGTTGAAGTCTCAATAATCGCCCATGGTTTTGAAATCCGCCCTACAAGCTGGGATAAGTATTCCCAACAGCCCTGTCTCTCATTAAATCTAGGGGGCGCATACAGGGCCGTGACCACCCAAGAATGGGAGTCATCGGACAAGTCAATCGAGATCATCCTGTTGTTGCTATCTAGGACTTGGCTAGTAATTTTCTGGCCATACCTACCCAAAGTCCACACTCCTCCCGCCTTCCCCAAAGCCTGTTGAATGGCAATTTCAACGTACCCGGCCTTCAAAAACATATTCCTAGATCTGTCGAAACCCGACTGAGGTTCGAAAATAAAAACCAGATCCGGTGCTTGATTTCTTAAGATCTCCTTCACCATCCTTCTAGTGGATTCACAAATGATCCCTCCCACATTCCACGCAAGAATCTTATAATCCTTAAAGGTTGTATAAATCATAAAAACTTGACAAAAGATAATAGAACCACACACTCCCATGGTTAAGCGGAAGCCGAAGTAGAAGGGTTACCTCCCTCTGTGCCCTCTGCCATAACAGAATCGCCCCCTGCAGAAGGTAATTCCTCCTCATAGTTGGTGTCCGCCTCCGCCTTCTCCCCTCTATCATCTTTTGAATATATAAAAATCATAACACATTTTTCATTACTCAAAATATAATTTATTATTATTATATATTATATAAGTATATATGTTATATAAAATATATAGTTATGCCCGTCGAGTCTCGACGGTTATTTACTAGTAAGTAATTAATAATCCAATAAAAGAAAGAGGTCATACTTATAATTAACCAACCTAGAGCGAACCAAACATTTTCGTTAATCATAATAATAAGAATATGCATTGCAAAACAAAATGTCAAATGTTTGAGTATTAATTAATAATTACTCTCATACAAAATTATATTTTGACTAATTGGTAATGCATTACTAATCAATAATCAACTGTATACCTATATGGGGTTAGGAACTTACCCTAGTGGTCAAGTCCCTCGTCTCCCAATCATAGGCTGGGGGTTCTATCCCCACCCGGCCCTCTATCCCTCGCCTTTATTCCCTTTGTAATTTTTGTGGTTTGGACTCCCACACACCTTTGCCGACACATGAGTGTCATTATTTACCAAAAAAAAAAAAAAAACTGTATACCTATATGCATAGCCAAATCTTTCATAGCTTCAACTATATACCTTAGTCCTTAATACCTACTATGTATGTACATTAGCCCTCCGATCTTGACATCTTTATTCATAGTAATAACATATGAAATAAATTAACAATCAAGATTATTACATTGAAACTCATATACAAATTATGATAGATAATTAATACTGAATCTAAAATTAATCCCTCAAGAATCTGCATGGGCAATGAAGGGCGCCTCACTATAAGAAATTTGCAGATTCTCGACCGCAATTACCGACCGAGCAAAGATGGGTCATTATTACCGACCCCATTCCCGACCGAAATGATGGTCGGGAAAAATATATCCTTTATTGCGTAGGTGATGTTTTGGCGACCAAAACACCGACCGCAATAAAAGCGGTCGGTATTACCGGCCGACTGCATTACCGACCGCAATTGCGGTGGCTAAATTTTTTTCTAAATGTTTTATTATTTATTTTATATTTTTATTAAATATTTTTTGATTATTTTTATAATTTGATTATTTATTTATTTGAGCCAATTAAATAATTATTTATTTTATTTTATTTAATTACTATAATTTTAGTTTTTATTTTATATTTTAATTTAGTTTATAGTTTAGACATTTATATGTATATATCTATATATAGGTTATATATAATACATTCTATACAATGACATGAAACATGGGTACACAGATGGCACATGTGCGAGGGAATAAGAAGAGAGACTTGGGTTTGAGCCATCTCTTCAGCAAAATCATTCAATATATTTGATAAGGTATACTATATATGATACATGGCGGAATATGATTGATAGGCTAGGGATCTAGCTAAGCTAGTTAGTGTTGAGGTTGGTTGATGTGAGGTGTTGGGTTCGAGCTCTCCTGAGCACATTTTTGTTTTTTTTCATAAAAGAGGATTACCGACCGCAATTTTCGGTCGGTAATTCAGTCAGTAAACTTCTCCGGGACCTTTTGGGACTAGATAGTACCGACCGCACGTGCTGTCGGTAATTCGGTTGGTAATTTTGCCGACCTACGTGCGGTCGGCAGGTTCCCGACGGTAAAATTGTGGTCGGCGGAAAATCCATACCAGCAGATTACCGACCGACTTGTGAGGTCGGTAATTCGGTCGGTAAAGGCCGAAACGACCCGTAAAAGAGGGCTACCGACCGCATTTTTCGGTCGTGAATCCGTTTTTTTTTCTTGTAGTGCCTCTCCCAAAGCAGTTTTTTTGCGTAAGTCTCCAACCCGAGACATTGCTTAAGCAACTAGAGTTTCAATCCATTCAAGCTAACTGTTGTTGATTATATATGAGTTGTTTGAAGCCAGTATACCGTATATCTAGTAGTATTATCTCATAATTTGTCCATTAATACGATGTCTACCTAACATCCACGTAATAATACTCCAATAAGGAATAAAAAAAGGGGATGAGGGTGTGTTGTGTGAGGGACATTGGATTGGACTCCAATGTGGGTCAATTGACCCACCAAAAGAAAAAAAGAAAAAAAAATAGTAGAATAATTAAATTAATAATTTAGTTCCGTTCAACCAAAATTGTAATATAGAATTCAAATCATGTTTTCCTAATATTTCCTTCTCCCTTTTCTGATGAGAGAATTGTTGAATGTAATAATTATTTGGTTATTTTTGTAGATCATAATTTATTCATAATGTTAGTATTTATACTATATAATATCGTACAGTAATTTTAAAACATGAAAAGTCATAGTGAATAATTGTAATTATTTTGGTGTAATACTGCTTCAGATTTGAAATTTTCTATTAAATGGGATAGGGACTTACCTTAGTGGTCAAGTCCCCTGACTTCTAACATATAAGTTGGGGATTCGAATCCCCACCCGGCTCCTATCCATCACCTTTTATCTCTTTATAATTTGTGGCATCGGTCTCCACTACCCTTTCCTAGCCTGTATAGGCTGGTTAGCAAAAAAAAAAAAAAAAGAAAAGAAAAGAAAAATCTACTGTATTAAATAAGATGTGGAAAGGGGAGGAATATGGTGTTGGAATCCTGAACCCTAGATTAGAAAGTGAAGGTTTCACAATGAGACCAAACCCTAGGATCCACAATTTTTTTTGATTAACCAACAATAATTATAATTATTATATTAAAATGAATTATGGAGTACTATTAATTATTGATGATAGTATTGGCTCACCAAACTTAAATTTCTGAAGCAGCCACTCGTGAGGGGTGTAACTACTCTCTCGATCAGCCTACCCTTGTAATTATACCTAATACAACTTCTAGGTAAGGGTCGCATCAATCCCCTTTCCCAAATTAATTAATTCTGACCTTGAGCACGTAGCTATTGTTAGTTAAGTACTAATATACTAGGAATTAATTAATTCTGACCTTGAGCACGTTCGTGTTGTTAGTTAATTGGAGGAAAAAATGCCAAATATATCCCTTTTGTTTCAAAAAAAGCTAAATCTATCCTTTTTTATTTTATTACCGAATTTATCCTCTACATATGCTAATTATATCCGGAAATATCCTAAATTCACTAATTGTGGAATGGCTGCTGGCATGGCAATAAATTAACTTAAACCCTACACGCTGGATGGGATTTGAAGTGTCTCTCAATTAAGGCTGGGGAAAAATACCGAGTATACCGCATACCGCACATACCGTATCGAAAAAAGAAATATCAAAATTTTCGGTACAGTATCATACCGAAAAAAATTCTCCGTACCGTATACCTTACCGAACTTTACGGTATGAAAAAATTCATACCGTTGCCGTACCGAACATTTTGGTATACCGATCTTCATCGGTATACCGAAAGTTTCGGTATGAAATATTTTCATACCGTTTCCATACCGACATTCCGGTAAGTCGGTATATTCCGCTATACCGAACATTCAGTACATACCGACATACCGTATCGCGGTATATACCGACATACCGAACATTCACTACATACCGACATACCGGTATTGCGGTATCTACCGGCATACCGAACTTTCGCTATATACCAACATACCGATATTACGGTATATAACGG
This sequence comes from Hygrophila difformis, assembly GCA_030278955.1. Taxonomy (NCBI): domain Eukaryota; kingdom Viridiplantae; phylum Streptophyta; class Magnoliopsida; order Lamiales; family Acanthaceae; genus Hygrophila; species Hygrophila difformis. The sequence continues at coordinate 40,052,542 of JAOANR010000012.1, read as the reverse complement.
TATCGCGGTATATACTGATACCGTGATATATACCAAAGTTCGATACGGTAGCGATATACCGCGGTATCAAAAAATTTATACCGTTACCGTACCGAAATCTTACGGTACGGTATGATACCATACCGTAAATTACGGTATACCGAAAATTTCGATATTTTCGGTATTTTTTCGATACGGTATGTGCGGTATGTAGTATATTCAGTATTTTTCCCCAGCCCTAATTGAGACACACTTCAAATTCGATCCAGCGTGTAGGGTTTAAGTTAATTTATTGCCACGTCAGCAGGCATTCCACGATTAGTGAATTTAGGATATTTTCGGATATAATTAGCATATGTAGAGGATAAATTCGGTAATAAAATAGAAAAATGATAGATTTGGCTTTTTTTTTAAACAAAAAGGATATATTTAGCCTTTTTCCGTTAATTGGACATTACTATTTAGCAATGTTAAATGCAAGGTGAGGTATTTAGGGGTATATAAATATGAGCTAATAATATAAGGTTAATTGCATACTACTATACAAGTGACCAAGAAGAGAAGATCCAGAATATATAGTATTAATAATATTATGGCGGCTACAATTCAATTTGGTGTTCCGACGATGGTGGATGAGTACAACAGGCGCAACTTGGTGAGACCTGCTGCTGCTGCTGCCGCCGCCGCCCACCTCCGCCTGCTTTCTAACCGTAGTAATAGTATATATCAATATTATGATCATGTAAGCTAAGCAGCTGCACCTCCCAACTCCTCCCACCTCTCTAGCTAGTAATTAACTAGTAGTTTAATTTTTACTACAACACTCATGATGATTTTGTGTATATCTCTGATGTATTGATGTTTTGCTGTCCCTTTTCCCCCTCATTTTTTTGTGTGTTATTGTGCAGTGTAGTAATGGTTTGTGTCGTGTGGGAAGGCATGGGCTGTGGAAGGGAATGACGACTAATAATAGTACTGTTTCCTCCACCAGGTTCCTTTCTTTCTTTTTTTATTTTTTCATTTTTAAATTTGATCAATTAACAGATTAGTACCAAGTCCCTCTAAGAAGAAAATTAGTAGGGGCATAATATGATGATGAATATATATCAATAATGAGTAGTCCTTTATTATTATGATCTCACAGATTTGGCATAAGAAAGATTGTGGCAATGGCCAATAATAGTATGGAAACCTTTGAGCTTGTAATGAAGTTGAAATCCAGTCCGGACAAGATATGGCAAAGCGCGAGGCGATTCCCCACTGTCTTCCCCAAAGTTTTGCCGGACATGTATGAAGGCATCCAAGTTATCGAAGGCGATGGGCGGTCTGCCGGAACGGTATACTTGGCAACTTTCAAACCAGGTTAAGAATGCGCGTGCACACTCACGCACGCATGCTTTATATATATATATATATATATGATCATTTTAAACCAGGTTCTAGTTATTAATTACTACTAATTATATATATATATGTTGTTCTAAATAATTATTATTGGTGCAGAAATGAAGATTGCCAAGGAGAAGATTGAATTTGTGGATGAAGAGGGGATGACAATGAGGTATAGAGTAGTGGGAGGGGATTTCTTGGAGGGCTACAAGAGTTTCGTGGCGACATTGCTTGTGGGCGTCGGTAATAATGGCATTGGAAGTGAGGTGAAATATTCAGCTGAATTTGAAAAGGAAAAGGACCGAGTCCCTCATGTTCCAGAAGAATTCATCCAGGCTATGGTGTTGAAGGTTTACCATGATTTAGATGCTTACCTTCTCAAAAATCCATGATTATCTTTATAGTATGAATTAAATAATGAAACTAAGGATGTAATGAATGAAATTTTATGGCCTTAATAGTATGAAATATAGAAGTATCTTAATTTGACCGAGAAAATATTGTAATGATTGTGACAATAAACGTGTAGTTCTATCTACATAGTAACTTCTTATTGTATCACATATCTTGCTGACATTTTGCATCTTTCTCTGTGGGCTTTGTAAAAAAGTAAAAAATAAATAAAATAAAATTAAAAAAGTGGTACCTAAAACGAAATTATCATATAATGCCAATGTTTCCATCATAGTATGATAAGTCAACAAAATTTCGAGATCGTGAAATTTCAAATAATTTTTTTTTTTTTTTGGAACTGAATCGTTAATTAATTAGCTATATATTAATAATTTAGTAGCAAAAATTCGATCACTAACCCATTAACAAGCAAATTTGAAAGATCAATAAAGATCGAATTCTTTTATTGCAACACTAAAATTTCTCATAGTCGGTGTCATGGGCTCCCTGCAACATGTACTATATATTTATAGGGAAAAAATGCCAAATATGTCCTTTTTCTTTTTCAAAAATTTAAATCAGTCCTTTTTCTATTTTATTACCAAAACAGTCCGCTACAAATGCTAATTATGTTCAAATTAGTCCTTTGTTCACTAATTATGCTCTAATAACCGACGTGGCAAGGGTTTAAATTTAAAACTGACACGTGGACATAATATTAGTCACTTTTCTTTTATCTTTTGTCAACTCAGTCTTAAATTTTTATTTTGTTCCATTTAGTAATCTACCCAAATCAGTCATTTTTATATTAATTGGTCTCCATCCTTTTAAATTATTTTATTTCAGGCCAAAAACCTTAAATTTTTTATTATTACTAATCCATTTATCAAATAAATGTCCAACATACTTCCGCAAATAAAATTAAACACCAAACCTCATGCATTGGATTTTATTGTCCATACTTCCTACATCCATAACCTTCCAAAAAGTAAAATTAAATCATTTACACAAAAATTAAAATTAAATCATTTACTACATTTTAAGGTAGGAAACAAAGTATGATTGTGTTAATTGTTGCTGAAGGAAACCAGAGCCAATGAACCATCACGGTCGGATGGTTAGAGAGAGTCCGTAAAATCCTAAATCTTGGAAAACCCGTTAACAAGACAGTCAAACCTAATGTGTGGGGTTGGATGTTTAATTTTATTTACGGAAGTATGTTGGCATTTATTTGATAAATGGATTAGTAGTAATAAAAAATTTAAGGTTTTATGTCTGAAATGAAATAATTTGAAAGGTTGGGGGCCAATTAATATAAACATGACTGATTTGGGTAGAGGACTAAATAGAACAAAATAAAAGTTTATGACTGAATTGACAAAAGATAAAAGAAAAATGCCTAATATTATCCACACGTGTCAGGTTTAAATTTAAACCTTGCCACGTCAGCAATTAGAGCATAATTAGTGAACAAATGACTGATTTGGACATAATTAGCATTTGTAGCGGACTGTTTTAAAAATAAAATAGAAAAAGGACTGATTTGAATTTTTGGAAAAGAAAAAAAACATATTTGGCATTTTTTTCCTATTTATAGTGTAAATTGTACAACATATAGCCTTGAAAGAGCAAAGTAATTGATGCGCTCGATCAATATTCAATCCTGGAATGAAGGGGGTAGAAGGAAGGAGTTGGGTACAGAATCGAACCTCTAATCATAATATTGGAAATCATAAGACTTAACCAGTAAACCAAGTTTCACCCCATATATATATATATATATATATATATATACCATTTTTTATATATTAAAGAAAAAAAGGAAAAAGAAAAAGAACTAGAAGATGAAAATTGAGAAGGTTGGGAAAGAAATTAAAGAGGCTCCACAAACCACGACTCGTTTCTACCAAGATCAATAAGTGAAAATATATATATTGGGATGGAAATATGGTCCTTTAAAACAAACCCTAACCAATCCCACATACAATCAATGCAAACTTCTTCTCAAAGCATGCATATTCACAAAATTCTTACAAAGAAAAAATTAAAAAGCCCAAAGACAAGCATAACCAAAGGAAATCAAATTATTCTCCCCTTTAATAATTTGAGGTGCAGTGCCAGTGGTGATAGATTTACATGTTCGGATGCTCCATATAATAAAGCATGGATACTCATACTTGGGAGTCTTGGTCTTGCAATAGAGGGATCTTTTCATCATCTTCCATGGAACAAACCTTGTCATCCTCTAAATTGTTTGTCTCTTCATCTTTGAATTGTCCCCAAAGCACTGTGTAGTACCCCACTCCACAAATGAATGCCCCCATCATGCTATTCGTCATTACATGTACAACAATAATTCATGAATCAGATGGCAAGCTATGCAGGGAATGACATATGTTTTTTAACCAAAAAGATACCAATCACATGAACTTTTTAAATGCAGTATGAAATTAAGTTGTCACTAAAATTACAGATTTCTTAGAAGCTCAATCGAATAATGAATCCGTGTCACTAGCAGCAGCAAAATTTCTTGTAGTGTACGAATATAGAAGAATAGAGCATCGTTTATTCACCTTCCATAATGGAAAGTATCAGGAAAGAGCAAAGAGCCAAACATGCTCGCATAAGGAATACCAAATGGCTTGAAAATGGGGACGAAATTAGGGCCTTTCAACCAGCTGCACCATATCTGAATGTTGCTCCGAATCAGGCTGCTAAACACAGCCTGCAGTTTGCATCATATGCGAATTGTTAGAAATTAGATGGACCTATAGTGCCCAAACCCAAACTCAATTGGTACTAGGTAGAGTGGCCCACAAGGGTGGCATCCCCACGTATATAATCGATGGGATATTGTAACACGAATAAAGTATGCTTTCGAATCGAGAAAACAAATAGTAGTACATGATAGAAAACCCTAATTTACAAAACCCTTACTGTCAGAACTATGATCAGAAGTTCCAAGTTGAAATCTAGCCTCCAAGCGCTGGGATCCCTTTCCATGAACAAAGCAAGTGCAGCTGATTGGACGGTCCCAAATACGCTATAAAATGAAATCACTTTCATCACTTGAGAGCACATTTTCATTGTTCCCATCTGTCTCAATGAACAATTAGAGCCAATAATAATAGTACCTCAGTTCACTTATAGTAGAACAATTAGTTTTACACAGTCATACACATATGTATGTATGTATGTATGTACCTGGACAATATTCCAGATGGCTAGAGTGAAAGAAGCAGCAGCAAACAGGATGCAGCCCAGAACCCAATTCTCATGGGTCGAAGAGAATACCAACAGCCGAGGCGCCGCGGCGGCGGCCCTAAGGGTCAGGGAGGGAGACAGGTAGTGGCTCCTAATGGTGGGGCCTTTGTAGAGAGTTATAGAAACTGCTCCGGTAAAAGATATCGCTGTCCCAATTAATCTTGCTCGGCTACCTGACCTCTTCCAATCAAACTTGGTTGTCCTGAAGACGACAAGAAACCAAACATGGGTTTATTAAAAAGGTTAGACGTCAGCAGATATTTTTTTGGTGAGTGGAAAGGGGAAACAGTTGAGCCCTTAAATATCAACCACAGATTTGGAACACATGAGGCCCTACACAGATACCCCTGGATACTAATTTATGCATTGATTAAGATCTGGCCTTAGATTTTTCCAGTTACGACACTGGAATCCTAATACTGATTCCTGGTCCTGGATCCTGATCCAGCTTCAGGATCTTCCATTTCTTTCGCAGGTAATTTGACAGTAATTTGTACTCCCTCCGTCCCAATATAAGTTGCCCCTTTCTTTTGGGTACGGGAATTTAGGTAATGGGATTTAGTAGTTAAAGTGGTGTGAGTAAATTTGACTAATTCATCCATCTAATTTATAATGGTTACATTTGACTTTTAATCATTTTATTATTTAACTTTGACTTAATGTTATCGTAATGATGTAGAAAGACAAAAATAGTCTGATCTTGTTGGAATCGTCTAATCGTATAGTTTTAGAATATATATTTTATATAATTTTTATTTATACCCATTTTGAGATATTAATGGTTAAACATATATAGGGACTTTGTGCAGAAAGTACAATTGTCATTATTGTGGGGTTTTTAATAATGTTTATGTTAATCTAATTTACTTAAAAGGGAAAGTGGCCACTTTTAATGGGACACCCCAAAAAGAAATAGTGGCCACTTTTAATGGGACGGAGGGAGTATACAATAGTTATAGAAAGAAAAATATAATCAAGTGAAATCTTGTTAAAATTATTTCATCTTTTAGTTTTATAATATCAAATTCTTATACTCCCTCTATCCCATTTAAAATGTCATGTTTGATTTCTGCACAATTCAATACACTTTTTTAATCGATCATATCTCAAAATATATATAAATAAAATTTATATAAAATATATATTCTAAAACTACACGATTAGACGAATCTAATAAGACCGAACTCTTCTAAATTTTTCCAAATATATACTTGTAATAATATTGAGTCAGAGTTGAACAATAAACAGTGTCAAAAAGTCAAACAGGACGTTTGAAGTGGGACGGATGGAGTAATTTTTACTTACATACAATGTGAGTTATTAACGATTAAAAATCTGCATCGGACTGCATGCGTGTGCAGAGGAATGTTGCACATTAAAAAACGGAGGAAATATATGTGAAATAAATATAGTGAATGATGTGTACCAAAATTACCACGTGTCGGCACTTAAGCCGCCGGTGAAATTTTAACCTAGACCAAGCACTATGGGGTTGAGAAAATAGGGATCAATTCATATAGATAAGAACCTGAAGAAAATTCCCAGAAGAAAAGACAGCGCAGGCATTTGATTAGCCATGGCGCATGCCACAATGGGGGAGCTGTAACTTAGTCCAACAAATGCCAGATTCTGTGCTACGGTCACCCTGCAACAAATATTACTTCATGTTCTTAGAGAAACAGACAAGCAGGCAGATGGAATGATGGAGATAGGAAGAAGACGATGTTTAAACTAACCCTATAAAGCCAAGGATAAAGACTCTAACAAGGAAAGGGAATGTCAAGAACACCTCTCCTGATCTGAATAACATATAGAAAATTACAACAATTAGGAACCTCAATTTTCTTTCTTTGAATCATCAGTTTGTATTTAAGTTCCTTAGTTCTCCATCACCGGTGAAATCACTCACCTATTATTATTCCTCCTATGATAAAGGAACGAAAAAGGGACTAAAATGATCGATCCGAGAGCATTGGTATACACTACAAACACATAAGGGCTCATTCCTCTTGCCATGGCCGTGCTCGCCATTATCGTCAGACCGATAATGCAACCCTCCACCAACACCATGGCTGTGCTCGGAACGACCATCTCTCTCAACGCCGCCTTGGCTCCTCCACCCATCTCTCTTCTCATCCTCTCCCTCTCTGATCTGGTATTTCTTGATGAGTTTATTTATGTATGAAAACTTCCTTTATATTAGCATATTATGATGATGGGAGCATAGAGAATTTTTTTAAAAAAAACATTAGGGAAAATGGTGAGCAACCTTTCATGGTAATGTGAAGCTACTTAAGGGCTCCAAAGGGGAAAAAGCAGCTCGAGTGGTGCCCCATGCATACTTGGATAAGGCCATATGTCTTAACCATATATCAATTATAGTGCTTATTTTTTTTATATGGATATCAATAAACAGGTGGCTCACTGTTGACACTTTTTTTAAGTAATGATTAATGTTTCAGTAATTGGCTCATTTTATTACATTCAGGAATTTTATTACAATATCACTATATCAATAAATTAAACAGGTGGCTCACTGAGTCACTGTTAGCAGATTGCTGATAATATGATTTCCTTTTGTTTTAAATTTATAAACTGTTCGTTGTTGCTAATGTTATAATTACAATAGATGAATATAGGATGAGATCCTGCATCAATAAATTAAGTTGAGACCTCATGTATGTCGAATATAAATCTTAACAATGTACTATAATAATGTACATATTTTTGTGATAAACAAAATATATATATATGTGCTTTTAAATTAAAAAAATAAAAGTACTGTTGTGTATTATTAAAATTATAAAATACTATGATTACTTCTGTATGTATAGACACTTTTTAACTGCATGTAGGGGTGTGCAAATTTTGGTCGAAACCGAACAAACCGACCGAACCGAACCGAATTTTGCAATTTGGTTCGGTTTTTGGATTTCGGTTTGGTTTTTGGTTTTGAAAATCCAAAATTTTGGTTTTCGGTTCGGTTTTTGGTTTTTAAAAATCTACAATTCGGTTAACCGAACCGAACCGAAATTTAAATTATATATTTAAAAAATATATAAAATACATTATGCCATTATATAATAAACACAAAATAATACCCTATTCGGTGATTGTTTGTGTGGATGAGAAGTGACAACTACTGTTGAGAGTTTTGAGACTTTATATTGTTTCGTATTTGAACTATTCAGTTATTGTTTCTTTATTTTGTCATTTCATTTGTGTGTAATTTGAACATTGCAATTTGGAATGGTTTACTATTATGCACTCATAGTTATATGTAGATATGATATTTTTGTTTGACAGGGCGAATTTACAGGTTTAAAATTGGTAATAGAAATGTTTTGATTAAAAAATATTTTATTTTTTAGAAAAACAATTCGGTTCGGTTCGGTTCGGTTAACCGGTATAACCGAACCGAAATATTTCGGTTCGGTTATTTCGGTTTTCAGTAATTTTGGTTCGGTTTTGGTTTTTAGAAAAAATTCGATTTTGAAGTCTGGTTCGATTAACCGAACCGACCAATGCACACCCCTAACTGCATGTATGTATAGACACAATTTAAGGACCATCAGTTAATTAAACTGTAAGTACGTACGCTGCAAGTCCCTTTTATACGAATGCTACTGTTTTTGGAAATGTCTTTTATATTGTTTGTATGTATTCATTATTTATGCCTATGGATATTGTTACGTGCCTCCTTATGATTTCTAAATTCAATGGATGCATATAACATAGTATTATATGTGTATGTACATGACACATGAATACATTTATGCAACCTCGTTTGTAAATATTTTTTTTTAAAAAAAAAATGTTTTTAGTTACTAATTATTATATCTGGGGTTTTGTTTTGGTGGTTGATATCAATTGAGGCCCTACATAGCCATGATTAATAATGGTTATGGGGCCCTTTAATTACGTATAGTCCTTACAAAACTTCAAATTATTCACATTGTTGGGACTCTTCCTGACCACTTAATTTAATGTTTGCATCATTATTAGTGTAGACTTAATTAATTATGTAAATATGTAATGTATTATGTATGTTCTTCCATTTCTTTTCATTATGCATATTTTATTTGTTTGTTTATTTATTTGCATCAGCAGAATTATTCTTAGTTCGAGCACAGGCATTAATTCGTTCGTGGGTCAGATATCAGATCAGTATATATGTAGTGCTCACGTCTGGGCGGTCGATCCACGTGGACTTTTGTCATCAGCAATTTGCCTAAAATATTCTTCCATCACTGCTGTCCAAACTCTACCAGACAAGGTATCGGAATTTTATCCCTCGATCCACAGTCATATATGCAACCCCACTTATCAGTTACTGATCAAGAACAAACAAGCAAAGAATCTGAACAAAAAAAAAAAAAAAAAAAATTGAATACACACACATAGATAAATAGATTTAGGTTGGGTTGATTTCCTAGTTTGCCTTTGAAGTATGAACTACTAAATCATTTCATACCAATTTTCTAGCCCTTCTTTCAGGCTCCAGCATCCTAGCTAGTTATAATTGCCCTATCTATATTTAGCTCTCTCTCCAAGTTTTAAGTTTCAATAAGATTACAAACTTAAAAGTAGACATGGTAAAACGTTGTCAATGTATCGAGCTGGGGTGGTGGTCGAATATTGCCATGGACAGTATGCTTACCACTTTCACAAATATTGACTTCAAACTTTCCACTTTTTCAAGATCCAATAATAATGGTTATGAAAGTTATAAGATTGTAATAAAATCTCCTAAACAATCAGTCTATTTTCAAGCATATTACGACCACATATATTACTTGACTCGGTTTTATTTTTAAACTTAACGAGTTGAATAGAACAAAACTAGACAATTATGCAACAAACGATTTCAAGATCAAACGACAAGAATAGAAAGACGATTAGTATGGTTTCCTCATCAAGAACTCTTCAAATAAGTAACTGAAAAGAAAAATATTGACAGCTTCACATTTTCATTTTCTTGTTCTACCATCAATACATTGCAAAGTAAAGTCTCGAAACAAATATTAGAACACAGGCATATACTTACTATAAATCACTTTAATACACCATAATCTCAGTCGACAATAAGTCAATAATACTTCTATGACTTATTCTAAGCAGTAATGACAATCTAAACACAGAATCGTAGACTATATGTGGAACTGAGAATAATATAATCGATTGAGTTCCAGCCTATTACTGCGTCTGCAATGTGAAGATGTAATTCTCGGACAGGCACATACTTCGGATCAGATAAGTTTTGCCACATTTTCTTGCATCCCAATTGGAATTTTTCCAAAGGGATAATGGTCCCCATGTTGGATTATCTCCCTGTGCCAGTGCTTTAGCAAATGCCCTTTTGACTCCTTCTATTCTACAGCCAAGAATGCGCAGCACAGCAAAAGTAAGCACAATAACAAATAAACAAATTATAAACAACCTAATTAAATATGGGATTCAATGAATATTGTCACTAGGATGTAGTTCTTGTCAACATGGAGCGTGAATTAGAGTGTAAGAGAGAGGGAGGTGGCAGGGGGCAGCGAGTGGCTTTGACATACCAAAAAAAAAATATATATATATCACCAGCCATGCTCTATCCTTGTTTATGTGATATGGATAGCAGGACACTTTCAAAAGTGCCTCCTCCCATACAGAGAGGCCGGCATTTTAGCACAAGCTGCCTGCGGCTTGGAACTGTTGACCTTTTATGAGAAAGGGCAAAAAGAAATGTGTCTTCCATGATTTTCTAGAAAGGTAAGAAAAAGTCTCCTTTATCTCTAAAAAGAAGCTAGCCCTCGCCTTTGGTTTTATGTAATGCAGCTGTAGAATAATGGCATTTAACTATTTCAAGCAATAAGTTGAACATGCATTCTAGTGTTTTGCTTGATAGTTTTTAAGGTTTATGCCTTGAGATATGATGCAAAAATGTCCTGATTTAACAAACTTCAAACTAGAAGGAAAAAGTACAAACCTTTTTTGTATATGAAACTAAAGTAAATCATGGCCTGTATGTATTGCCCGGCTCATCCTTGGTTGGCAAAAGGGGTGCTCTTACATTAGTTGAATCATAAGTTCTTGTCTCAGTATCTGCAGTACTATTTACTTCTTTTGCTTTTCCCCACATCACTGAGTAGAACCCAACAACAATGGTGATGGAGCCCACCAAACTGTAAAATGATTAAATGGTTAAGTTGCAAGCTGATAAAACCACGAGAAGGCAACAAAGGAACAGAACCTAATTCTAGCACAAGATGATAATAATAGAAGTGGTTATATAATGACTGATGGAGAAAACAGTGCATACCTGCCTAGATATAATGCCTCACCGAACAAGAGAATGTCAAGGGCAGCGGCAATCACAATGCCCAATGGATGAAACATGGCAACGAAGAGAGGACCTCTTTTATGCAGACACCATGAAGTTATCCCCACCTGGAATGCAGAACCAAAAATCCCCTGGGGAAACAAGAAATATATTATCAAACAAGAAAGTTACACACAACTAAGGAGAAGCACACTGCACATCCAGGTATCCAATTACTAGAAAAATACATTTCAGAATTTGAATGAACAAATGAGATGTTCAAGTCTTTTATGATGATTGTAATGGTAACAGATGGATTGCAATGTTGATTGCCTTTTCCTATTATGACCAGCAAATATATTTACTATGCACCTACCGAATATAAAACAGCAAACAGTTTGATATTTGGTTGCAAGGCCCAAGAACTTGGGTCTCGATCAACAACCAGGGAGATTGATGCCGACAGAATGCCAGCAAACAAGCAGTAAAAGAAGACTATAATCAGCTCTGCCGGGTAGTTCCTAAGAATCAATGCCTGCCAATAAACTGAAATGATTAGATCCATAAAAGTAAAGGATTCTTATCCACCATGTTCTCTTCTTATTATCAATTAAAGTTCATTTTTCTTCATTGTATTTACAAAGCTTCACCTGTACAATTATAAAGCCAGAAGAAACTGCACAATCAGCTGTTAGGAATAATCCCCCCAATAACCAGCTTAGTTTTGATATATTTGTATACTGATTGAGCACATTGGAAGACAGTTGGACAAGTGAGAACTGAGGGCCTCTGTACAAAGTTACAATAAAGGCACCAGAAATTGATACTGCAGTCCCAATGGCTTTAGCAAGAAAAGTGGGACTTCTAAAAGCTAGCTTCTCCATCCTAAAAACCAACCAGTTGACATGTAAGCAGCTATATGATTTCATTTATTTGTATGCTTTGTTAACATGTAACTTCAGTAAGTAAAACCATCCTTTTAACCAGTCAACTTTGCAAGTTTGTGGTGATAATTCAATAAAAATGCAATATTCATCTCATATCATTGAACAAACAAATGGAAAAAAAAAAAAAAACACACACACACACACACACACACACAACAGAATGAACAGATAAAGATCCTAACCTAAACAGAATTAAGTCCTAAGAGGCACATACATATTCAACACAGTGAAATTATATGTATTATTATTCCTCAAATCGGGTAATTTAATAGTTGATATTCAAAATGTTATTGATGGAAGCAATTGCAAAATGCCAGAAGTCCAGAACCAAGATACGAGATAGAAAGACTAAACTAAAGAAAGTATGAAACAAATTAAGGTTATGAAAATAGAGGAATTACAAAACAAACTTGGGAGAACGTATGCACAGATTGCATTTGTTACCATTAGGCATGTGATAAGTTTAAGCATGTTCTCATGAAACTTCCGTTGGCACTTGACATTAATGATAACAGAACAATTGAGCCTTAGAAACTCAACAACAGTACCTACAGGATGCATTTACAGTTCTTGTCAGATCTTCTCATTGCTAAAACTAGAATACCATCTCAATGCATCAACAATCATAACATGCCATACATGCATTTGCAGACATATATTAGGGTAATTTAAGGAAGAAGAGTACATGAATCACAAAGCATGAAACACAAATCATAATGCCAAATCAATTACAGTCAGCGACAAAACCACGGGAAAATGTGAATGCTAAGAAGAAAATGGACCTGAAAATGATAGCGAGAACAAAAGTAAATCCTGGAATGAGGTTGAGCATTGCTGATGCAAATGAAGCAGAAGTGTAACTTATTCCAGTATAGCCAAACAGCTGCGCCAAGCACCTAATAACACAAGGGCTTGATCAGTTACATTTCTATATATACTTCATAAAAGCAAGAGTGAAGAGTGAAGAAACAAACACTGACATTAAAATACTACTAACAAACAAACAATTCAGGATAAATTTTCTTCTTGATGAATGTGATGAAAATAAAACTCACCTATCTCTTAATAAGCCATAATTCTATCCAAAAAATCACATTTTCCCTAATTAAAAAATTAAAAAAAAAATCAAAAAAAAAATAAAATCATGCTTAGAGAAAGTAGCATTCAGAAATGGCAATCAATAAACATACCCAAGAATACCTAACGAAAAAAACCCACAAAGCAAAGACAAATTTAGTGGAGGCCGGATGGGTGACCTGCAAAACAAAACTTTATCTTCTCAAATAAGGAACCACAAAAAGAAAAGGAAGTATTTTTTTACAGTATAAACAATGGTCGACACCTGTGTACGAAAAGAGCTACAGGGAGGAGGACAATGGCTGCAAGAGCATTGGAATAGGCGACGAATGCGTAATTGCTCATCCCACTGGTTATAGCTCTTTTGCTTATTACAATCAACCCCACCTGAGCAGTAGTGGCCATCGACATGCCCACATATGGCGTCGCTTGACTCTGCAGCAACCCCATTTCCTAATTCTGATTGGCACCTTCAGTAATCTGAAACTCTCGTGTCTCGTCCACAAAACCCTAGTAATCCTGACTTGATAGCGGTGTTTTGGGAGGAATTGCCAGTCCAAGAATTTTCAACGCAAGAAAAAGTCGATTCATTTCATCATTAATGGATTATTATTACAAGCAAGACAATTGTTTGTTTAATATTACGTGTTAAACAAGTGTTTAATCTAAACTAATTTAACGAATACTTACAAATTAAAATTTGTTGAATTATTGGGTTATTGGAATCTATTATAGATGTTAAATTTAAGCAATGACTTGTATTGTTATTGGAATCTATTATAGATGTTAAATTTAAGCAATGACTTGTACACCTTTTCCAATTAAGTTACTATACGGATGATTTTTTGTCCGGATATGCGGATGTGTTCCGACTGTGCTACGTGTCGCGATAGGGTTTGGAATTCCATGCGGGCGCATTTATTAAAAATGGAAGGTGTATCACCGATGCCCCTGATTATTGGAGTAATTATTGGCATGATATGAAACTGTAATTTTTACATAATTAATGGGGAAATCATATTCTGGATATTCAATTGGAAAACATACACAATATCCCTAAATCCGACAATATCATTCTCCGACAACCATTCCGGTGTGGGGATGATCGACCTCAATTTTTTGCCGGACGAGTTGGGCGACGGAAGCGAGTGTCCAATAGCATTCTCCGACAACCATTCCGGTGAAGGTGATACAACACCCGCAGATTTCAGATACGATTCACATGGTGGTGAAGAAAATTTGGAGATCATTGACGACTCAATAACACATTTGGGAATGGAAGAAGATGGTGGTGATGCGGGTGTGGGTAGTGAATCGGCTCCCGATACGTCCGCAGAAACTAATGCCGATGTGGACGAAGCTTCTTGTAGCCGTGTAACACTGGTGTTGGCAGGTAACGTTCATGGCAAATTGTGTTGAATGTATGCATTTTAAGAGATGTTTGACGGTGGAAGATAATGATATCATTATTTCTGGTCAATATTTTCCAAACAATTTAGTTTACTGTAGACAATGGTAATGCTTTTTTTGAAGGACCTAAATCATTATCTATTCTGTCCATGTTCGTGATATTAATCCCACTTATCAAAATCAATCGTAGAATTTTTGCTCAATGGAGGTCATTGGGACACGCAAAAAACAAAATCCGACACAAATAATCACAACTTGGACCAACTTGCTTAGCAAGTGTTTTCCTATGGAAGAATGGACATTATGTTTCGATGCTCAGATGGTGAGTTATCTTTTCTAACCAATGTTATTAAGCTGCTTCATTACCGCTGCCAATTTAATTGTTAAGTGCACTGTGCAAGTGTGCATAAATGTAAGGCGTAATGGTGACTATCTTGATTAATTTAATGAGAATAATTGTGTTATGCCCTGGTATTAGTTATGATATGAATCTGTTGCAACAGTGTTCTGTATTAGCATCAGTTATGATATGAGTCTGTTACAACAGTGTTCTGTATTAGCATCTGTTATGATATGAATCTGTTACAACAGTGTTCTGTATTAGCATCTGTTATGATATTATCACCCTGCGAATGTGCAATTTAATGATATCCACAGTGCTACACTCTATAAATGCGATGTTGCTTTGTACTCCTATTACATTTTTGGATTCCTGATAAGTTCATATTAAAAGCAATTTCCACATTTTTCCACTTTTAACTATGCTCATTCATAATGGCAGCTCTTTCTCCCATACGTGCGTGATGGCCATTGGGTTCTTTTTGTGATCGATTCCACCGAGAAGAAGATTTGGTACTTTAACAGTCGCGTTCGGCAGCCGGGGTTCGATTCAGACAAGTTGGTGCTCAAGCGCATCCTATATTGCTTGAAGGTGGTGGCAGAGGAGTATGATAGCACCAAATGGTCGGTCCCTTTTGAGATCGACAACAGCTTCCACGAGTGCAACCCGACGGACATGCCTGTGGTCTCTTTGTGCTCTACTACATGGAACGCTTCCGGGGCCATATTCGAAATGATTGCCTGCTAGAAATTCGAAAGCAGTCAACTATTGATGCTTTGCGTGCAAAGTACACAAAGTCAAGCAGATGGTGTGTGTTGTTTTGTATGATGGTTATGACGGGAGACTTTGTGATCATTGCAATTATACAAGTGCTTCACTGATTTGAATGTAGTGTTTTGTTCCCTATGCGTATGTGATCTGTTCCCTATGCGTATGTGATATGTGCACCAGATGTTGATGATATTATGTGTGCTGTGTGTGATACCAGGGGCACATGCCAACTGTGTGGCCCTAGCCCTTTCCATTAAACTCTCCATCCTACAGCATAAACACAAAAGCAACCCTCATTCATACTGGAATGCATTCACAACAGGAATGAATCGAAAACCTAAATCCAAAAGCCACTGTACAAATAAAAAGATTTGAAAATCCTAAATAACACAACACGAGCAACTGAATATGTGGAGCACGAAATTGTGTCTGATTCGCACTTACAGGGAGGCAACAAACGACAAAATCAAATTACAAACAACATAATTTCAATGCCTACACCAGACGCACAATTCGAAATCAGAATTCCCAAATACGACAGCAACAACAACAACTTCATATAGATGTATAAATTAATCCCTACTTCGGGAATGGGGGTAAAACGCCGCTCAACCGGATAACCAAACAAAAAAAAAAAAAGATTCACGGCATAAACGTTAAAGAACGGAGCGGAAAAACTACTCACTCAGTTGGATACTCGTGTTGTTCGATATCGATGAGGATCGAGGGACCGATGCACAGAACGGGGGCATCCGCTGGAGCGCCAAATCGATCTTCCGGATTGCGTCGATTTTGGTGGTGTTGTAATCCCTAACCGCCGCTTCCGTGTTCTCGGGAGTGAAGAATTTTATGTTCCTCTCAATGACAAGGTGTTATAGAAATAAGAAGTGGATGCTATAAAATAAGACAACATTTGGTCAAATGGATAATGAGACAACACAAACCCCACACAATCTTCTAAAAAATTAAAAAAAAAAATACTCAAAATCTTCCATTATTCGGACAACCTTACTGACCCAGCACACGTGTAAGAATATTATTCTTTCCAAAAATTTCCCACAATTGCCGGATAATTAAAAATGTAACCTCCCCACAACACACTCAATTATTAATAAATTAAAAAGGAAATTAACTAATCAAATAAACTACCATATGTGAAAGACCAAATGAATAGCACAACTCCGGCATCTCCAGAACACTCCGGATATGCGGAGTCGGGACCAAAACCTACTCGCACCTTTTCTGTATAGACTTCAGCCGAAAAATATTAACACTTTTTAATTTACTTGTACAAGTTTAAATGATGACTTTTTAAATACATATCCCCATTTTAATTCAAGTCATAGGAGGTTACTTGGTTTATGTAAGGTAACTGTATCCTTCTTTCCACTATTTACATTTACCTAATTTGGTTGATCTATAAAAGTAAGTTTATATACCATGAGCCTGTTTTTTTTTTTCTTTTTTTCATGGAGTGTAGAAGTAAAAATTCTGTTTAATTAAACAAGAGGTTATTTCTAAAAAAATAAAAATTTATTTTAATAATAAAAATATAAAAATTTTCCTATTTAATATTAAGAAAATATAATACTGTAAATTGTAGATAGAAATGTCCTTTTAGTATTTTAACATATGAAAAGTGGTTATACTACAATTTATTCATAAATGTTTTCATTGAAAACCATTCAAACAATTATTTAAATTGATTTTACTTCTAAATAACAGGTTTTCATCGACTGACTTTTTATTTTTCTAAAAGCTCAAAGAAACAGGTCTATATTTAAGTGTATAATCTTAATCTCAATGAAAGATTAAAATTAAATTATTTAAATAAGAAAATTTTAATTATTTAAATAAGAAAATTTTAATTGATTTTATTAAAAAAATATATATTTGAACACAAATATACGTACCATCTATCTACCAATTTTCCAAGCTATATAAATGAGGAACTTCACTTACACTCTATCTCATAACATATCCGATAATTCACATAAATTTCAAATATAGTCAATTTTATTATATATTTTTTTTGTAAATTTACATGTCTAATGTCGACACCGAAACTAATATTAAAAAGTTGGTTTCAATATTAAAAAATAATATCCATATCAACTTCAAGCAATTTTCTGAGTTACATAACTTCGATCATCACTTACACTTACACTTACAGTTAGGGGTGGGAATAGGCTAGGCTAACCGACAGGGTCCTATAGCCTAGCCTACCGAAGACTAGGTTAGGCCAGACTTTTTTTATAAATAGGTTAGGCTCAGATTATTTTAAAAGTCTATTTAACTCTAAATAGGTGAAATCTCACTTATCTGATTCCATTGTGATCGTAGAAGACACCATTTTTCCTTAAGGCCAGGCTTTATAAAAAGTCTATTAGGTCTATCAGGCTGACCTATTTATCATTGTTATTAGTTTGTTTATGTTTATTGTATATGAATATGTATTATTATTATTATTATTTTATGTAGAAATAATTACTGATTTGATTTTTTTTATAGATTTTTAAAATATTTATAAGTTTTTTCCCTTATATAGATAGTTGAGGATGAAGACTTGTACAAGCGCACAAATTCATCTCTCCAGCCTTATGATTACATCCAGACACACATAAAAGAATTTTAAATTAATTTTAAAATAGGATTAATCAGACTTTTAAAAAGCTTAAAAACTTACCTATTTAAATAAATATGTCAGACTTAGGCCTATCTAGGCCCTGATATTAGGCTGTTCATTTTGGCCTATTGAACAGATTTGGGGCCCATTTTTAAAAATTTTATTAGAGTAATATGAGTAGTTAATTTCTATGAATTATGTTATTAAAGCCCATTAACAAAAAGTGTCAATACACCAACACCTCAAATTTCTCTATAAATTCTCGTATTATTTTAAAAGTTATATCAGAATTTTTCTCATTTATTTTTATATTTTCTTTCATTCATTTATAAATAATATAGATAGGTAGTAGTGTTTCTAAATTATGTTTCTACTTTTTACTTTTTATGTTTTAAACTTTTTTTAATTAGTCTTATGCTTTATAAATAATTTAAAATTTTATAATCAATTGTATAGATATAAAAAAAAATAGGGCCTAAAATTTTGGTAAGAACATTATAACATGGCCAACGAAAATTATTGGTCAGGCTTGGGTCTTGAAAAATCGAGACAGGCCTAAACTATTCAAGTCTAAGCCTAAGCCTAAGCCAGCCTAGCCCATTTCCACCCCTACTTACAGGTCATCTCAAAATTCACCGAAACACCATAGCCTCCTTTCTGTAATTGTGGCATTATTATACATTTGTTTAGTTTTTCAACAATGCAATACTAGTATAAACTCAAAACCACAATAGTATTTATCAAATAACCATGAAAAAAAAGGTAAAAACGTCCTTTATCTTTCCAAAAATTTCAAATCCGTCCTTTTTCTATTTTATTACGGATTTAGTCCGCTACAAATGCTAATTATGTTCAAATCAGTCCTTTTTTTCACTAATTATATTCTAATTGCTGACGTGGCAAGGGTTTTAATTTAAACCTGACACGTGTGCATAATATTAGTCCTTTTTCTTTTATCTTTTGCCAATTCAGTCCTAAACTTTTATTTTGTTCTATTTAGTCCTCTACCCCAATAACTCATTTTTATATTAATTGGCCTCAAACATTTCAAATTATTTCATTTTAGGCCCAGAACCTTAAATTTTTTATTATTACTAATCCATTTATCAAATAAATGCACAACATACTTCCATAAATAAAATTAAACACCAAACCTCATATATTGGGTTCGACTGCTTTGTTATCGAGTCTTTCAAGTACCGGAATTTTACGGACTCTCTCTAATAACCACTCGACCGCAACCGATTGTTCATTGGTTTTGGTTTCCTTCAGTAACAATCAACAGAATCTTACTTTGCGTCCTACCTTAGGATGTAGCAATATTTGAGTAAATGATTTAACTTGAATTTTTGGAAGGTTATGGATACAGGAAGCCTTGGTTTTATTGAAAAATATTAATATTATTAAAAATATTAAAAAATAGCCTGAATTTTATTGTCCACAAAGTATGATTGTGCTGATTGTTGCTAAAGGAAACCAGAACCAATGAACCATCGTTACGGTCGGGTGGTTAATATGAGTCCGTAAAATTCGGAACTTCAAAGACCCGGTAACAAGGCGGTCAAACCCAATGTGTGAGGTTTGGTATTTAATTTTATTTACAGAAGTATGTTGGGCATTTATTTGATAAATGTATTAGTAATAATAAAAAATTTAAGGTTCTGGGCCTAAAATGAAATAATTTGAAAGGTTTGAGGCCAATTAATATAAAAATGAGTGATTGGGGTAGAGGACTAAATAGAACAAAATAAAAGTTTAGGACTGAATTGGCAAAAGATAAAAGAAAAAGGACTAATATTATGCACACGTGTCAGGTTTAAATTAAAACCCTTGCCACGTCAGCAATTAGAATATAATTAGTGAAAAAAGGACTGATTTGAACATAATTAGCATTTGTAGCGGACTAAATCGGTAATAAAATAGAAAAAGGACGGATTTGAAATTTTTGGAAAGATAAAGGACGTTTTTACCTTTTTTTCCAAATAACCATTGTTGCTTCAATAGTACAATATTTATACATAGTATTATCTCATTAGGCTAAATGATAAATACATTTGACCCAAAAAAAAAAAAAACAAAACAAAAAAAAAACAGTGGTATTAAATTAAAAGGACAGTGTTGCTTCACAATGGAAGATGGATTGGCGGAACATATGTAGCAGGTGGTTTAATTTGATGACTAGTATGCAAGAAGCAGAGGTATGGGGAGTTTTGATTGGTATGCAGTATACACGGGAGAATGATTTCCAAAACGTGATTATTGAGTTGGATTTAATCTTGTACCTCTAGAAGCTACAAGGCCTGTTGATGCCTTACTTCGATGCACCTCGAGAGTAAGGCCCTCTCTTGAATAAAATTGGCCATTTGGCCCTCCTTTTACCTCAAAAAAAAAAAAAAAAAAAAAAAAAGAAAAAAAAAAGACAGTTGTTTCTGTAATTCAAGAGCTCATACACACTTCCTGCTTTCAATCTCCTAGGTATTAAACTAAAAAACTAGTAGGAATCAACGTAGAGCCCCAGTATTTCTAAATGGAATAATTGCTACATGCGTCTATTTTCTTGTCATTTTTGGCCTTTATTAGTCCACTTCATTTGCTAATTAAAATCAAATCCGTCACAAACTCACTAATCAAAATCAATTAGAGATTTAGTCAGAACCGTTTTTGTCAAACTCACTAATCAAAATCAATTAGAGATTTAGTCAGAACCATTGTCAAAAACGTTTATTTTCTTATCGTTGTGTCCGAATCTGTACTCTACAACCCTTGCAAATAATTGACTCCAACTGTTGTGACCATTCCATTCAATATATTATACTTTTGTGCATTATGTTATGTTTTCTTTTTATTTCTACAGTCTACATTATATTATCACAACAACAAAAAAGATGTTTGCATTTCAATTGTATAAAAAAAAAAGTAGGAATGTCAATGGGCCGGTTTTGGGGCGGGGAGTAGCATCCCCATCCCCCAAACCGTTAGTATTTTCATTCCCCAAAATCGGCCCGATCCCCATCGGGACATTATCGGGGATCCCCATTGGGTACCGTGATTTTCCCGATCCTCATCGGGGACGAATCGGGAATTCAATTACACTAATTGGAAAGGTTGGAGATATATTATTCAACTTTTAATTTCAAAAATCATAATATGAAAACATACACATGAATCATTTAAATATACAATAATCAACATAAAATATTTACAATAGTTTCCAATATAGTATAATCTATCAAACTAATGAGCTTTGTCACCCATTTTTTAATTATTATGGATGAACGGGGTCAAATTCATAAAATATAATATATAAAATATTAATTATATTATATAAAATATATAATAAATAAAATATAAAATATATTGGGGATGGGCCGGGGCAGGGACTACTTCCCCGTCCCCAAAAAATTCTCCATCCCCGGGCCATCCCCAATAATTCTCTCTCCAAAACCGAACCAAAAATTCAATTTTATGCGTAGAAGTCTTTCTCGGCTTAACGGAGATCTGGATGGTTAACCCGCTTTCAATGAAGAACTCACCATTGGTTGTCATTCTGAAAAAAAAGGGCAATAATCAACTCCAAGGAAGTAACTTTCCAACCTCTGCGTACTTCATTTCTTTCAATATTTGAGTGCTCCACAAATACATCCTCTCTGAAATGCCTCCTTCACATTTACAATTTACATACCCAATTCTTTTTCTGCTTGGATAGGACTCCACTAGTTTGTCAGCCATCATTAGTTGTGTTAATGGTTATATGTTCATTTTTGTCTTGAAGGAAGACGCCGTTAGAATATGTAATTTCGAATAAAATGTTTGATAGCATTATAATGAGAATATGTAATGCATCTAATAGGTTTCTTGATGTTTGACATGAGAATATGATATGAATTGAACATTTTACTTGTAGTTATGACAGTATAATGTAGACTGTAGAAATAAAAAAGAACAAAATATAATGCACATAAATAAATTATATTTAATGCAATGATCACAACAGTTGGATCAATTATTTGCAATGATTGTAGATGACGAATTCGGATAAAACGACAATCAAATGGACTTTTTTGGCAATTATTCTAATTAAATCTCTAATTGACTTGGATTAGTAGTTTAGGACGGATTTGTGTTTAATTAGCAAACGAAACCGACTAATAAAAGCCAAAAATTCGAATATGACAAAAAAGAGACGTATTTGAAAATTATTCCATTTCTAAATCCATCCTCCACAATTTCTAAATTGTTACGTATAGATGCATGTATGTGTGGATACTTACTGATTAAGGAAACGTCCACCTGTGTTATCGTATGATGAGTCATATACTTATCATCATTATTAGGTGGTCAATATTTGTCTATATAAGAGGTCTATGTATATTGTAAAAAGAGATCAGATAATTACCATTCTACTATCATCTCTCTCTCGTCCATTACCGACTTCTGCTTTTATTTTCCTGTCCACACTTTATTCCATATTTCACTACCTTAATACTATATACTCACGTCTCAAGTATATTTATACACAATCATACACATATTATTAAATATTACAACACGTTATCAGCACGACCGCTTGGAGTTTGACATCCTACCGAAGTTCTGTTCAAGGCTTTCCGAAAATCCTATCAAGTATACTGCTACTATTTTCAATACAAATATGACTAATCTGACAAAACAGGAATTCATGCCACTGGAGAGGTCCGGGAATAATTATTTATCCTGGAGAATGGATGTCGAAATCCATCTGGAGTCTATGGGTCTTGAAAACACCATAAAGAAAGAAAATACGGCCACAGGCCAAGACCGTGCCAAAGCTATGATTTTTCTCCGACATCATCTTGATGAAGGATTGAAATTAGAGTATTTGACGGTAAAAGATCCACAGGATCTATGGGAGAATTTAAAGAAAAGATATGATCATTTGATATTGATCAATCTCCCGAGTGCCCGACATGAGTGGCACCAGTTAAGGCTGCAGGACTATAAGTCCATAAATGATTTTAATTCAGCCATGTTCAGAATTACAGCACAGCTGAAATTATGTGGCGAAAAAATAACTGAAAATGATATGCTAGAGAAGACATTCTCTACTTTTCATGCCACAAATTTACTGTTACAGCAGCAGTACAGAGAAAAGGGATTCACAGAATACTCTGAACTGATTACTTGTTTACTACTGGCTGAGAAAAATAATGAGTTATTGATGAAAAATCATGAGTCCAGACCGACAGGAAGTGCTGCATATCCTGAGATGAATTTCACAGAATCATCTCATCGTGGTCGTGGCCGTGTGGGGCCTCGTGGGCGTGGCCGACGACATAGTCGTGGTCGTGGTCGTGGAAATGGTCGTGAAAGAAGTAATGTCTATATAAGGCCAGAACCATATCCACGTAACCAGAATTCTGAAAGAAAGCCATACAATAGCAATCAAAGCAGTGCCTCAAAAGATTATAATGATAAAGGCAAAGCAAAAGTTGAAGAAAAATGCCACCGTTGTGGTATGGAGGGTCACTGGTCCCAAATATGCCGCACAGCAGGTCATTGGGTAAAGTTGTACCAGGACTCGTTGAAAGGAAAGAACAAGCAGGTTGAAACAAACATTGCTGAACAAAATCCTGAGGACATTGCCACTACAAGTGATGCTATTGTGAATACAACTGAGGCCACTAACGATGATCTGCTCATAGAGCCAGAGTTTGATGTTGCAGACTTCTTCAATGACACTGCATAGCAGTTTTAGTTTTATTGTACCTTTTGTATTTTGTTATACCGCTGTATTGTGTATTATTTTACCTTTTGAATTTTGCTAAGTATTGTATAAATTATCGTTTTGTTACTGATATATGCTATTTTCTTTTTCAAAAAATGCCAGAATGGGATTACAAATTGGTGATAATGAAATATGTCTGATAGACAGTGCTTCTACGCACACGATATTGAATGATAAGCAATATTTTTCATACTTGAAAATGGGAGATAGAAATATTAACACTATAAGTGGAAGTGCAAATATAATAGAGGGCTCTGGCATAGCCAACCTTCAGCTCCCCAAGGGGACAAAATTGATTGTGAAAGATGCACTCTTATCTCCCAAGTCTCGAAGAAATTTGTTGAGTTTTAAAGATATTCGAGAAAATGGATATCATATCGAGACTTTGACAGCAAAAGGTAATGAATACCTGCTGATTATAAATACCATTTCTGGTATAAAACAAGTATTGGAAAAATTGCCATGTTTATCCTCTGGAATATATTATACAAGGATAAACACTATTGAAAATTATCACCTAGCAGACCATAGGTCTATTGTTCCCAATGAATATATGATTTGGCATGATCGCCTAGGTCATCCTGGATGTACAATGATGAGGCGGATCCTTACAAATTCCCATGGCCATTCATTAAAGGGACAAAAAATGCAGCATCACAATGATTATATATGTGTTGCTTGCTCCCAAGGGAAACTGATTGTAAAACATTCACCAGAAAAGGTGGGAACTGAATCCCCTAGTTTTCTTGAAAGAATTCAGGGTGATATATGTGGACCTATAGATCCACCTTGTGGGCCATTCAGATATTTTATGGTGTTGCTAGATGCTTCAACCAGATGGTCCCACGTGACATTATTGTCCTCACGCAACCATGTGTTTGCGAAATTGCTAGCTCAAATCATAAGATTACGAGCACAGTTCCCTGATCATACAATTAAAAATATCCGTGTGGATAATGCTGGTGAATATTCATCCCGGACATTTGATGAATATTGTATGTCGATAGGCATAGCCATCGAACATCCTGTTGCCCATGTGCATACACAAAATGGACTAGCTGAATCATTTATTAAACGATTGCAATTGATCGCTAGACCATTATTAATGAAGTCTGGGTTGCCAGTTTCAGCTTGGGGACATGCTATAATGCATGCAGCAATGTTGGTGCGATTAAGACCGACAAGTTATCATAGATACTCCCCATTACAATTGACATTTGGGCATGAACCCAATGTATCCCATTTGAGAATATTTGGTTGCGCTGTATATGTCCCAATAGCACCACCCCAACGCACCAAAATGGGACCCCAACGAAGATTGGGAATATATGTCGGATATGAATCACCCTCGATAATACGTTATCTTGAACCATTAACAGGGGATTCATTTACAGCAAGATATGTTGATTGTCATTTTGATGAATCACATTTCCCGACATTAGGGGGAGAAAAGGATCAACCGAAAAAGAATATAAATTGGAAAATCCTAAGGATCAACCGAAAAAGAATATAAATTGGAAAATCCTGTTGGATTTCCTTGATCCTCGTTCAAGAGACTGTGAACTTGAAGTACAAAGAATTGTACAGTTGCAACAAATTGCAAATCAACTGCCTGATGCATTATGTGACTCTAAAAGGGTTACTAAATCTCATATACCAGCAGCAAATGTTCCAGTCAAAATTGATGTTCCAAAGGAACACATTATAAGTGCTAAAGATGAAGCTGATGCACGCTTAAAGCGTGGTAGACCTCTCGGTTCCAAAGATAAAAATCCTCGAAAGAAAAGAGGATTGAATAATGATGTTGATAAGATACATAGTATCAAAAGTGACAAAACTGAGCCCTGCGGGGACTTGACTCTTGAAGAGCAAAATCATCAAAATGATGAAATATCTATAAATTTTGTCACAAATAGAAATGTTTGGAATCGAGAAGAAACATCTATTGATATTGCATTTTCATATAATGTAGCACTTGAAATTATGAATGATGATGAGGATTTTGAACCAAATTCGGTTGACGAATGTCGGAAAAGGCATGATTGGCTCAAATGGAAAGATGCAATCCAATCAGAATTGGATTCCCTGGCTAAAAGAAATGTGTTTGGACCGATTGTCAAAACACCTGAAAATATAAAGCCAGTTGGATATAGATGGGTTTTTGTACGAAAAAGAAACAATGAAAATGAAGTTGTAAGATACAAAGCGAGATTAGTCGCCCAAGGCTTCTCACAGAGACCGGGTTTTGACTATGATGAAACTTATTCCCCAGTAATGGATGGAATTACATTCAGATATCTTATCTGTTTAGCAGTACATGAAAAACTTGAAATACGACTCACAGACGTCGTTACTGCTTATTTATATGGAACATTAGATACTGATATCTATATGAAAGTTCCAGAAGGGTTCAAAATGCCACAGGCATATGAAGCAAACCCAAAACAGATGTATTCCATCAAATTACAAAGATCCCTATATGGGCTTAAACAATCTGGGAGAATGTGGTATAACCGATTAAGCGAATGCTTACTTCAAAAGGGTTATATAAATGATCCAATATGCCCATGCATTTTTATAAAGAAAAATGGGTCAAGATTTGTTATCATAGCAGTATATGTTGATGATATCAATTTAGTTGGATCCCCTGAAGAGATTCAAATTGCTGTTGAATATCTCAAAAGAGAATTCGAAATCAAAGATTTCGGAAAAACAAGAAAGTGTCTTGGTTTACAAATTGAATATTTGGAGAATGGAATTCTTGTCCATCAAAAGGCTTATACCCAAAAGATCTTAAAACGATTTTATATGGACAAAGCACATCCATTAAGTAATCCAATGGTTGTAAGGTCACTTGATCCTAAAAGAGATCCATTTAGACCAAAAGAGGAGAATGAAGAAATACTTGGGCCACAGGTCCCATACTTAAGTGCCATTGGAGCACTAATGTATCTCGCAAACTGCACTAGACCAGATATATCATTTGCAGTAAATTTATTAGCGAGATTTAGTTCATCTCCTACTGAACGACATTGGAAAGGAATAAAACATTTATTCCGCTATCTTCAAGGGACAATTGACATGGGTCTATTTTATTCATACAATTCTCGACATGAATTAATCGGCTACGCAGATGCTGGATACTTATCAGATCCACATAAAGCTAAGTCACAGACTGGCTATTTAATTACATGTGGTGGTACTGCAATATCGTGGAGATCCACGAAACAAACATTGACAGCCACCTCATCAAATCATGCTGAAATCATAGCTATACATGAAGCTAGTCGAGAATGTATTTGGGTTAGATCCATGACTAACTATATAGAAATGAATTGTGGTTTATCGTCCGAAAATAAAAATCCTCCAATTATTTTATATGAAGATAATGCGGCTTGTATAGCGCAATTGAAAGGGGGTTATATTAAAGGAGATAGAACGAAACATATTTCACCAAAATTATTTTTTACTCATGATTTGCAGAAAAATGGTGAAATAGATGTGCAACAAATCCGTTCAGCAGATAATCTTGCAGATTTGTTTACCAAGGCACTACCAACAGCAACATTCGAGAAGTTGGTGAAAAGTATAGGGATGCGCCAACTAAAGAATCTCGACCGATGCTTTGATCAGGGGGAGAGTTAAATATACAAGAATTATGTACTCTTTTTCCTAACTTGGAATTTTTTCCCATAGGGTTTTTTCCAAGTAAGGTTTTGACGAGGCATATTCTTTGTATCGAAGATATCCAAGGGGGAGTGTTACGTATAGATGCATGTATGTGTGGATACTTACTGATTAAGGAAACGTCCACCTGTGTTATCGTATGATGAGTCATATACTTATCATCATTATTAGGTGGTCAATATTTGTCTATATAAGAGGTCTATGTATATTGTAAAAAGAGATCAGATAATTACCATTCTACTATCATCTCTCTCTCGTCCATTACCGACTTCTGCTTTTATTTTCCTGTCCACACTTTATTCCATATTTCACTACCTTAATACTATATACTCACGTCTCAAGTATATTTATACACAATCATACACATATTATTAAATATTACAACATAAATCAATTTGTCATCTTTATCTTTTTTTATTTTTTTCTTTTTTAAAATCTCTAAAGTCTAAACACTACACGGAACGGTCTTTCTTGTACCTGATTTTCACTTCCGTTGTCTCTTTCCTCATTTTCCATTTGTTTTCAACATGTCTTCTAAGTCGACAATGGAGCAGTTGGCAAGGTAGGAAGTCATCTTATTTGTATTCTTCCTTCGTTACCTGAAAATACCGAAGTACATATTTTTGTAATTCCCACATTTATATTTTAAATCATCCATATTTGATTAATGGAGAGCCTTGTAGAACCAGATAGCAACTCACATTTTTCCCAAATAAGGATAATGACTAGATAATATTCGGACATTATATAAAAAATTTAATAGAAAACCATGGGATCCAGGCGGATTCGAACCACCATCCTCTCAATGCAACACAGCAATCGAGCGCTCTCCCTATTTTTGAGCTTATGGATCCATCCACAAAATTCACACCAAATTTCACCATATATTTTTTCAGCTTCTTAAAATTCATTATTCCAGTTTCTGTCAAATTTCTACTGTATTTCTTTACCCCTTAAAATCAATTGAATTGGGCGAATAATAGAATCAACAATAACCTGGCAGCCTTGGCAATTTCACTTGCTTTAAATCCGTGGCATAGCTTAACTCTTATTGCAGGGCAGTTTCCCACGCACCAGTATAGGATGCCTATGTCGTATCAGCAATCAATATCTAGCGCTCCAGATTTTCATCCCTTATCCTAGTAAAAATAACTACAGTAAGTCTGTACAAGACAACGGACCAAGAAGTGCGCAAAAATAAACAAAAACCACAGCGTCAAAGTGCATGTGTATAAAAGCTAACACTGGGGAGGGGAAGCACTAAAAATTCAGTAGAACCAACAACAAAGTACAACACAAAAGCAGAGGGACGAGATACGGTTAAGAAGTCTATGAACGCGGCTTTAAACAAATCATCCCTCGGGTAATATCATCCATGTTAAACTATAAAAAAACACTTACTCAATACTAAAGGCCAACATTGTATAAAAGATTTGCGACAATCATATCTGCACGCAGATGCAACTATCAGCTGCCATCTCCACCACATCCAGCATCCAAATTTTTGGCACCACCACGACAGAGGGAATCTCATGGAAGGCACAGCAACAGTCGGCAATTACAGGCTCGAAGCATACATATGCATGAACCTAATCCAGCTTAACATCTTCAAAGCAGCCAATCCTGTTGTGGACAATAGAAGCACCAAACACGGCAGCTACAGGGACAGCTCCATTCATCCAAGACCAGGAAGTAACCCAACCCCAGAGGATAAGACAATACAAGAACCCCCAAAGAACAGATGATGGATCTATTACAAAGTATCTTATCGCCCTAAAAAATAATGCACAGGATGAGGTAGTTGTTCTAAATATTACACACCCTCCAACAGCAGCGGAAAATACCACACATCTAAAAGACAACCAATATATAATTCATCAAAAGGCGTACATAAATAAAAAGAACAAAACTACAAGACGGGGAACAAAGCAACAAATAATGTAAAACTTAGATGGGGAATTTCCAGTGGATCTGGCATATTTTCGTGTGTTCCAAACTTTTGGTGCAGGTTTGAGGTATGCAATTATGATACACTAAACCTCAAGTCCAAAGTCGGATCACAATCACAATTTATGCCGTAAGTTTTATGGCTGAAATCTGCGATACTTGCATAACATAGAGACGATTTTGAGGTATTGGATGTCGATTAAACACGCCTATATGCATGACATTATTGGAAGACCATTTACAAAAGGGATTTTTTCTCACATCAAAACCCTCTAATTGAGGGGTTGATAAACAAATCAGGTGCACAATCCCGACAATTTAGCATAACCCATTACCCAAATGACTTGTAGTCGTGAGATTTTTAAGGAAAGTTGTAATCATTGACACTACAGTTTTGAATTGATAATTAAACGAAACTGGAAATTGTACCTCTTTGTGATGACGATGCAGCCATAGAACTAATGCCGAACGGATTCTCGAATTTCTTCCGCCTTGGAGGTTTTTTTTTTAATGTAACATAGGACTCAAAAACCAAGAGTATTTGATCCATGTGTCGATTGCTCAGATTGAGATATGGGATGTGCAGAACGAAAGAAGCAGAAAAAGAAAAACAAAACACCGCACACAGGGGAGAGCCGGGCAAATCCCCGTACCATCTCCCCACAGAACCAAAAAGAATTTTTATTAAGTGTCGACCTGCCAAGCGAGCGCACCCATCATGGCAAAGGTCACCCAGACAAACACACATCACCTCACTCTCATCCATATTTTTCACTCTTACACCCTATCGCTTTTTTACAATCTAAAGATATAAGGATCACAATCAAATATAAATATGACAATATATAAATAAATCACAAAACACTTCCCTGTTACCGATGATCAATCAGAATCTGGTGCAAAACAGGAGAATCATGATACCGCAATTCAGGCTTTCCGTCTTTCGGGAAGCAGAATTCAACAAACCCGCGTAAGATCTTTTAGATCCATCATTTGACGGATTTCAGCATCAGCAAAACAGTCCGCTGGCGTACCTACGCGAATAAATCCGACAATTCGGATAGAAAGCACAAAAAACCGTAGATAACCATCAATAAATCATATAGGTTAAGCCCTGACGGCTACTCATCAACAGCAAATTATATAACATAAACCAAACAGAAAAATAATAATCAGATCTAAGTCATACCTTCAACGAGACGACAAAATCGAGAGCAGATCTGCATAAAACACGGCGTGTTAACCGCCACATGAAGAGAAAACAACCTGTTGACCACGAAACCAGAGAACCTTTCTCAACAAGAAACTAATGAAAGCCTTCGAATCCATAACCAAAGATTGAAAACGAAAAAAATCGGTTAACGGAAGCAGATCTGACGTAAGGAGACCCTCCCAATTCAGGAACGAACCGCCTCAGAGTTGAGACGAAATAAATTGAAATGAGATGCGAGTGAAATGAAACGCACAGAAAGAGGCTATTTAAGAAGAGTGAATGATGATCCAACGGCTGAGAATGCGCGGGGTTGATGGTAAGTTCATCCCGATAGGACGCCACGTGTCCAAACATTGTCGGATATTTTATTTTTCCTTTTCTTTTCTGTATTTTAGCATTGATATGATGAAGGATTGGCGGTGTATCGGACGGCTGGAATACGTTGGAATGATGTGGAGGAGGTTTTTGACAACTGACCAAGGAAAGTGACGCGACACGGTTAATGGGACAGCTGTGTTGCTTGCCGTAACAACCAAAAATGATTTTTTTTCCGTATTTTCGTTTCAGTCCCTTGGCTTTGATCTTATTAAAGTCCAGCCCAAACATAAATAAGTTCGGCCATTATACTTTCTGGTTTTTTTCTTTTTCCTTCAATGGGGAGGGGTCTTACATCCTTCTCGGAGCAAAGCAATTAGTATAAATTACTCCTAAAACACAAGCCATGAAACACTCTCAGCAAGAAACACAAATGATAATCCTCCATGACCAAAAAAACTGAAAGAAAGGCCAATTAGGGAATGCCCCAAAAAATAGTATCTCCAAAGGCCAATTAGGGAATGCAATGTAGAGTAGTTCACCATCATTCCCTTCTTCCATTATCAATTTGCTCGAGTTGAAGTTCATCATCATCATCAGGTGGCAAACCATCTGTCCTGTTGTTATGCCTCCACCCTTCGTAGCATAAGAAGCAAATGAAAAAGAGCTGAATGATCCCAGACACTGGCACCAATACATAAACCAAAAGGAGGAGCACATTGGTAAGATCAAAGGAATCAGAAGTTGGTAGTTCCAGCGGAATATCTGCCCCCTCATCATCAACGATGTCGTTTTCTTCCAAGCTGCTCTGCCTCCTCGTCGTATTTTTAAACCAACCCTGTGGACTGTTCCCCAGCACACCGATCAAACCGAACCTCCGAATTGCAGGTGCAATGTTTCCACAGAACGAATTATTTGAAACGTTAAGCGCCCCAGGACGACTATCGATACCACCTGAAGGAAGAAGTACCATTTGTGGTTCCCAGAACAAATTGGGAATCAAAGTATAGCAATGGATTAACGACAACATTATATTGTTTCACTGAATTATAAGCTGCAATTTGGCAATTAAAGGTGGAGAATAGGAATTTACCAGGCAACACTTTGGGCAGGGATTCGTTTTCATGACTGGCCTTTCTTCCCAAAGCTTTGAAATCATGGGGCGCTAAATAGGCATTCATTAGATCTCCGAAATTAGGGACAGAAAATTTGATCAATTGGGAAAAGAATTGAAATCAACAGACAAGATTAATTAAGCAAGTAAGATTGTTACCTAATGAGCATAGTTGTAATACGCTTTTGAGATCATCCAGAATGAGAGAATCCGGTGGAGATTCTTGAGGAATACTCGTGACTAGAATCTTTGTGCACTTGGTACAGACCCATAATGAGCCCCGGTCGGATCTCCTGTGGCATCCTCCATCGCTTATCCCCAATGGCGGTTTTGATTGGATCGAAGTCGATTTTTCTCGAAAAGAAACCATGTATCTCAGCTGCATCTTGGCACCAAAGAGCAAGGAGAGCACAGCTACACAAAAGGAAATCGTCTGCAGAGGCACCATTTTCACTGATGCAATGTGTCTGGATGCAATGAATATGAGATTGTTTCTTGAGAAGTTTGTTGTTGCTGTATCTTGAGTTGCTTTTAATTATCCGAATTGAGCTTCAATTTGCTACAATCGACAAAATGAAAGGGAAAAGGGATTCAAGAAGCAGCACGCGCCATTTCATTTTAAGGTGAAAATGCAGAACTGTAACCGCCGATGCAGCAGATGAATGGGCTTCAGACTTCAGATTTCCTGTTAAGGGTTTGGGCCTGTCAACAGCTATATGGTATGGATATGGGGGTAAACGAGCCGAGCCGAGCTCGAGCCTGGTGTAGTTCGGCTCGGCTCGGTCAGGTATAAATTGAGCTCGGCTCGTACTTGAAGCTCGACGAGCTTTTTGAGCTCGGCATAATATATTGAAGCTCGAGCTCGGCTCGAAGGGCCAAAAAAGTTCGACATAAATTAAAGTTTTTTTTTTAGTTTGAGTTGCCGGGTATCCCTAGGCCACATTGGGCCTAATACTAAAAAATTTTAAATTATTGAATAATGAGCTTAAAACTTGACAGATGGAATTCTGTAGAAATATATTAAACTATTTATAATTCCTGCTAATAGTCCTAACTTCTAATTCACAAAATGACATGCATCAAAATATACAATGAGGATGCACATTAAACCACTATTTCTAGTTCCTGTTATTAGTCCCAATTCCCAAAATGACATTATTAAAAATTCGACTTCCTCACGTTTATTAAGAAAGAAAATATACTAAATTTTTAAGAAAGGAAAATATATATATATATATATTTATATAATATATTCGAGTCTATTATTGAGCTTTTGAGCCGAGTATCGATTAGCTCGGCTTGAGCTCATTAATAATCCAAGCGGATCTCGAATTCGAGTCGAGCTTTGGTCGAGCTTTGATCGAGTCGAGCTCGAATATTTTACGAGCCTATCAGTCTCATTTACACCCCTAGGTATGGAGCACTTAATATATACACCGGTCCGCGGTGTGAGTTGCCTTAATTTATTTATTTTTATAATAATAATAAATAATGAAGAAAATGAAATTAAAAAAAGTTCAAAGATAAAAAATACTAATAAATAAAGAAAAACAGAAAAGAAAGAAGAATGACAATATGTAGTAGTAAATAAAGCCAATGACATTTTTTTTTATAAATTGACTGTTTTAACATGGACAAAGTCGTTATTTAAAGTACTAAAAAAATGTCAAAGCATTATTCGGGAAATAAGTTTTTTTGGGTAAACATTGACACTTCATGTGTCGGCAAAAGTGTGTGAGAGCCCAAGCCACAATTTATTTTCTGGAAATAAGTTGAACAATATAATTATAAAATATAACTCTACATCTATGATATTGGGTATGTTTGAGAAATAATTAGAGTTTAGTGTTTGAAAATAATGGTGAAAAATAGTTTTATTTTTGAATAATGGTGTTTGATAATGCAATTTTAAATTAGAGTTTAGAGTCTGGAGTTTAGAAAGCTAAAAGTTAAGGGAGACGGACGTTCAAAGTTTAGAGATTAGATATTAAAATTTGATGGTTACTCTAGATTTTAGGCTATTTTTAATACTTATTTAAAAGCTAAACGCTAATTTTTAGCGTTTGTTCCCAAACGCAACCATTATAGAATTATAGAACACGTCGTCTCCTTCTATTCCCCATATCCTATCATTTCCCTTTATCACTTTCTAATTTACATATTTTGTATTCACACACCCCTTCATCGATAATCGAGTATCAATACTTATCGGAAAAAATATAAATATGGCAGAGGGCAAACAACTATTCAATTGAAAATTAGGAGTCTGCCGTAAAAAAGGAAAAATGAAAAAAAAGACAACTATTGAATTGAAATTTAACGACAACCTTGTTTTAGGCCGAACCAGAAAACAATCTTTTTTTTAAAGGCGCCTCTCCCAAAGCAGTTTTTTGCATACATAAGGCTCGAACCCGAGACCTTGCTTAAGCGACTCGAGCCCCCATCCACTCAAACCAACTGCTGTTGGTAGAAAACTCTCTTTTAAGATAGTACTTAGTAGTTAATACTAATGACTTGTTATTTTGTCGTTTGGGAATATGACATCAACATTATTCATGTTAGCACCACCACCAGAAAGTTCTGAGGAATTTGGCGTCACCGCCTAGCTAAGCAACCCGAGTGCCAAAAATTTTGAGGAAAATTTGATTTTCTAGGCACTTTTTTGCACCACAAGTGGCATCAGAATAATAGCGCAGAGTACCAAGCTCATAAGTCTGTGCAACAAAACCAAATAAAACTAAAACAGTAAAACTATAATAGTACCACCGACTATCCTTCATCCTCCGTGATCAAAAAAGCTGAAAGAAAGCCAATTAGGGAATGCTCCCCCCCCCCCCCCCCCCCCCCAAAAAAAAAAAAAATAGTCCAATGCACAGATGATGAATTCAGTATATAGTAACTACAAACGATGTGTATTTTACATCCATTCTCTCGTTCTCAATGTAATGTAGAGTAGTAGTAGTTCACCATCATTCCCTTCTTTCATCATCAATTTGCTCAAGTTGAAGCTAGGTAGGTCATCATCAGGTGGCAAACCCTCTCTCCGAAGCAAATAACAAAAAGCTGAATCATCAAATACATAAACCAAAAGGAGGAGCACATTGGTAAGACGAAACGAATCAGAAGTTGGTAGTTCCGGTGGAATATCTGCCCCCAATCATCATCAACCATGTCATTTTCTTCCAAGCTGCCCTGCCTCCTCCTCCTCGTATTTTTAAACCGACCTCTGGACTGTTCCCCAGCACACCGAACCTCCGAATTGCAGGTGCAATGTTTCCACAGAACGAATTATTTGAAACGTTGAGCGCCCCAGGACGACTATCGATACCACCTGAAGGAAGAATTACCGCCATTTGTTTGTTCACAGAACAAATTGGGAATTAAACTATAGCAGACGGATTACCAACAATAGTAGTATATTGTTTCATTGAATTATGAGCTGCAATTCGGCATTAAAGGTGGAACATAGGAACTTACCAGGCAACACTTTGGGCAGGGATTCATCTTCACGACTGGGCTTTCTTCCCAAACCTTTGAACTCATAGGGCGCTAAATTGCAGAATTAGGGACAGAAAATTTGATCAACTGGAAAAAGAATTAAAATCAACAGAGGCAAGATTAATTAAGCACGCGAGATTGTTACCTAATGAGCATAGTTGTAATACGCTTTTGAGATCATCCAGAATGAGAGAATCCGGTGGAGATTCTTGAGGAATACTCGTGACAAGAACCTTTGTGCACTTGGTACAGACCCATAATGCGCCCCCCCGGTCGGATCTCCTATGGCATCCTTCATCGCTTATCCCCAATGGCGGTTTTGATTGGATCGAAGTCGATTTTTCTCGCAAAGATCTCAGCTGCATATCGGCACCAAAGAGCAACAAAAACACTGCTACACAAATGGAAATCGTCTGCAGAGGCACCATTTTCACTGATGCAATGTGCAGTTAGGAAAATAAATAATAATTAATAATATTAAGAATAATACTCGTAAATAAAGAAATGAAGAATTTGATACCTTGATGAATATGAGATTCTTTCTTGAGAAGTTTGTTGTTGCTGTATGTTGACTTGCTTTTGTTTCTCCGAATTGAGCTTCAATGTGCTACAATTGACAAAATGAATGGGAAAAGGGATTCAAGAAGCAGCACGCGCCATTTGAAGGTGAAAACTGAAAATGCGAAACTGTAACCGCCGGTGCAGCGGATGAATGGGCTTAACTGCTTAAGCCTTATGAGATTTCCTGTTAAGGGTTTGGGCCTGTCTAGTGTCGACTGCTATATGGTATGGAGTGCTTACTACTACTACTATATACACTGGTCCGCGGCTTGCTTTAATTTATTTTATAAATTGACTATTTTAACATGGACAAAGTCATTTTTTAAAGTTCTCAAAAAATGTTAAAGCATTAGTATTTTTTTTTTTTTTTTTGCTGAACAGCCTGTACAGGCTAGGAAAGTGGTGGGAGCCCATGCCACACAATTATAAAGGGGAAAAGGGGAAGGATAGGGCCCGAGTGGGAATCGAACCCTCAACATTTTAGTTGAGAGCCAGGGGGTTAACCACTTGAGCTAAGTCACAATCCCTTAAAGCATTAGTATTTGGGAAATAGGTTGAATAATTTTTTTTTTTCGGGGAAAATGGAGGGCCGAAGCCGATTTTATAACGAGAAAAACTCAAAATGATACAAGCGAACAGACTCAGGAAGACCACCAAAAGAGATGGGCCAACCAGCCTAGCCAGAAAGGCCCAATACCAGGCCCAAACAACAAACAAACAAGCCAGGCCAAAAAACAAAGAGGCCCAAATAGAAAACCATATACAAGCCTGCGAGATGATGCCAAGGCAGCAGAGCAGAGAAATTCCACAACACAGATTACCCCAAAAACAACAGCAGCGGAACGGTGAACTGAAACCTAAAGCCGAATTGCCCCCAAATCACAGCAGTGGCGAAGGGAAAGCAGTCACAGCAGTGGCGAAGGGAAAGCAGTCAAACGAAATAGAATACAGGAATGGCAGAAAGCCAAAGGCGTCTTCAACAACAGATTAATACACAGAGACCAGGAATAGCATTACCGGCCAGAGATCCCTTCCAACACAGTCAGCCACGCTAAAGAGGTGTTACTGCAGGTAATGTCTTCAAATCCCCTATAGTATGGCGCTATTCCCACTCCTCAGGGGGGTAGGCTAGATGCTCGGTCCCTCGATTCCTCTAGCAGATTGCTTGAAGGGCGAGGGTTGAGGTCCGGAGGTCTTCCCTGCGCACCTCCTGTTCCCTTGGCTCGTTTATGAACTTGGGTGGAAGGATCTATCACTCTCACGACTGTATGATGCTCCTGGGGGAGTGAAGACGAGAGCTTTTGTGCCCAGGCACCGGAAGTTTGACGAATCCACGGAGAATGATACTCGGAGTCATTAGGGCCCTCCGGTGAGGGACTCCGGCTACAATTGGGAGTGGTGTGAGTAGGAATTCTGTGTTGAAAACAGGATGGACCAATAGCAGCAGCTGGCGGACCCGAGGATGAAGGGTTGTGCGAATTGGAAGTTTGTGATGGAGGTCTCCGCGCCTGTGGACTAGCTGCTCCCTTGGGTGGGGATGGTGAACACCGGGAATGGTTGCAGGGTGGCCGTTGTGGTTGACTGTTGATATCGTGAGTGCGCAAGGATTGGGTGGAAGTCTGATCAGAAGCCCTAGGAGGGGGTAAGTTGGTATCCGCATTATCTTGATCTTCCATGAGAACATCGAAACTATTTCCATTGGAAATATTAGGCGGTCGTCCATTCTCCGATGATTGCTTATGCCGACGTTTGGACTGCACTAACATCCAAGGGCCAAAGCCCGATCGATCCTGTTCGACTGTGTTCTTGTTAGGCTCAACAGGCGGCGGGATGGCCGGATTAGGGTTCTGAACAGCACGATTCGGGCAAGCAGTTTGGACATGACCAAGGCGTCCACAACTAAAGCACACCTGCTTTATGCTTTCATACTCAAGGTTAATGATCTCATCTTCTAAAATCAATTGGGACTTTAACGGTTTTTCCAGTTCAACCCTTATTGCTAGGCGAGCATATCTACCGCGGGAATTGTCATTAGTGCTAAAATCAATGCTGAGCACCTGCCCTATGGATTCACACACCCGAAGGAGATATTGTCGATTAAATAGATACACCGGGATCTTGGGAATTCTTACCCACACCACCATTGTCTTGACTTCATTCTTGGCCGGATTGAATTTCTCCTCCCACGCTTGGACGTGCAGGTAGTTCCCGGCGACCATCCATGGGCCACCAGTGATTGCGTGCAGGGCATCAGCTTCTTTAAGGAATCGCAGGATAAAATATCCATTGTCGACGTCGATCAGAGGTAACGGGGCAGCGGTTGGCCAGAGACGATCAATTCGAGCCTTCAAGACTCGATAAGGCACATTCCTTCCTATCACCTTGAGGACGACCGCGTACTTCCATGGACGTAGGAGTGACTCCTTGAATGCCTTGGAGAGTTGGAACCGTGTTATGCCATTCTCCTCAGATTGGATTATATCATCTGGATCCCCAAAGTCATCAATGGTGAGCTCCTCCGTCGGGACATGAATAAAACCAGCCCCACGACGAGCTGCAGTACTATAGGATGGTCTCTGTCTCTTGTATGATCTAGTATCCATCGGATCTGGTGGCTCGCCGCCGTGATCCGCCATTTCCGAATCGCTCATGGTGGAGTCACGGTGATGGATCTTGGAGAGTTCTTGACACTAGAGTTAACTGCTTTTTTTAATAGGTTGAATAATTTAATTATAGGTTATTTCTATAATCTATAAAAGTATAGAATTATAGAAGAGGAGATGAGTTCATTTGATTCCCATCCCATCCCACCCCACCTGACCCGACCCTACAATATCTTTATTCTTTAATAATTTATGTGATTTGAATTCCACATCTTTTTACCAATAACTAAATATCAGTATTTATTGGAAAAAAAATATAATTATAGGATAGGGCAAATTTACAGATAACTAAAATACACTATGGTCCATAAATATGTATGTTCATTTTTTATTTCTTTTTTTTCAATTGAAAATTAGGGTTTAGGGTTTTCAATTGAAAAAAAGAAATAGAAAATGAACATACATATTTATGGACCATAGTGTATTTTAGTGCCTAATGAAACATCCTATCTATGGTTCGTTATGCCTTGTACATCCTTAACAAAAATAGGATTGGCCAGCGATATCGCCATATATAATGGTGGTGGGGAAAAATGTCAAGAGAAAGAGAAAACAATGAAACTAGCAGGATCATGTTAAAACACTATCCGTTGGCACTGCAATCTCTACCCTAATTCCAACATTATTATGATATTGTCCGCTTTGGGCTAAGGCCTCAAGGTTTTGTTTTTGGGCTCCGCCCAAAAAGCCTCATACTGGTGGAGTTAGGTGGACACATATAAGCAAGTATAATTTTCCTCGCACAACCAATGTGGGACTTGGGTTTACTACCCAACACTATCAAACAGTCATAATAATTCACTCTTGCCGACTTAAGTTGCACGAATTAAACGACAACCTTGTTTTAGGCCGACCACGCTCTTTTAAGATACTAGTCGAAAATACTAATGACTTGTTATTTTGTCGTTTGAGGAAAATTTGATTTTCTAGGCACTTTTTTTGCACCACCTTGTGGCATCAGAATAATAGTCCAGAGTACCAAGCTCATAACTGTGCAATAAAACCAAATAAAACTAAGAACAGTAAAACTAATACCACCACCGACCGACTATCCTTCACCCAAAAAATCCATATATCAGTCAACCACTCAAACAGCTCAAAACTTAAAAGAAATGTGATTAGGAAACGGCAAAGAAAATGTGAAACATTTGAGTCTATGTATTCAATAGTACCTACGAACAAGAAGATGTGCAATTGTCAATGCATCACATCTCATTCGAATTCTCAATGCAATATCTGCTGCTGTTCATCATTCTCTATGTACATTAGTAACTGGTAGAACTCTGATACTATGTGGTATAAATCGAGGTGCAGTAACACGTAATATAATCTCCCTGTGTCGACGCCACACAATGTGTTTCCAGCATATATAAAGAATTAGGGCAGCCACCATCACTGGAACTGTTATATAAAGCGCGAGCAGGAGAAGCGTGATCACATCTACCTCATCGGGATCTAGAAAATCAGTTGTCAGCCAACGATCAGCATTCACCACTCTGTTCCCCTCGCTTGTTATATTGTAAAAGTAACTATCTTCATCGTTCCCCGACGGATCATACAAACCAAACCTCTGTAT
Source organism: Hygrophila difformis (assembly GCA_030278955.1). Classification (NCBI taxonomy): domain Eukaryota; kingdom Viridiplantae; phylum Streptophyta; class Magnoliopsida; order Lamiales; family Acanthaceae; genus Hygrophila; species Hygrophila difformis. Next base: position 40,011,701 of record JAOANR010000012.1, on the reverse strand, counting down.
TGCAGTTGCAGGTGTATTATTTCCACAGAGCAAATTGTGTGAAACGTTAGACGGTGCAGCACTAGCATTACCAATACCACCTGAAATTAGTACTGCCATTTACTATTTGAAGATCAAAAAAATTTGGGAATTGCATTTGAAGGAATCAATCAAATTGCATCAAACTGCAAACTGCAGTTGTCATTAAAGGAAGAAACAACTGACATGGGGATGTGTTTGGGAATCCAACTTACCAGGCAGCTCTTGGGGCTTGAAATGGTTTTCAAGAACGGTCCATTCTCGCAAAACTTTGAAATCAGGGGGACAAAAGAAAATAGGAATCTCATTAGATCTCCAAAGTTAAGGGCAGAAAGTTGATCAATTCTTAGAGAAAAATTAACAGATGGAATTAATTAAACCTAATAGATTATTACCTGACATTGAGAGCAGAAATTGAATCGAAGCCCATCTTTCTCGCCGAGTAGACATCAATTCCAGCGGTATCACTAAACAAAAGAGCAAGGCTAAACTGATCAGGGTAATCCTGCACTGCCGACCCGCCATTTTCAACGATACCTGTAATCCAAGAACAATGAATTTATGGATTGTTGGGGACGGACAAATGCTGGAATGCAGCGTCTGTTCAAAATAATTAAGCCATCAAAAAAAGAGAAATAATTAAGAGAGTGACCGTAACTTGATGAATAATGATTGGTTCGGATCGGGCAAAGTACAGATGAGATTCTTTCAACAAAACCCTGCTGTTTCTCTCCTTCCGCTTGCGCAATTTCTCCCAATTATCCAAAAATTCGACTCAATCGACAAACGAAAGCGATGAAGGGAGTCAAGAAGTAAGATAGCAGCTTCTTGGGGTAGTTTGATTTGGGACGGAGCGGAGAAGAAGAGGACGAGCGAAAGAAGCTAATGCCGAAAGCTCAGAAGCGCGCCATTTAAAGGAGAAAGAGTCACAGCTATAACTGCCATGGAAGAAGAACTGAGGAAGCCGCAACTGTCCGCCATTTTTTGAAAAAATAGACTGGGCCGATATATTACTAATTGGGCTTATGTCTTAGCCCATTTTCACAAATTTTGAAAATTGACGGGCTTTATAAAGCCCAAAAATTTGTGGGCCTTGTTTAATTGATCAGGGGTGTGTGTGAAAAATTTAAAATGACCTCCGTCCGACTCATATAGTATGATACACAACATGGGATCATATAGCCTAATAGGTTGTAAATTGATCGAATGATTTTGCCCCATTCGTGATTCGATTTGAAACTTTGATACTCAAATGATATTTGATTCCATTCAATATCAATTTCATGTTAAATGATATATATATAAAAATTATAGTACTATATTAGTATTCCACATTACATATTTACATGCATATGTATAGATCAAGCATTTCAATATAACTTTTTTTTTTCTTCTCTATATTCCATCAGGTGTCATGTGTTCTTAACATAAAGAATGTAAAAAATAAATGTTGGTCCCAGATTACATAAAATCTTGGATTTAGCGCGGTCGTCGAGCAGTAGTTAAAACGACGTGTGAACGATAGTGAGTGTGTGAATCAGAGTGTGCAAATCAGTGTAATGCAGCAGAAAGTAAAGACACGTGATTTGGTAACCCAGTTCGGCCTTCGGCCTACGTCTGGGGGATTCCAATCCAGGCGACGTATACTAAATACTCAAGAAATCCTAGACCTAGAAGACTCACAAACAACTAATTCAAACTCTAAAGCAACACTTCCCTGTTTGCAGACAGACCGTAGTCGCGACTCCCCCACAACTACGTCTCCGGACGATCCTGTCCAATTTGAATCCTCTGGTTGTTCAGGCTTCAAGAACCATGGCTTCTTGGCATAGCAGTCTTCCTGAATCCATCTCCTTCAATCTTTGAGTGCTTCTTCCAAAAGCCTCTTCAATCGGGTGTAGAGAAGATTTCTCCAACAAGAACACTTGTTGAATCACAGTAATTCAGACCTTGCGTATACAGAATGATCTTCTAAAAAGTAGAACGAACACAAGGAATTTCTAACTCTCTCTCAAAGAATAGAACTAGTGAATCTTGGAGAGAAATAACCGACTAGTGTGTGTAAAATGTGTAGAATGTGTAGAATTACAACTCAATAAACTCTAAACTTATTTACAGAAAGTCTAAGCACCTATATATACTCAGAGACGCGAATTAGATCAGTCTGAGTCGGTTAGAACGCGCACACAGATCAGGTAACTGCCGCGCATGACTGACAGTAACTGCTTCGGTCGTTCTACCGTGGTTTCAACAACCATGGAACTACTGAATCTGCACAAGAGCACGTTAATAACAACAATCTCCCCCACTCTTGTGGAGATGATAATTCCATCACCAAATGGTGTTGAAACTATCTAGGTCCAAAGAGTATAAGAGATCATATCAGAGTAAAACAATGTGATACACAAATAGGATGTTACAGAAGAGTCAAAAACGATTCAGAGACAACATCCATTTAACATTCAGAGTAGAATCACAGTGCAGATATAAAATCATCAGAGCAGATTAAAAACAAGTAGTTCAGCAGTTATCAGGATTACCTAACTATTACAGACCAATAATAGTTCAAATCCAAAAGTTCAGTAATTCAGTAATCATCCAGTCAAAAACTGTCATCAAAACCAATCATCATCAAAAACATCCATCAATATTGTCCAGCAATAAAACATCCAAAAACAATAACCAAAGTTTTGAAATATCGTTACCCAGTTGTCATGACTACCAGTCAGTACCATCCAACACCATCCATCTCCCCCATGATGGAATATCACTCTTCATCATCAAGAGCAACATCCTCATCATCTGCCTGCAAGTCAGAAGCATCAAAAGACAAAGGAAGCATATGAAGAATTTTGAGATTCTCCCTTTTTATAGCCATAGCTTCCTGGCTCCAGGTTGTCAGCCTTTCGTTCTGACGAAGAATCCGCTGCTTCAGTTGATGTACAAGTGTAGGACCAGTTAGAGGAGGGCCATTTTTGATGTCATTATGCATGTCCATCAGATGTGGTGGTGGTTTGTACTCCTTCAAAGCAACCAAATGCTTTTCCTTGATCTTCACACCAATGGATAGAAGGTATTCGGTAATGAGAGCTGGATAGGGTAAATTGATCGTCTTCTTGATTCTCCCAGAGGTGTACCCTAGCATTTGCTTAAGAAGAAAATATCCAAAATTGATTAGACCCATATGTTTGTCCACACAAAGTATGAATTTACCCATCATAGTGCTGACTTGAGACTGGTTAGAAGTCGGAAGGATGTTAGCACTACAAAACTGGTATAGACAATAAAACTTCAATGTTAGCTCCTTAATACTGAATTTGTTCCGTCCAAAGCTTTTAACTTTCTGGTTTGAAATCTCTAGTGCAGTAGTGAGAGTATCTTCCGGCATCAAATCCAAACAGTCGCTCATATCATCGTTGGGTGGTAGCTTCAACAACTTCAGAATCACAGCAGGAGTTAGTTCATGAAATTGACCGCGAATGTAAATTTTACCGAACCAAGCAGAATGAGGAGTGAGGATCTCAGGATGTAGATTCGCATAAAACTCTCGAACATGACTTGGTGAATAGTGTGTGAGACCCTTAGCCCAATACGTCAAATGCCTCTCTTGCAAAAGATCCGAGAAGCCTAAAACATCATAATGATTATGCTTGAAAATCTCTTCGGGCTTGAACTCCTTTCCTTTAAGAACTTCCTTCGAAAATGTCCTCATGTCTCGCGTGTAGAACTTAAGACTGTAAGCATCTTCGGCTTTCAAAGCAGGAGGAGGTGGCCTTGGTTCTTTTCGTGGTTTCTTTGAAGTTGTGACTACTGGTGCTGGTGTGGGCGTAGGAGTGGGCTCCTTTCGCTTTCTGGTCGATTTCCTCCGTGGTTCTGGTGTGGTCGCAACAGCAGTAGGACCTCCAGTTTGCTGTGAAGCAGTGATTTCATCGATTTCTTCTTGGTTCATATCATGTAAACCTTGATTTTGCAGGGGGGAAAGTGGTGGTGTTTGATGCTCAGCATTGATTTCTCGAACAACTTGGTCAACAAATGAGGGATCAATAGTGATTTCGGGTTAGGGTTAGGCTGATTTTGGGTTTCTGGCGAATTTGGGGGGTCTGGCTGATTCTCAGTGGGTGGCTGCTCGGAAGTTCCAGCAGCAGCAGGAGGAGGAAGATAGAGAACAGGTGGTAGAACCGAGATAGGTTGGGCGTCCAGCGGTGTCCTAGACGACGAACTCGTCGTGGAGGAGGTAGCGGAATGAGGAGCATCGGGGTCGGAAACATTCGCCATTTTTGAAATCTCTGAAACTTTACTTAGAGAAAATGGTTAGGGAAAAGCTTTAAGTAAAATGGAGAAGAAGTAGACCTTAAATGGAGAGAGTGGCCGGAAGGGGAAGAGTCGTTCGGCGGTTCTGGAGACGTGCGACGTGATTGACAAGGTTGCAGCAGTTATAGACCGGCTGCAGGGGTGCTGTGACGTCATAAAAACTGCTGAGTGCAATAATGATGTTCCGGATAGGATTTCTCCATTTGGGCTTATGATGGGCCTGCAAAAATATTACTCAAACACTAAAAACAGTCAGGCCCGAGTTATAAGCAATTTAATTATGGTAAGAAAGACCCAAGGTGCTTCTTAGGCCTTCAAATTTTTCTCCATCTAAAGCTTTTGTTAGGATGTCCGCCCGTTGTTCCAACGACGCTATATGCTCAATCCTGCAAACATTATCCTCTACAAGATCTCTAATAAAATGATAACGAATATCAATATGCTTACTCCTACTATGTAAAACAGGATTTTTAGAAATATTTATTGCACTAGTATTATCACAGATAACTAAAAAATCATCCTTATGAATACCGTAGTCCTCGAGTAGTTGCTTCATCCAAAGAAGTTGTGAAAAGCAACATGTGGCAGCAATATACTCTGCCTCCGCTGTTGATAGAGCTACGATATTTTGTTTTCTGGAATACCAGCTTACTAGATTGTTTCCCAAGTAGAAGCAGCCTCCAGTGGTAGATCTCCTGTCGTCACAAAAACCTGCCCAATCAGAATCTGTAAATCCAATCAAGTCAAGTGATGACCTTTTCGAAAACCAAATTCCAATATTCATTGTTCCTTTAACATATCTCATAATCCTCTTTACTGCTTTCATATGAGACTCCTTAGGATCGGATTGGAACCTTGCACATACACCTACACTAAATGAAATATCTGGTCTTGTTGCAGTGAGGTACAGTAGACTTCCAATCATACTCCTATAAGTCTTTTGATCCACTGACTTTCCAGTTTCATCCTTGCTCAGCTTCTCCTGTTGTCCTAGCGGTGTTCTGACTACCTTAGAATCATCCATGTCAAACTTTTTCAACATGTTTCTAGCATACTTCTCTTGACACAGAAAAATACCATCAGCCTCTTGCTTAACCTGTAATCCCAAAAAGTAGTGTAATTCACCCATCATAGACATCTCAAACTCTGATTTCATAGCATCAACAAATTCCTTTCTGAGTTTGACTGACGTCGATCCAAAAATGATGTCGTCAACATACACTTGAGCTATCGTTAAGTGGTCGTTCTGACGCTTCACAAACAACGTCTTGTCTGCATTTCCTCTCTTAAATCCATTGTCCACCAAATACTTCGACAATCTCTCATACCAGGCTCTGGGTGCCTGCTTTAATCCGTATAAAGCTCCTTTGACTCGATAAACATGATTTGGATACTTCGGGTCTTCAAATCCAATCGGTTGTGCAACATAAATCTCTTCCTTGATTTTACCATTAAGGAAAGCTGTTTTGATATCCATTTGGTACAGCTTCAAATTCAAAGAGCACGCAATTGCAAGAAGTATCCTTACGGCTTCCATCCTTGCCACGGGAGCAAATGTTTCGCCATAATCCAAACCTTCAATTTGGGTATAACCTTGTGCAACTAGCCTTGCTTTATTCCTTATGATATTGCCTTTCTCATCCATCTTATTCCTGTAAACCCATTTCGTTCCAATAATGTTGGCGTTCTGCGGTGGTTCTGTCAACTCCCAGACAGCATTCCTCTCAAATTGCAGTAGCTCGTCTTGCATTGCAGCAATCCAGTACTCATCTTTCAACGCCTCAGATGTATTCTTTGGTTCAACCATAGAAACAAAACAATTGTAGCTTGCTAGATCTTTGAAATTAATCTCTTTATGCCTAGTCTGTCTCTGACCTTGTGGATCTCCAATAATATCCTGTGTTGAATGATGTTTATTCACTCTAGAACCTTTTCTCTTGTTCTGAACTTCAGACGGTGGTTCTGCTGTCGTCTCGACAACAGTGTCTGTATCAGCATCCTTTTCTGGTTCAGAATCTTTATCAGGGCCTTTATCTGGAACATTAGGACTAGCATGTTCTTCTTCAGTGACAGATTGCTCAGCACCATTAGCATTCTCATGATTTTGAGTAAGAGGTAACTCATCATCATCTACCCTGTTTCTTAATAGATCAAGATCCTCAAAGAGAACATTAGTAGATTCAATAACCTTCTTATCACTAGTAAGATAAACACGATATGCTTTAGAATTATTAGAATAACCAATGAAATATCCATCCAAAGATTTATAATCAAACTCATGCAATTGATTTCTATCATTTAAAACATGACATTTGCATCCAAAAACATGAAAGTATTTTACCGTGGGAGTTTTACCGTTCCAAAGTTGATAAGGTGTGCAGTTGGAGTGTGGTCTCAACAACACTCGGTTGATGATATGACAGGCAGTGTTAATAGCTTCCGCCCAAAATCTTTTGCTTAATGAGCTGGTGTGAAGCATTGATCTGGCCATCTCTTGCAATGTTCGGTTCTTCCTTTCAGCAACACCATTTTGCTGTGGTGTTTTGGGGCTGAGTACTCATGTGTAATTCCATTGTCGTCGCAATAACGATCAAACGACTGATTCTCGAATTCCTTGCCATGATCGGTTCGGATTCGTGCAATCTTCCTTTGCTTCTCATTCATGAGTCTTTTACTCAGGGCCTCAAAGTACTCAAAAGTCTCATCTTTTGACCTAAGAAAGAAAACCCAACAATATCTAGAGAAATCATCAACACATACTAAAATGTACCTTTTACCATTTAAGCTCTCCACTTCGGTTGGACTCATAAGATCCATATGTATCAGGTCGAGGCATTCTTTTGTTTTAATGTCATCAGTCTTCTTATGTCTCGATCTGGTTTGCTTTCCTTTGGCGCAATCTCTGCAGATGGTTTCATCGTTTTTCTGTAGTTGCGGCAACCCGCGAACAGCATTCGAGTTACTCAGTTTATGCAGTGACTGAAAATTAAGATGTCCAAGTCGCTTGTGCCATAGAGTGGTCTGATCATCTTTGGTCAGTAGAATCCGTGGAATATCATCCTTCAAGATGTAGCAATTATTCTTGCTACGGCCTCTGATAATGGCCAAAATTGACCATTATTTTCAATCTATTTCCGTGTCTAATACGGACATTTGATCGCATTCCGGTCTTATTTTAATAAGAAAGCAGTTGAATTTAGCAGATTTATGCAAGTTTGTATAAATAATAAGCTGGTATTGAAAAACACAAAAATATTGTTATTTTATTACTTTTTATGTTAAAAAACCCAAAAACATGATAAAATATTAAAAATCCTCCACTTGATTAATTTTGGTCCGGTGTTGTCTATTCGGTAGAACATGGGTCTATTGGATGGAACACATACCAAGTAGTCAAGTGGAATAAATATACTTATTTATATTATTTTTATATTTTGATTTATATAATTATAATTTTTATGTTTATTATTCTGTGTATATTTATATATTTATATATTTATAATTTTGGTTTATATGTATTCTGTGTTATTAAGTCACTAATCCAGTTTAATTAATTAATTACAGGTAATTTGGTCCAAGTGTTGCAAGTCCAGTCCAGTCCAATTTTCCAAAGTATCCAACACTCCACCATTGTCCAGGCCCAATTACCATTAGCCCAATACCATTAATTCTGCAAGCCCAACATCCCAATCCAAGCCCATTACACCCTTGGCCCATTTCTACTAGCCCAGTCCAACATCCAAACCCTAACCTAACCCTAACCCTACCCTCCGCCGCCGGCGCCGCCACCGCCGGCCGGCGGCCGCCTCCGTCGCCCATTTCCACCATTTCCAACTTCCTGCCACCATCAACACTTCCATCTCATCCTTTCCCTTCTCCAACCATCCACTCCGGCCACCACCCTTTCCATTTCCGCCGCCATCGCACCACCACCAACAAGCGACGGACAGCCCTCTCAACCCCCAAGTCAGATCTCTCCGCCCCTCTCCCTCCACCAACAGCAGCGCCGCCATCGCCTTCGTCTACAACCTCCGCCGCTCCTCCGATCTCGGAATCCAGCCACCACCATCAACGCATCCTCACACCACCAACACCCACAGCCCCCTTTTCCGAACTCCATCTTAGTCGCCGCGCCTCCATCCACAGTCACCATCTCCGTTCACCGCACGCCGCCGTCCCTTTCCTTTCGCGAGCCCACTCCGGCGGCCTCCACTCCAACAAGAAATTTGGGGGTAACTGGAACAGAAAACAGAAATCAAAAACAAAGAAAAAAAAAAAAAACGAAATGGAGGAGGAATAAAATGGAACAAGAAAATGTTGAGAAAGAAGAAAAATCGAGAACAAGGATGCAGAGGATAGAAGAAGGAAGAAGATGGATGAAATGGAAAACTGGAAATAAGAGAAAGGGAAGAAGAAGAGAGACGAAAATGGTGGGAGGAAAGAGAAGAAAGAAAATAAATGAAGAGAGAAAGAGAGGAGAGAGAAAATTAATCCCTTGTCGCGGAGTAACACATCGCGCCAAAGTGCTCCGCGCCCAGAAAAATGCTCCGCGCCCAAAATTATTCCGAGACTGTGAGAGGAGAATCAAGCCACAAAAGTTTGTCGCGGAACATGGTTCCGCGACAAAATGGACCTCGACCGCGACAGCCTCTCCGCGACACCCCTCCGAGACAGCAAGTCACGTGACCTCAATTAATTCAATACTCACATGTCAAATCTGCTGCAAGGTCCCAGGAGCTGGAGTCCCGCAGGCACAAGGAGTTTCGTCTTTTCCTCCTGGACCTCAAGTCCCGGCCCCTCCTGGGCGCCATCTTGGAGCCAAAAAGTGTTTTGTCCCTATTCCGCGACAAAGCAGTTGTTTGGCGACCAGATGGGCCTAATGGGCCTAGGGCTAATTTTCCACCTCTATAAATATATCCTCCCACCCCCTTGAACAGTAACCTAGCTACACTTTAGTTTAGTTTGCTGTTTTGGAGGCACCACTGTGCTCTCCAAAATTAGTGTAGGTAGATGTAGTTTAATTTATTTTCATGCCATGTAGAAATAGACTTTAGCTTAGTTTTAATTTAGGCTTTGTAATAAAATAAGTGTAGCTAGTGTTCACTTTTATTTTTTTTTCAGTTTTATATTTTGTAGTTTGTGGGTTTCAAACACTTAATTAATGAGTGCATTTTGAACCATGTGTTGTAGTTAGGTTTTATTGCTTTCCCTATTTAATAAAATGCATAAACACTTAATGCTTGACCTTGATAGATTTAGTGTTGGTGTTGTATTCAGTAATAGCACAGGCTGTTTTCATCTTTTGCTATTATTGCTTGTTTTTGTTATTTCTTTTTATTTTAATTTTGGTTTTTGGTGTCCTGTTCCCACTTTTTCGTCTTTAGTTCTTAGGTAGTGTTTTTATTTTTAGTTTTATTTTTATTTCTAATGGACTAGATCTAAAAAGGGGATAGTATTAAAATGTTTATGCATACTTATATAAAAATTGCATATTCCTATATTGTATTGCATCACATTGTGACCCCACGGGTTGCAATGTAATTTTCCCGTTGTGATCCCACGGATCACAACGCACACCCATGTAATGCAATATAAGGGGTTATGCTGCCAAAATTTTTATAAAATTTTAAAACCCTTTGTCGCCATACACTCTTGTCGCGGAACCACGTTCCGCGACAAAACCCCTGTTTAGCGACAGAGGACCAAATTCTTGCATTTTGTCTGCATGGCTTTTGTCGCGGAGCACCCTTGTCGCGGAACCACGTTCCGCGACAAAATCTTATTCCGAGACAGAAAATTATGCCTTGCCATTAATTTTGAAACCCTTGGTCGCGAAGCAATCTTGTCGCGGAACGTCTTGTCGCGGAACCACGTTCCGCGACAAAACCCTTGATTAGCGACCAAGGATCCAAATACTTGTAATTTTATTCTGGGAGGACTCTGGCGCGGAACCTTTGTCGCGGAACCACGTACCGCGACAAAATCCTTGTTCCGCGACCAGGAATTATGTCCTTACCAATTTTCAACCCTCTTTGTCGCTATACTTCCTTGTCGCGGAACCATGCTCCGCGACAAAATTTTTGCTTAGCGACAAAACACACCCTAATTTTCAAAATATCCATTTCTCTTATTTCCCACCCCTTTGTCGCGAAACCTTTGTCGCGGAGCCACGCTCCGCGACACAAACTCTATTCCGCGACAAAGTGGCACCTTGTTGCCAATTCTCATTCTCCATCTCATTCCATTAATTAATTGAACCTTTATATTAATATTTTGAGGTTGAAATCCAATGATCTTAACCCATGATTAATTTGATATAAAGAACTTTGTTCAATTCCCTGTTAAAAGATTCTTCTACAAATGATTAAACTCTAATGATCTAAGTATATAATCCGGACTGTAATTGACTAATTAATTATGGAATGAGTGATTATTTAGACATGAAGAGTAACTATGGAATGATTTCCATACCTTGCATGAGAAACCAATGTCTCTCATGCAAGAAGACCCAAAAATATTTTTCTTTTATTTATTTTGTCTTTTCCCGTGTTGTGTGAAACAGCTAATAAGGAATATATCAGATTAATGTTGGCGGGTATTCCCATATGGATAACTAGCTCGTGATCTGTATATTAATTATTAGATGTTATTTTGCATGGTCCGGATAGTGGTCGGTGGACGCCTTGGCGGTTCGTCCATCCGGGATTATAATAGCTGCTCAGCTGACTCCTATCCGGATACAGTTTTCTTTTCTTTATCTTAATTTCAAACCCGAATCTCAAACTGTGCCAACATTAGACGACATAGGTCATTGTTGTCTAGTAATTAAGACAGTGAAAGAACATGTAGGTTTTTCTCTGATTCACAGACAGTAAGGGTCTGAATGATAGCGACCACTGTCATTTAAGATTATTCTGCTGTCTAAAATCTTTCCATCTGGAATAATTGGGAACTGGATAGCAGATGTTTGCAGTCCAGATCACCCCAGTTATTTCTGGCACTCTTTTTAGCCAAAATTCTTCTCATCTCCGGCTATTTCATCTTTGTGTTCCAACTTCTGTCTAAACCCACCTTATATTTTGGGTTATTTAAATTTACACTTCTTTATAAAATTATGCATGATATTATTATGTAGATATTGTGGTCAATATTATTTTGGGATCCTTCCCTTGGACATAGAAGTCTTGATTTTAATCAGATGTCTCATAATAAATTTCCAACAAAAATTCCTTTATAAAATCCGGATCTGAGTAAGGGATAAATTCAACAGTTATGACTAATTCATATCCGACTGGGGGTTGATTTTGGGAAATTAGAAGCAGAGTCAGCGATTAGGTCTCACCTAGACTGAAAGGATCTGTGTTTTAATTGAGAGTCTAGTACCTGTATAGGGAATGATTTTCAGATTTATTATTTTCCAAAATTGCTGTTTGTTGGAAATCTTGTATTAAATATTGCACTGGGTCAGATTCCACTTGGATTCCGATAATGTGTGACAGATAATACTAGAGGAACAACATTCAGGCCTTGGTTATCTTCTAAGGTAGGGTTGAGTATTCTTTCAACTGCTATCCTCTTCTGCCAAAGCCTATTTTTGAGTCTTGAGTGAGTGCATCCGGAACGAACTAATTTATTAGTTCGTTTCATTAGTTTGTATCTCATAACCACCCGACGGGAAGTGAACACTGCGAGCGGTTCACCGAGAATAGGGAATTCTTGATCCACATCCGATCATTCTGATTGGGGGCTTTCTTTTACTACCAGGGTCAGACTTTCAAAAACCTCCGAGTGATAGGATTTTAAATGCTTTCTTTACCGCTTTCTTTTAAATGCTTTCGTTAGAGGTCACTCGGTTGTATTGAGAGTTGTGTAACTGCTACTAGGACTGAGAGTTAAGGGATAGTTCAGGGCTTGATTAGAATCTTTGGGTGTGACATGGGGGAATGATAGCAGTACTTGACACTTCAATAAATGATTTGTCAGGTGTTGCTTGTCCACCACAGATGAATGACACGCTCTGACGGGAGCAGTTGTGAGTCTGTGGTATCTTAGAATTTGTTTTCTTAAGAGCATGTAAACTCTTGCTGTAAGTACCTGTCTGTTAAAGGGAACATGGTATAGAGAGCATGAGAATTAGCTAACTGAACGAATTATCCCAAGCTAAGATCTGTGTATTAAAGTGGAAGTTTAACTGTGTTTCATCTGAATCTTGTCCAATCTTTATTCTTTTCTCCCTGTCCATTCTGTCTCATTTTAAATATGCTTTCTTTCTTAGAATAATCTTAGCCGCTTTCTTAGATTAATTTTATTGTCTTCTTAGATTAATTTAATCCGCTTTCTAGAATAATTTTATCTGCTTTATTTTAATTGCTTTCATAACTCAGTTTAAATCCTGTCAAGTAGTTGTTAGTCATATCACAAACTTGAATTGAGTAACCGAGTGGAAAATCTTAGTAAACGGCGTGGGCCCTGCTTCTATCGCACATCCTCCAGTGAACGATCCGGTACTTACTATAAATACTGCAATTTTTGACTCCGTGCGCTTTCGGGGGCACAGTTTCTTAACACGAGTAAATAAAAATGTGATTTTTCAGAAGATACTCATGTAGTGGGAATCTGCCGAAAGTTTCATGGCAGGAAATCTCATGACATGAAATCATGAGAAGTATCATGGCACATATGCCGGGGACCCTCAGTGTGACAGGCTGAAGGTCAATTTATCCCGGTTGTATCATGAGATTTGTCAGAAGTTTCATGGCAGAGAGGACCACATTGCCATTTGAAATTAAAGCCCCTCACATGAGTAATAAAGAGTAACACCCTTAATATATCCCTAAACCCATTCCAGAAATCATAACGCTCTTTCATTTAATAAATTAATCCTGATATAATTTTATTGAAAAATACTCGTGTTAATGAAATTTGTCAAAAGTTTCATGGCGCCGTTGCCGGGGAGGATGCAGCGTCGTTTATTAAGAGAATTACACTCCTGATTACTCATAGTTAGTTTAGTGTTAGTTTAGTGTATTTATTTCAGAACAGAGAAGTACCCTCAAATCAATTAAACATTTAGAGTACTAAGACTCTAAATGTGAGGATGTTGATTTGAGGGGAAAACATAACCAATTGGGTATTTTGTCTTGCAGGAATCATGGAGCCACCGAAATTGGTGTAAGGAGTTAAATGTGGAAGTGTAGCATTGGGGCTACACTACTTTGATCTTTCGTTTAATCTTACACCTCTCCAATTGTAAAAATCGAGGTTAATTAAACGAAAAATCAAAGAAAAATGGAGAAGTGTAGCAGTGGAGCTACACTAATTGGCAATTGTAAATTGCACAACACGTGAGACTCACGTGTTTGTCATCTCCACCACATCTGGACCACGAAGCTCCACCGCTGCTCCATCGCCCATCCACCTCATTACCACCACTGCGCTGAGGGAACCCTCATCACTGGTGAAACAACAAATGGAGTAGCAGATCTTCGGACTACCAATTGCTCACCACCATCGGACAAGCCACGGCCATCATCTCACTTTCCGTCGCCCCTGTCCCGACTGAGCATCTAAAGAGGTTCCCGGTTGGATTAGTTCTGTAATTGACCGAAGATTATATCCGGAATTCAAAGAAATTTAAAACCCGGAATAATTTTCGCAAGCACGGAATTAATCCAACCTAAATTTCTGCAAGTCAAAATTATATATATATATATCTATATCTATATTTATATTTATATCTCTTGTGCATATTATTAAATAATTCGGGTATTAATCAATTAACTCACATTTAGAGTACTAAGACTCTAAATGTGAGGATGTTGATACTTTTGAGGAAACCCGATAACTTCTTTTGTGTTTGCTTTGCAGGAATTTGTGGAATCACCAAAAAGAAAATTAAAGCTGCAAAACAGGTTCCCGGTTGGATCGATTCTGTGATTAATTGAAAGTATTCTTGGAATTTAAAGCAATTTAAAATCCGGAATAACTTCTATGAGAACGGAATTAATCCAACCTAATTTTTGCAAGTAGATTAAATTTTATAAAATTCAAAAATGTGATTGAACAATTTTGATGAAAATCAGAATTTTTCTTAAGTATTGGGCATCGAACAATCGCCTTGTTTGACGAACCAAACGATCACACATAGCCAAAACCGTCGAACATTTAATTGGTTTGACGGAAAAGGCTATCGGATTATTTTCTATCTTTTATGTTAATATTTTCCCCTCCCTCCCTCCTCTTTTATCCTAGTTTGTTTTCAAAAATTTGTTTGAGTAGGAACTGATTGACTCACATTTCGAGCAAGGCTCAAAATGTGAGGATGTTGATTCTTCACTTAAAAAAAAAAAGTGTGTTATTTTTTTTATTTTGTTTATTTTTATTATTTTATATTTAAACCCTGCGCAAGCAAGCATAAATCTGTCTGTAATTCACATATTTGATTTTGGTTTATGATTAAATTTTCAAACTTTTAAATTGGGATAATATAATTGAAGACATGCATGATATGAATTTTTGAGGTTTTGAGCTATAAAAATTTAATGATATAATCATCTTGTTGGGTAATGAGTCCTCATGTTGAGAATTTAATTGAATAGAGTGTAAGAAATTTTCAAAGATTATATTTAAGAATATTGTATGACATGAATGAACCATTCCATGTGAGATTTGAGCCATGAGTCATTTTTACTCATTCTTTTCTTTGATGTGTGAAAATCATTTTGATTAAAGGACACTAGAACTTGCGATTGGGACCGATTCAAGACCATGCCATATTCCGAAAATCGAGCATATGATCGAGGCACTTAGAAAAACCAAAATTTTTGGCCTTATTTTGAATTCCAAACCCAAAAATATTTTCCCTTTAGGATTAACCACTTTGAGCCTTAAGCCTAATTTTTCTTTGAAGCCCTCTATATTATTCCAAGCCTTCTAAAAAGACCAAGAAAATTTAAACCCAAGTGTGTAAGAATGAATTTTATCAAGGCATTAAATTTATGATCATCAAGTCATCAAATCGGTATTAAAAAAAAAAAAATCCGACCAAAAAAAAAAAAAAAAAAGAAGAAGAAGAAGAAATATGTTGAATTCTATTCAACACATATAAATTGCAAATGACAAAGCAATTAGACTAAGTCTAATGTCATGCAACATGAAAAGAAAAACAAAAGAAAAAGAAAAATATTGATGATCATAAGTTTTAAATAAAAATATGCCTAGTTATGATAATATTAATTCTTGTCACTTCTTAACCCAATAATTTCCCTTTCCTACCGAATGTTACAACCGTATGCCCCATTATAACCCTTAAATAAGACCTCATGATCCTGATTTGAAGAAATGAGCCGGTGGCGAGTTGGTCCAATTGCAAGCTTATGGGATAATTTAATTAAATTTGATTATGAGTGCTCATTGATAAAACCCCTTTTTGAGAGTGAGTGAAATTTCCGTTTCTACTATATGTGAGGCTCTGCTTTTAATTATGTTCATGTCATACTTTAATTCTAGAATTAAATCAATGAATTTTTCTAAACATGATGTTCATGAAGAATTATCAATAATGACTGATTTGTAGGCCCGATATAGTGAGCAAGTATCATTCTATTAAACACTGCAATCAAGGGAATTTAATACTTGTAGTTTTTAATTGTCTTATCCCAATCTAAAAAGAATGAAATTTTTGAAGCCACGAAAATAGATTGAATATGTAGAGTCTGTGTTCTTAAGAACATTGACTCTGACTGCTCGGGGACGATCAGTATTAAATGTGAGGATGTTGATAATGGCCAAAATTGACCATTATTTTCAATCTATTTCCGTGTCTAATACGGACATTTGATCGCATTCCGGTCTTATTTTAATAAGAAAGCAGTTGAATTTAGCAGATTTATGCAAGTTTGTATAAATAATAAGCTGGTATTGAAAAACACAAAAATATTGTTATTTTATTACTTTTTATGTTAAAAAACCCAAAAACATGATAAAATATTAAAAATCCTCCACTTGATTAATTTTGGTCCGGTGTTGTCTATTCGGTAGAACATGGGTCTATTGGATGGAACACATACCAAGTAGTCAAGTGGAATAAATATACTTATTTATATTATTTTTATATTTTGATTTATATAATTATAATTTTTATGTTTATTATTCTGTGTATATTTATATATTTATATATTTATAATTTTGGTTTATATGTATTCTGTGTTATTAAGTCACTAATCCAGTTTAATTAATTAATTACAGGTAATTTGGTCCAAGTGTTGCAAGTCCAGTCCAGTCCAATTTTCCAAAGTATCCAACACTCCACCATTGTCCAGGCCCAATTACCATTAGCCCAATACCATTAATTCTGCAAGCCCAACATCCCAATCCAAGCCCATTACACCCTTGGCCCATTTCTACTAGCCCAGTCCAACATCCAAACCCTAACCTAACCCTAACCCTACCCTCCGCCGCCGGCGCCGCCACCGCCGGCCGGCGGCCGCCTCCGTCGCCCATTTCCACCATTTCCAACTTCCTGCCACCATCAACACTTCCATCTCATCCTTTCCCTTCTCCAACCATCCACTCCGGCCACCACCCTTTCCATTTCCGCCGCCATCGCACCACCACCAACAAGCGACGGACAGCCCTCTCAACCCCCAAGTCAGATCTCTCCGCCCCTCTCCCTCCACCAACAGCAGCGCCGCCATCGCCTTCGTCTACAACCTCCGCCGCTCCTCCGATCTCGGAATCCAGCCACCACCATCAACGCATCCTCACACCACCAACACCCACAGCCCCCTTTTCCGAACTCCATCTTAGTCGCCGCGCCTCCATCCACAGTCACCATCTCCGTCCACCGCACGCCGCCGTCCCTTTCCTTTCGCGAGCCCACTCCGGCGGCCTCCACTCCAACAAGAAATTTGGGGGTAACTGGAACAGAAAACAGAAATCAAAAACAAAGAAAAAAAAAAAAACGAAATGGAGGAGGAATAAAATGGAACAAGAAAATGTTGAGAAAGAAGAAAAATCGAGAACAAGGATGCAGAGGATAGAAGAAGGAAGAAGATGGATGAAATGGAAAACTGGAAATAAGAGAAAGGGAAGAAGAAGAGAGACGAAAATGGTGGGAGGAAAGAGAAGAAAGAAAATAAATGAAGAGAGAAAGAGAGGAGAGAGAAAATTAATCCCTTGTCGCGGAGTAACACATCGCGCCAAAGTGCTCCGCGCCCAGAAAAATGCTCCGCGCCCAAAATTATTCCGAGACTGTGAGAGGAGAATCAAGCCACAAAAGTTTGTCGCGGAACATGGTTCCGCGACAAAATGGACCTCGACCGCGACAGCCTCTCCGCGACACCCCTCCGAGACAGCAAGTCACGTGACCTCAATTAATTCAATACTCACATGTCAAATCTGCTGCAAGGTCCCAGGAGCTGGAGTCCCGCAGGCACAAGGAGTTTCGTCTTTTCCTCCTGGACCTCAAGTCCCGGCCCCTCCTGGGCGCCATCTTGGAGCCAAAAAGTGTTTTGTCCCTATTCCGCGACAAAGCAGTTGTTTGGCGACCAGATGGGCCTAATGGGCCTAGGGCTAATTTTCCACCTCTATAAATATATCCTCCCACCCCCTTGAACAGTAACCTAGCTACACTTTAGTTTAGTTTGCTGTTTTGGAGGCACCACTGTGCTCTCCAAAATTAGTGTAGGTAGATGTAGTTTAATTTATTTTCATGCCATGTAGAAATAGACTTTAGCTTAGTTTTAATTTAGGCTTTTTAATAAAATAAGTGTAGCTAGTGTTCACTTTTATTTTTTTTTCAGTTTTATATTTTGTAGTTTGTGGGTTTCAAACACTTAATTAATGAGTGCATTTTGAACCATGTGTTGTAGTTAGGTTTTATTGCTTTCCCTATTTAATAAAATGCATAAACACTTAATGCTTGACCTTGATAGATTTAGTGTTGGTGTTGTATTCAGTAATAGCACAGGCTGTTTTCATCTTTTGCTATTATTGCTTGTTTTTGTTATTTCTTTTTATTTTAATTTTGGTTTTTGGTGTCCTGTTCCCACTTTTTCGTCTTTAGTTCTTAGGTAGTGTTTTTATTTTTAGTTTTATTTTTATTTCTAATGGACTAGATCTAAAAAGGGGATAGTATTAAAATGTTTATGCATACTTATATAAAAATTGCATATTCCTATATTGTATTGCATCACATTGTGACCCCACGGGTTGCAATGTAATTTTCCCGTTGTGATCCCACGGATCACAACGCACACCCATGTAATGCAATATAAGGGGTTATGCTGCCAAAATTTTTATAAAATTTTAAAACCCTTTGTCGCCATACACTCTTGTCGCGGAACCACGTTCCGCGACAAAACCCCTGTTTAGCGACAGAGGACCAAATTCTTGCATTTTGTCTGCATGGCTTTTGTCGCGGAGCACCCTTGTCGCGGAACCACGTTCCGCGACAAAATCTTATTCCGAGACAGAAAATTATGCCTTGCCATTAATTTTGAAACCCTTGGTCGCGAAGCAATCTTGTCGCGGAACGTCTTGTCGCGGAACCACGTTCCGCGACAAAACCCTTGATTAGCGACCAAGGATCCAAATACTTGTAATTTTATTCTGGGAGGACTCTGGCGCGGAACCTTTGTCGCGGAACCACGTACCGCGACAAAATCCTTGTTCCGCGACCAGGAATTATGTCCTTACCAATTTTCAACCCTCTTTGTCGCTATACTTCCTTGTCGCGGAACCATGCTCCGCGACAAAATTTTTGCTTAGCGACAAAACACACCCTAATTTTCAAAATATCCATTTCTCTTATTTCCCACCCCTTTGTCGCGAAACCTTTGTCGCGGAGCCACGCTCCGCGACACAAACTCTATTCCGCGACAAAGTGGCACCTTGTTGCCAATTCTCATTCTCCATCTCATTCCATTAATTAATTGAACCTTTATATTAATATTTTGAGGTTGAAATCCAATGATCTTAACCCATGATTAATTTGATATAAAGAACTTTGTTCAATTCCCTGTTAAAAGATTCTTCTACAAATGATTAAACTCTAATGATCTAAGTATATAATCCGGACTGTAATTGACTAATTAATTATGGAATGAGTGATTATTTAGACATGAAGAGTAACTATGGAATGATTTCCATACCTTGCATGAGAAACCAATGTCTCTCATGCAAGAAGACCCAAAAATATTTTTCTTTTATTTATTTTGTCTTTTCCCGTGTTGTGTGAAACAGCTAATAAGGAATATATCAGATTAATGTTGGCGGGTATTCCCATATGGATAACTAGCTCGTGATCTGTATATTAATTATTAGATGTTATTTTGCATGGTCCGGATAGTGGTCGGTGGACGCCTTGGCGGTTCGTCCATCCGGGATTATAATAGCTGCTCAGCTGACTCCTATCCGGATACAGTTTTCTTTTCTTTATCTTAATTTCAAACCCGAATCTCAAACTGTGCCAACATTAGACGACATAGGTCATTGTTGTCTAGTAATTAAGACAGTGAAAGAACATGTAGGTTTTTCTCTGATTCACAGACAGTAAGGGTCTGAATGATAGCGACCACTGTCATTTAAGATTATTCTGCTGTCTAAAATCTTTCCATCTGGAATAATTGGGAACTGGATAGCAGATGTTTGCAGTCCAGATCACCCCAGTTATTTCTGGCACTCTTTTTAGCCAAAATTCTTCTCATCTCCGGCTATTTCATCTTTGTGTTCCAACTTCTGTCTAAACCCACCTTATATTTTGGGTTATTTAAATTTACACTTCTTTATAAAATTATGCATGATATTATTATGTAGATATTGTGGTCAATATTATTTTGGGATCCTTCCCTTGGACATAGAAGTCTTGATTTTAATCAGATGTCTCATAATAAATTTCCAACAAAAATTCCTTTATAAAATCCGGATCTGAGTAAGGGATAAATTCAACAGTTATGACTAATTCATATCCGACTGGGGGTTGATTTTGGGAAATTAGAAGCAGAGTCAGCGATTAGGTCTCACCTAGACTGAAAGGATCTGTGTTTTAATTGAGAGTCTAGTACCTGTATAGGGAATGATTTTCAGATTTATTATTTTCCAAAATTGCTGTTTGTTGGAAATCTTGTATTAAATATTGCACTGGGTCAGATTCCACTTGGATTCCGATAATGTGTGACAGATAATACTAGAGGAACAACATTCAGGCCTTGGTTATCTTCTAAGGTAGGGTTGAGTATTCTTTCAACTGCTATCCTCTTCTGCCAAAGCCTATTTTTGAGTCTTGAGTGAGTGCATCCGGAACGAACTAATTTATTAGTTCGTTTCATTAGTTTGTATCTCATAACCACCCGACGGGAAGTGAACACTGCGAGCGGTTCACCGAGAATAGGGAATTCTTGATCCACATCCGATCATTCTGATTGGGGGCTTTCTTTTACTACCAGGGTCAGACTTTCAAAAACCTCCGAGTGATAGGATTTTAAATGCTTTCTTTACCGCTTTCTTTTAAATGCTTTCGTTAGAGGTCACTCGGTTGTATTGAGAGTTGTGTAACTGCTACTAGGACTGAGAGTTAAGGGATAGTTCAGGGCTTGATTAGAATCTTTGGGTGTGACATGGGGGAATGATAGCAGTACTTGACACTTCAATAAATGATTTGTCAGGTGTTGCTTGTCCACCACAGATGAATGACACGCTCTGACGGGAGCAGTTGTGAGTCTGTGGTATCTTAGAATTTGTTTTCTTAAGAGCATGTAAACTCTTGCTGTAAGTACCTGTCTGTTAAAGGGAACATGGTATAGAGAGCATGAGAATTAGCTAACTGAACGAATTATCCCAAGCTAAGATCTGTGTATTAAAGTGGAAGTTTAACTGTGTTTCATCTGAATCTTGTCCAATCTTTATTCTTTTCTCCCTGTCCATTCTGTCTCATTTTAAATATGCTTTCTTTCTTAGAATAATCTTAGCCGCTTTCTTAGATTAATTTTATTGTCTTCTTAGATTAATTTAATCCGCTTTCTAGAATAATTTTATCTGCTTTATTTTAATTGCTTTCATAACTCAGTTTAAATCCTGTCAAGTAGTTGTTAGTCATATCACAAACTTGAATTGAGTAACCGAGTGGAAAATCTTAGTAAACGGCGTGGGCCCTGCTTCTATCGCACATCCTCCAGTGAACGATCCGGTACTTACTATAAATACTGCAATTTTTGACTCCGTGCGCTTTCGGGGGCACAGTTTCTTAACACGAGTAAATAAAAATGTGATTTTTCAGAAGATACTCATGTAGTGGGAATCTGCCGAAAGTTTCATGGCAGGAAATCTCATGACATGAAATCATGAGAAGTATCATGGCACATATGCCGGGGACCCTCAGTGTGACAGGCTGAAGGTCAATTTATCCCGGTTGTATCATGAGATTTGTCAGAAGTTTCATGGCAGAGAGGACCACATTGCCATTTGAAATTAAAGCCCCTCACATGAGTAATAAAGAGTAACACCCTTAATATATCCCTAAACCCATTCCATAAATCATAACGCTCTTTCATTTAATAAATTAATCCTGATATAATTTTATTGAAAAATACTCGTGTTAATGAAATTTGTCAAAAGTTTCAGCCTCCCATCATAACAATCTCATTTTGATCATTATATACTATGCATCTATGTTTAGTAAACCTAACCTCCAGATCTTCATCACAAAGTTGACTAATAGAGATAAGGTTAGTAGTAAGACCATTTACATAGAATATTCTAGAGAGTTTAGAAAGAGTAACATCCTTAGATTTACCATAACCCGCAATTTTGCTTTTTGTACCATCTCCATACATAACGGCTCCACAATCTTTCTCAGTAAAGTTGTCTAAGACATCTTTTCTTCCCGTCATATGCCTTGAACATCCCGAATCAAAATACCATTTTTCGTTTCGATGTTGTTCCTGCACCGAAAGAACTACAAAACAAGCAGAATCTTTATTATTATTAGTTTTACCTTTATGTATCCATGCCTTCTGCATTCTGAATTTCTTTCGAAGCTCTTGATCAGGCCATACGACTGGTCTACCATTCATAAGATCTCTTAGAATCCGCATGCATGTCTCAGCTGTGTGTCCAGGCAGATTGCAATACAGGCAGTCCTTCTGTCGTCTGGACGATTCTCCGACTATCAGCTCAGGTGGTGAATCAGTAGTTGAAGTGAGGAAACCTCCACTTGTAAACTTTGTTTTGCTAGGAGTGCTTTGCTTCTTATAGCCTAAACCTGTTTGATCACCAATACGTTTTCCCATAGATAAAACTTCATCAAGTTGATTTTTACCTTTAGATACCTTTTGAAGTTCATTGTTCTTTGCTTTGAGATCATCAAATTCTTTCTCCATAAGATGAATTCTGCTTTTAAGGGTGTTGTTCTCCTTTTGCAAGTTTTCATTCTTTTCAACCTCAAGATCATAAGCAATTCCGACGTCTGCCAGTTGTCCTAACAACTTCTTATTTTCCCGAACAGCAACTTCAAAATCCTCTTTGAGTTCGTTGTAATCAGCAAGTAATTGGTCGTACTCATCATCGCTTTCACCTGAATCAGAATCACAATTATTAGGTGAAAAACATATTGACTTGACAATACCTTTTATAGTAGGACTTGTTTCTCTTAGAGTGAATGCAACGACTTCATCAGAATCTTAATTCTGTGCTTCAGTGGTTCTGTCATCGTCTTGATCACCTAGAGTAGCCTGCAGTGCCTTCTTTTCTCGCATTTCCTTTCTTTTGGCTGTGGCACATTCAGATCGAACATGTCCTTGGCCTCCACATTCATAGCAAATCACCGAGGCAAACTTGTCCGGCTTGTCATAGTCCTTCTTCTTGTTGTTGAAACGATCAACTTTGCTGCTATCCTTTCTTTTGAAGTCTCTGCGAGGTGGTATGTCCGTCGTCGGAACATCGTTGGAACTGCGACCTTGCTGTTTGTAGAATTTCTTTGTACGTCTGTCTTGCAACATCTTTGCCACTTTTCTGGAAATATAAGATACATCGTCTTCAGAGGAGTTTCCAGAATCTTCTTCTTCCACATTGAGAGCAATATTTCTTGATGATTCTTCTTCAAGATGGTTCATCTCATATGTTTGAAGAATTCCCACTAAGCCATCCAATGTAATGGTGTTCAACTTATCCAATTCTTCCAATATTGCAACCTTCGGAGCATACTTCTTGGTAAGAGTCCTCAACATCTTTCGAACCAATTTTTGATTATCATAAATCAATCCCAAGGAATAGGCTTGATTTACAATATCTTTGAACCTCCCGTAATAGACCGAAATAGATTCATCCTTGTTCATCTTCAAATTCTCGAACATGGTTTCAACTCGCTGTAATTTGGTAGCCCGAACATCTTCAGAACCCTCATACATAACCTCTAGAGTCTTCCATGCGTCATGAGCCAGTGTGTGGTTGGTGACTAGCTGGAACTGCGTTTCGTCCATGGCGCTAAAAATCGCATTTAAGGCCGTATAATTCCCTTTCTTAGCATCTTTTTCAGCTTGAGTATATTCATCCTTCGTTGCCGGTCGACTTCCAGGTGGATCCGTAGAACCATCAGCTGTAGCTCGTGGTCGAGTGGGTGGTTGCCAGGTTGTCTCGACTGCGTCCCAAACATCATCTCCAAGTGCCATAAGATGGATCTTCATCCGAGTTCTCCAATATCTATAATTCGTGCCATCGAACAATGGTGGTCTTGACAAAGAAGCGCCTTCTCTATTCATCTTTCCAAGAAATTTTTCAGATCGCCTCTACTATATCAGAGTCTGCCGCTCTGATACCAAGTGTTGGTCCCAGATTACGTAAAATCTTGGATTTAGCGCGGTCGTCGAGCAGTAGTTAAAACGACGTGTGAACGATAGTGAGTGTGTGAATCAGAGTGTGCAAATCAGTGTAATGCAGCAGAAAGTAAAGACACGTGATTTGGTAACCCAGTTCGGCCTTCGGCCTACGTCTGGGGGATTCTAATCCAGGCGACGTATACTAAATACTCAAGAAATCCTAGACCTAGAAGACTCACAAACAACCAATTCAAACTCTAAAGCAACACTTCCCTGTTTGCAGACAGACCGTAGTCGCGACTCCCCCACAACTACGTCTCCGGACGATCCTGTCCAATTTGAATCCTCTGGTTGTTCAGGCTTCAAGAACCATGGCTTCTTGGCATAGCAGTCTTCCTGAATCCATCTCCTTCAATCTTTGAGCGCTTCTTCCAAAAGCCTCTTCAATCGGGTGTAGAGAAGATTTCTCCAACAAGAACACTTGTTGAATCACAGTAATTCAGACCTTGCGTATACAGAATGATCTTCTAAAAAGTAGAACGAACACAAGGAATTTCTAACTCTCTCTCAAAGAATAGAACTAGTGAATCTTGGAGAGAAATAACCGACTAGTGTGTGTAAAGTGTGTAGAATGTGTAGAATTACAACTCAATAAACTCTAAACTTATTTACAGAAAGTCTAAGCACCTACATATACTCAGAGACGCGAATTAGATCAGTCTGAGTCGGTTAGAACGCGCACACAGATCAGGTAACTGCCGCGCATGACTGACAGTAACTGCTTCGGTCGTTCTACCGTGGTTTCAACAACTATGGAACTACTGAATCTGCACAAGAGCACGTTAATAACAACAATAAAAATATTTTAAATTTTAGAAAATAAGTAGTAATACACTACTCATGAGATGTTTTCCTCCTCTTTTCAAGTAAATCGAAAGTGTCTCTATTGCTTTACTTTCTTTCTGGGCTTCATTAACATTGATGGGCATGTGATCAATAACAAGTACCATTGACCTCCGATCATATATCCCTTTCAATTAAATACAGCAGCAGTAATAGTACTCCCTCCGTCCCACTCCAAGTGTCTGGTTACTGTTGGGCACGGGAATTAAGGTAGAGTTGGTTTGTGAGTATATGGTGGGGTCCACATAGTTGTTGGAGGGGAAAATTATTTCTATTTATAGAAAGAAGACATTTGTAATGGGACATCCAAAAATAGTAAGTAGGACATTTGGAATGGGACGGAGGGAGTATTATTTTTCATGAGTTATGACTGTTTATGTCAGTGCTCAAACAGTTCTTCCATGCCATGCCTTACGATCAGTAATATTATATCAACTTCAAATTAAAGAAAAATGGATGAAGATATTAATGTTGTATTTGCATGCACATGGAAGATGGTCCAAAAATATAATACTACTAGCAAGTACTATAGTAATACTTACTCCGTTCCATTTTAAATGTACTGTTTTGACCTTTGGTATTGTTCATTGAGTAGCTTTGACTCGACTTTTTAATACAATTATATAAGATAACATATAGTCAAGTGAGATCTTGTTGGATTCGTGTAATCGCATAGATTTAAAATATCAAATTTTCATAATTTTTACTTATATGCAATTTGAGTTATGAAGCATTAAATATATGTATTGGATTGTGTGAAATGTGGGTTCGTAGCATTTAAAAAGGAACGGGAGGAGGAAGTAGTAGTATATGCATGGAGATGAGATAATTACTTCATATGGATGGATATGATGATATGATGGATGGCACATGGGTTTGGGTTTGTGATGTCCCTCGGGCAATTAATGCATGACGACATGGAATTCATGGGGGTTTAGGTAAATAAATGTGTAGGGATATGGGTAGGGGTAGGGGACCCTCTCTTTTTCCATCTTTTCATTCATCATTTTCCAAAATGGAGAAAAATATAAACGAGTACATCTTACTATAGATATAGTAATTGTCAACATAAATTATTGAATGGAATGGGCATTGATTCATTAATGCATCGATGGACAATGGAAAGTAGTAGTGCCATTTCTGACTTAAATTTGAACGACCATATGAATATAATATGCATAAATACTTCATATTCTGCAACAAGGACGACTATCTATTGATTTATTTGTACTTCATAATGTATTTGTCACTGTTGATTCGATACCTTCGGGCATTTTCGTGTTGAAAAATTAATCTTTAAAGGTATTTATGAACTTTTCAATGAGGATGAATTTCTTAACGTATCAATTGTCTAGTTATTTAGATAAGTTATGATAATCATTGTAGATTTTGTTTTCATTTACGAATTACTTGATTGTCTAGTTTATTCATATGAGCATATCATTTTTAGGATAAAAGGTATCCAGAGACGGTACGGTGCGGATTGACATCCGTGCGGACGTTCGCCCTCTGACGCTGATCAATTTCATCATCCAACGGTTGAAATGATTTGTAGGGTTAGTTACGTAATTTTACTTTTTAGCTATTTAATCTGTTGTATTCGCAGCATAGGTTGTACAACTCAGCGACATGACATACACAACTCAGCGATGGATCCAATCCAATTCAGTGACGCGGTATATGTAATTCAACGACCTTATTGTGTTCATCTCAGCGACGTTTGAAGTTGATTGCGTTTTTAAACGCATCTCAGCGACAGAGGCTCACAATTCAGCGACATGGCCAATACAATTCAGCGACATAGCATATGCAATTCAGCGACATTATGTATTCATTTCAGCGGCACAATTTTATACATTTTAGCGACATAGTGCTATGTATTTTAAACGCATCTCAGCGACGGAGCCCACACAATTCAGCGACATGTAATGCATATCTTAGCGACATAATATAGTATATTCAGCGACATGGTAAATGAAGAAACCATTACACATTTTTTTCACATTTTTACCTTTTTTAATTTATAGCCGTTAGATTTAATTCAACGGATGAGATTAATGTCTTTACTATATGGACAAATATTAGTCCGCACCATAACCGTTGCCAAATATATCATATTTTCTAATCAATTAAATTTTTCATTTAATTTCAAGTCAACTGCTGTTGGTAATTCATAATTAAATACTATATGGGATGATTTCTTTCATGGAATTTTATTGCATCTCAAGCCACATAGGAGTATATAAATCTAATTGGTGAACATGTTTTACTTTGGTCAGTAGCTATTAAATCAACATTATGAAAGTTTTTGAAAATGTGCTAGATATTTTTTCACATAAAAAACATCCTAACCAAGCATTTACTAATTAATTAGGGCCAGTCATTACATCCAAGCGTAAAACAATTCATTATTACCGCATAGGTTATTTTTTATTTTTATTTTTCTTAAGAAGCTAAAGCTAGAGAAACGCATAGCTAGGTTAATAATATAGAGGGAGCTAGTGGCATTGATGTGCGATAACATGTGACCACATTATTAGTATAAGATAGATAGGGATAGGGATGGACAAATTATAAATGCCGGTAAATATGGATATGTATGCCCAAAATTAAAGCACAAATTGGCCCTTTTCCTTGTACTATCCCATAATGTAATTCTATACAGTACAATATGAAGTATGTGTCATACAAATTAATCTAAATTCCTTGGGAGTTGGGGGTACACTACTATGTATGTAAGGGCCCGTTTTCCAAATTAGTTCTACTCTAATTGGGGGACTCATATGAATTGGT
The DNA here is from genome assembly GCA_030278955.1 of Hygrophila difformis. Taxonomy (NCBI): domain Eukaryota; kingdom Viridiplantae; phylum Streptophyta; class Magnoliopsida; order Lamiales; family Acanthaceae; genus Hygrophila; species Hygrophila difformis. The sequence goes on along the minus strand of JAOANR010000012.1, from coordinate 39,983,865 downwards.
GTCAAATGATATACTGTACAAACTTTAAAAAGTGGATGGCATTATATTTTATATAAGTATTAAAGTATACATACGATTCTAACAAGATTTCACTTGATATATTTTTTCTTCTATAACTATTATATAAATATGAATCAAAGTTGAATATTGAATAGTGTCAAAAACTCAAATGTTTCACATTTTTAGAAACGGAGGTAGTATATATAATTGAGAATGGAA